>CM068367.1:829332467-829696921 GCA_034769895.1 Magicicada septendecula | reverse complement strand
GGAAAACTCCTCCCTAAACCTATGACTTGTCTTCTGACACCGTTCTCATTAGTTCTTCATCCTCGTCTCCTTAGCAACCTCTTCTGGAGAAACGCCTTCACTAAACTCTGGTTTCTGATAGGCTTTTTTGGTTCCCTGCCCTTACATCTTCTTGTTGGCTCCACCCATAGTCTGAGGTGGAAGATGAATTTTTACGCTTGTCCGTCAACTCGATTGTCTTTCGTACGTTCTTTTCAGACAGATTTCTCCTAATTGTTGTCTTGTTTCACAGCTGCCTTTTAGTTTAACATGTGTATCTCTCCCTAATGTAACCAATTCTAGTATTGTCTTCTTACATCCTCTTTTTTGTTCACACGCTGGTGTGGTCGTTTCTTGGTATCACTTATGACTGGCACATCTGCGCTGCAGTTTTTCTACTTAGCTGTAACACTCTCTGGTAAACATGCTTCCTGCTGCTTGTTAATTGCTCACCGAGTATGGTCTCTATTCATACAATATCTGTACGAGCCCTTTCATCCATTGTGAACGATGTACAGCTGCGTTTTGGTGCTAAGTTGACATACGTGGCTTGTCATTTCTCGTGTTGCCTCCTTCTGTCTTTTCTGTTAGCTTTTCTTAGTAATACATCTGTGATACGTACTCTCTTGTTTTTCTGGTAGTTCAGCTCGCCACACGCAATTCCCTTAAGTGAACAGCTGCTATTACAAATATATTGTCTTTCTAATGCAATGCCTTTCCGTTGCTAATGGATTTCATGTGCCATTGTCCAAACTACATCTGGTACAGCTCCTACGTATGTCATCGTTAAGTTGACAGCAGACACTTGTTACTGTGTTCCCTTACATAAAAAAATTTTCTTTAAAATTTGCGTTACAAGTTACTAAAAAATTTTAAATTAAATTACACAAGTGACAACTAAAAAAGAAGGAATAGCAGGAGAGCAGCTGAATAATTGCAATGAAATTAGTTTAAATTTCAAGATGTTGTCAATCAAAATGTTAGCAGTGAAGGCAGCTCCTGGTTTCAAAAGAAATAAAAAGTGAGTCACTGTACTTGCCTGCATCAGTGCCACCGGAAATCATAAAATCTACGTGTTAATGGCAAATCTAAAATACCCAGATCTATTAAACCTGTGTTGATCACTGCATTAGTAGTTACCAGTGTATTACTTGTAGAAGCCATAACTGAGGATGGGCTGTGAAATTTTTTGTGACTTTTAAACAAGTTTGTACCATCAGTTGAAAGATTTCTTACATTGTGGGTCTTCCCAGAAAAGCAGTCTTGTTCACAGATAATGTGCCAAGTTATCAAGACCTTAATGAATTGAGAAGTGATGACAAATACAGTTATTTCATTGTGCTAGCTGATGGATCAAGGAGTACTGGTGACAATAAAGTAAAGTACTACACAAACTCCTTTCATAACCCATACATGCAACAGATTAGGGGAATAAATAGTGTTGAAATGTTGAAATAAGTCAACATTAAAGATGTAATATTCTGTATTTCAGAATTTTGGGATGAGATTGAAACTTATACATTGGCCAGATCATGGAAAATTTTTGTCAGAATATTCAGAAGACATAAGATTGAAGACTTACTACACAAAAGTAACAACTTTATTTATGTTTTACAAAAATCCACTGTGATGGTGCTGAAGACAGCAATATTGAAGAATAGGTGAACAGTGACAAAAAACAGATCTGGTTGAAGGTGCATAATTGCAGTGGTAATTGGTGCTGAAGTTGAATACAGTGGAGAGAATGGTATAAATTAAGAGTTAGAAACAATACCATTACAAACATTAGAAACTATACCAAACCATTCAGAAGGAGTCAAAATTCATAGCTTACCATATCTTACATCCAACTGTAAGCAACTATGACACTGGTGTAATGTGTGACATACTGCCTCCAAACATACTTAAAAGACTTTTTTTTACCACCCATTGATTATTTTGTTTTCATTCTCATTAAAAAGAGTAAAACGTTTTATGTAAAATGTGGTCAGAATAAAAATAAAATTTTCTACATTCAATATAGTACTGAACTCGTTTTGAATCATCCAACTTTGTTCTACAGGCCAGGCCTCTTCCATATTATACAGGTTTTCTAATATTGACCCATATGGTGAAGAGTTACTTTTACTTGAAAATAAATTGCACACCACTTTATTTATTATTCATAAAATATTTAAAAACAAAATTCAACTTTCCCCTTTTTATGTTTTAATTCTTACCTTGTCTGGGTCCAGGGTCTTTCACGCGAACTCGTGACCTGCAAGTGTGATTATGGGTTCGTATTACTTAATAAACTCGGCTCTCATTGATAGCATTCAGACAACTTGTTTATTACTCAAATTCAACATTTTTTCTTTCTCTTTTCTTTTTGTTTTACTCTCCTTATAAAAAGTCTGTTTGGTTTTATCTCTGATACATTTCTTAGAAGTTGTTTAACAGCAACTGGTTGACCTGACTTTTGGTTTTACATAAAGTATGGCTTATGACTTACTAAACAACAGGAATTAATTCATTATATGTCTTAACTTCTATGAAGATTATATATATAGCAAGGCAACCCAGTACTCCACGCATTCATGCTTACCGTTCACACTTTTTTACCCCCTTTTGGTTTAGAGCTCTTTTTAATTTTTTATATTTATTTAATTAGTTTTAAAACAGTTACTTTCCTTTGGTTGTGTCCGACATGTGGTGGCAACACTCCCGTTTTGTTCCTTGATCACGTTGTATGCCGAAATATGTTTTCACTGGTTAAATTTTGTTCAATGATTATTGTTTAATGTTTCACTGTTGTAATATTACTTTATATCATTCTAATTTATAGTTTATTCACATCTTTACCAATTTTATTATATTTTGGCTCGCAAGCCTTGTTACACTGAACCGCGTGGTTCTGCTAGATGACGCTAAGTAACTCGTTTTCAAGATGGCCCTCGGCATCCCGAGAGCACCAACTTGCCTCCTTATTGGCTAACGCCATTTATCGCCAAATCTCGTAGTTTAACGTCGTCTTGCTGCTGGCGACCAGGGAAACTGTACGTGCTCTTCACGATGTCAAAACCGGCACACACGCGCTCGGACACATTCCGATGCTCCAGGTTTCATTGCATTTCGCCTGGACTATTGTACAAACTGACAACTTGGTGTTTCAAAAGTGAACTTTGATTATTAGAACTGAGGCTCTGTGTGGGTAACTCCACATTATTATAATTGATAAAAGAATAAAATGAATCCCAAACTTCTGTACCGTTACAATACCCCCCCCTATGAGAGGTTTTCTGCCGAAACAGAAAAACTCTCATTGCTAAAAACCTAAGAGGATCAGCTAGGATATGGTGCCAACAACCCCATTTATTTCCGTACTAAATTATGGGTAATATACCCCCCTAGTCCGGCGGCTAAGGCTGCACCCGTATGACATTACTGGACTTCCATGGTCGAGATCCCAACACCATAAAATCAGACAGGCATCCGCCACAGTATCACCAAACTCTGTAACATTTCAGATAAATCGTCACTAAATGGCCTTACACCAAACCAGATCCTCAACTGATTTATTTCCCCCTTAGACGTACTGGATTGCCTAGCAAAGTACTGGGTGCGTACATATGTGCTTTCCTATCTTAAACATATTATAATCTGATTCAAGTACACATTCTTATTTTACAAAGCCCTAACCTCAAAATAAACGTTATCAATTTTAAGTTAACATAATCTACAATTCATTAGCATTATAATTTTTATTTTAACTTCTATTAGGCAAACACTTTAACTGTTTACCTTTCATTATTCCAAATCAAAAATAAATTATTTAAATTTCCATCATTTATCCAAATAAATCTAAGTTCATTACCAAAATTCACATTTTAATTTAATTTAAATCATCTCTTTCAATCAATTACTTTAATTGCATTTTGTATCTATTTATTTACTTCCATTATAAAATTTATCTATCATCTTTGTAACCTTCGAATCAAAATAATTTACTACATTTTTTTTTCCAGAATCATATATTTTGACAATTATTAAACAATAAAAAAGCTTATTACTATTATCAAATCAATTCCTGTCAATTGATCACACAAAAAATACAAGATATATCACACCATGCATCAACTGATGTCTCATTATTACATGAAAATAACCATGGAAATATATGAAAATATATACTTAATACAAGTGATCCAAATACACAAAATAAATCATAAAATGTCCTTGTTAACTATAAAATCACTACAGTATTGAGTACAGTAATTGAAAGTTCATTAATAACTGTTTGATCACCATTATTGAAAATTACTTTCTTGTAATACCAAACAATGCATAACCATTACAACAGCAAGTGAGTCGCAACAATAAACACCTCTTTAATCAGAGCAAAGCATACTTGATTTTACCGTTATTACGGTCAGTAACTCTTAACTCAATACTCAGTTATTCCTCCTTCTTCCACATCATTTCATTGTATTCCCCCCCTAACCCAGTTACAGTTAGGTAAATCACCTGCCCGGTATACTGGACTAGCCATTTACCTGGTTGCATAGATGCTATATCTATGCCCCTGGCTTGTAACGGCCAGCTCCTTTTCCACACACGCTATTGTTTCCTGATGTTGGACTGTAGCATCCATTTGCATCCACAAGAACTGAAGTTTATTTAGTGTGTAGACGCTGCCTACACCGTTCTTGTTTCAGCGTTATATAAAAATTCGCCATTACTGATGTCCGAGGACACCAGTAATCCTACTATCATGATTCATACGCCCTTAATACGGCACTATCACCCCCTTCGATGATAGCCGCTGTTCCCTAGTTCTGGTGATTCCCCTGATTTACCCCCCAGTTAATTTCTAAAGTCACCAATTTTGAATATAATAAGTATGGCTAGGGTACAATATGCCCAACCACACTTGTTACCAGTAATCGAAATCCATGGTCAGTGTTTGGTGACGCCGTGACCGCCCGAAAGTGGGGAATCACATGTTCATGATATATATGTTATATATTCCAATCAAAAAATTACCAAGCTAATTACATAAAACTCATAATACGTATAATGTTACATAACACCATTCATTTTCCTTCTTAACTTTCTTTAGCGTGATTTTACTGAACAAAAAATAGCGAGTACAACATAATATTTATTTTATTTCCTAGACTATAATCTATTCATATTTATACAAGTTATAGCACCAAATAAAGAATTTAATTTAATTTAATTGGCCCATTAGAAAGCCCCGTCCGGACTCTCCTTGCCCAAGACCTTTGTCGAGTATTACTTCTCCCATTCACACACACACCCTTACAAATCATTTACACCTCCATTCACACGTTATTTTCTACTCTTCACACATTTCGTAAAGGGATCAGCAAAAATATGTCTTACCAAAATGGGGTCGGCGATGGGCAAATTCCATACACGAATGAACACAAACCAAAAGCACTTCTGGCAGCCCTGAAGGAATTATATAAAGAACCGCCAAAACCGACACTGTTATTCTTACCACTACACTTAATCATTACTCTTATTTTATTACCTACAACTAGTTTTGGTGCTAAAACAGAAAAATTTGTCGGTTGCGGGTTTTATTCCGCAAATGACACTTGTTATTAATACTTGAAAATTGCCTCCCATTGTTTTTTAATGCACTCTCAGGCAGTTGTTGGTACGTGGGGTGGTGCTAGTTTATGCACCTTGAGTGTAATTTGTTTCCACGTACCTTAGGGGTCCCCCTCCCCGTTCAGCAATACTATTAAATTTCTACTTGCACCAATTTTGTGGAGTCGGACCATCGTCGTTTTCACCACCAGATGGAAGTTACCTCCAACCATGGCCCACCTCCAAACAGCCAGAACCCACGGTCAGGGTTGGTAAAGCCGTGACCGCCCGAAAATGGGGGAGGATCCCTTCTGAAAACATATAAGCATAGATTAAAATTCATAAAACTTGATTTCATATTTACTGTGACCAATATCGCTTTAAATTCGTTGCGTTATGTGTACCCACTATTTCTCGTGTCGCCTGGTTCCGCAAAACATATGCGTTGTCCATCTTGACTTCTATCACTTTGTAGGGTCCCTCATGCAACAAAAAGAATTTCTTGATTTCTTTATCCTGTGCACTCGATAAATCATGCCTTCTCACTAGTACCAACTGACCTACTTCATATTTTGTCCATTTGCCTGTAGCATCATGACGCCGCTTTCTTCATTCCCCCTTTGTCAACAAGTTTTCGTTTGCTAGTTTAAGTTTTACTTCCAGACCTCTGGTATTACTCTCAGGTGGATAATTGAACAGCTGTTCCAGAATTCTAGGTGGGCGTGTCCCCTTGACTAACTCGTATGATAATGATATAATTTACCTTATGATTTCCGTCAAGTGACTTCTAACGTAATTTGAGCTGGGTTACGCGTTCCAGGCCATATGACCCATCTTCAGACCTTCACTCCAAAAGAGCTTGTTATATATTAAAATCCAAGGTAAAACAAACACACAATAAATAAACACGTAACATACAATGAGTGAGCATACTATCAGCGTACTAGTAACCGACATGGTGCACTGCGTGTAGCATGTCAAGACTGTGTCGATGGGCACTATTATTTAGTTTTATCTTTAAGTGATAGCAGCGCGGTATCATACAGTGGGTTGGACCTGAAGTTGAGTTTATCATTGAGTATGTCGTCACATACATCGGGGTTATTATGACCTCTATATATCTCGAATTCTTCGAGTGCATCCATGTAACAGCCCTTACTACAATAATGTAGAGGTATAAGGTTAGCGTTGAAATTGGTATATGAATGATTGCTTGAAATTAGATGTCGTGTAAAATTAAATTTAATGTTTTCTAGGGAAAAATCACCCCTGTTAAAGTGGCTGTGTGGTGTGTGTTCACGGAATCGTTTGATGAAAGGTCTACCCGTTTGGCCGATATAAAAACGGTCACAGTCGTCACATATAAGCTTATAAACACCGGTTTTGGATTCAATGTTGGTCTGAACGACTGGACGAACCAAGTTCCGTAGACGGTTATTTGTTTTAAAGGTAACGGTGTAACCTATTTTACGTAAGGTGGATGATAGGATGTTAGGCATCAACTCGGTGTATGTTGTTGAGATGAATTTGTTATTAGGTGTATTATCTTGTGTCTGTCTGGAATGACGGGCTTTGTGTTTTTTAAGGATGTTGTCAATCATTTGGCACTCATAGCCATTGGCCATGTGTTTAATTATGTTGAGTTCACTCTCGAAATCATCATTATTTAGGGGGATCATCAAAAGCCTGTGAATGAAACTGTTGTAGGCCGCTAATTTTTGAGAGAAAGGGTGGTGTGAGTCTGCATGTATGGTGACGTCTGTGGTGGTAGGGTTTCTGTAAATTTTAAAATTTAAGTTGTTAAGTCGCCTAGTAATGGTAAGATCGAGAAAGTTGAGTTCATTGTTGGTCTCAGTTTCCATAGTAAACTGAATATTGTGACTAACAGTATTCATATGGGAATTCAGATTACTGATGAGAAAATCAGGAAAGTGTCATCACCATATCGGCTATAGAAGATAATATTATTGGCGAAGATGTTATTATTAAGGATGTAGTTGTTTTCATAAAAATCAAGATATATATCAGCCAATAGGCCAGATAACAGTGAACCCATAGCCAGGCCATCTGTTTGAATATAGTAATTCCCGTTGAAAGTAAAATAGTTTTGTTGAAGGATGAGCCTTAGTATGGTAATTAGTTCTTTAATGAGTTGTGTGTCCAGTTTGTTAGTATCGTGGAGATTGTCATTCAAAATATCCAAAGTTTGGTTCACGGGTATATTTGTGTATAAATTGACAATGTCAAAAGAGGCTAGTTTGTAACTGGGTTGTAATTTTATGTCGTTGACCTTGTTTATGAAATCAGTATTGTTAATGATATTATGGTTGTTTTTTAGAAAGATGTTGTCCTTAATTAACGTGACAAGTTTCTTGGCTGTTATGAAACCCGGCGCTGTAGTAAAATTAACTAATGGCCTGATAGGAATTCATTTTTATGGATCTTGGGTAAGCCGGTAAGTTTTGGGGTGCGCGCGTTAATAGGTTTTAAGAAACGACGAGTGTGATCATCAAACAAATTGGTACAATTGTTAATAGTAGTGTTTAATGATTTTACAAATGAGTCGGTGGGATCGAATTTTATTAGCTCGATATTGTTATCGGAAATGAATTTGTGTACTTTCTGTGTGTATGTGTCGTCGTTGATTATCACCAAAGTATGACCTTTGTCTGCTTTAGTAATAAGTGCGTTATTATCAAGTAACTTAGTATTTATCTTTTTGAGTGTCTTGCGTTCAGCCTGAGCTCTTATCTGTTTCTATGTGGTACGACCATCAGTATTACGGTTATTTAAAATTTTAATAAATTTATGATTAATTATGTGACGTGATTCATTTTGGAGTTTCGAGTCATTAATTGCTTTGACAGCGGTCTCGGCATTAATGACTTCATCAACGATATTTTGTTTATGTTATGTTTCATATGATAATTATGTTTAACTCGTATGGCGTAAACCCAGTTGATTCATGCGTAGTACAATTTAACCATTCGCCGATTTTCCCCACATACGCTGGCCATTCGCTGTGTTTAGTATGGCAGTACGCCCGAAAAATCCTCCCTAATTCTCGCATGACTCTTTCGGCCTGGTTTGACTGAGGATGGTATACCGCCGTGTGTTTGGGTATTATGCCTCCCCAACCCAACGTTTGTCGCCAAGTTCCCCTAATGAATTGGGGCCCATGATCAGATAGTATTATCTTAGGTTTACCGGTTTTGATCATATAGTCCTTCGTTATTTTTTCGCTTAGGACTTTACTAGTCGCCCTTTTTACACTATATAATTTTATGAATTTAGTGAAGGTATATAATACCACAAAAATGTACATCACACCTCCCCTACTCTTTGGTAGTGAGCCAAACAAATCCACCGCGACTAAATCAAATGGCTTCTCGACTGTAATGCATCTCATTTCTCCCTCTAACCGGTAATTAACTACTTTTGATTTCTGGCATAAATCGCAACCCTAGAGTAATGTTCTAACTCTCCGTTCCATATTTTTGAATAAACACGATTCTTTTAGTACATTCACACACTTCCTAGCACCGAAATGCCCATACCGAATATGACAGTCCCATATTATCTTATCTACCAACCCTTCCGGTATGACTAACCTCCAATCATGCTCTCTCCCTTCTACTTTCTTAAACAGACTCCCTTGATATATTTGAAAATATCGGCTATACCCCAACTCATCTAAATTGGACTCTAAACTGGTTATTATTTTATTTTATTTAACATCCGCTCTCTGCATGTTATTAATATCCTTCAATTCTTCCCCAAAAAGCCGATCTTCCCTACTTAGTCTATATATCTCTATTTCCTTAAATCTATCCCCATTTTATTACCCTCAATGTCCAGCCTTGAACGTGTATCTGGTACTTTGTTTTCCACTCCCCTTATGTGTTCCCAGGAAAAGTTGTATTCTTGTAAAGCTAACACCCACTTGGTAAGTCGACTGTGTGTCAGTTTACATGTATTCAGAAAGGAGAGAGCCTTATGGTCGCTTTTGATGATCGTGGAACTCCCCAGCAGATACGTACGAAATTTCTTCACTGCGAAGACGATGCTAAGTAGCTCTTTTTCAGTGGTGGTGTAATTTCTCTCCGCCGCTAGCAGGGTTCGACTGGCGAAAGCGATGGTCTTATGCTCCTTGTCTCCTTCTTCCTGGTAGAGTTCCGCACCCAGGGCGACATTGCTGGCATCCGTCTGCAAATAAAAGTTATGTTCGAAATTAGGGTGGTTCATCATGATCATGTTTGCAAACTTGTGTTTTATCTTGTTGAAAGAATTCCTCTCCATTTCACCCCATTTCCATTGTTTACCTTTTTGTAACGCTGCGCTTAACTTTGCGGTGATTTGCGCATAATTCTGCTGAAATTTTCGATAAAAGTTACATAACCCCAAAAAGCTCTGCAGTTGTTTAACATTCGTTGGTTCAGGGAACTTCATTATTGATTCTACTTTGTCTGGGTTGGCTTGTATGCCTTCAGGTGTAATAATAAATCCCAAAAAATGTATTTCGTTTTGTAAATTTACTGTTTTCTTTTCCCAATTTACTGTCAATCCCCCTTGATACAGTTTATTCAACACATACTCTATATGCTCTAAGTGCTCCTCAAAAATCCTTGACGCTATTAGTATGTCATCTACATAAATTGTTAAAAAATATAAGTTTTGTGGTTGTAGAATTTCATCTAAACATTTTATAAAACTGGTGTTCAGTCCAAACGGTAATCGTTTGAATTGGTAGTTTTTTCCATTGAATAAAAATGCTGTATATTTACGACTATTTTCGGCTAACAGGACTTGCCAATACCCTGCGGTTAGATCCAATGACGTCATGTACTTCATGCCGCTAAATTTTTGAAAGATCTCATCGATCGCTTCCGGCGACTCCCGGTCAGGAATTATTATTTGATTGATACGACGGGCTTCTAAACACAGTCTCACTCTACCGTCTTTTTTAATTACCACTACTAACGGGTTTGAGTAAGGTGATACCGATCTCTCTATTATACCCCCCTCTAACATTTTGTCTAACTCTTCCTGAACGGCCTTTCTTTTGGAAAATGTCACCGGATAACTTCTTTGTAGATAGGGTGTGTGTCCCCTTACCTTTAACCTTTAACTCACACTCGTAGTTCCTGGCTCTTCCAGGTAACTCTGCAAACACCTCTTTAAAACTCGCTATGGCCCGCCACAACGCTCTACATTGGGGACTTCTTACCACGCCACCCTCACTACAAAACTTGTGTGCCCTCTCTTCCCATATTTGCTCTTCCCGTTCATCATTCTCCCTCTCTCTACATGCATTCACTCTAACTTCCATTCCTCTATCACTAACCCTGTTCTGTAACACCCTTACTCCCGATATTCTCACCGTGTCTGAAACCCGCTCAAAACTGACCCTGATTGGTTTAATTTCATGACTTAGTTCTAACATCCGCTTCTTAAAATCAATCACCGCGCTATGCCTAATTAAAAAATCATTACCTAATATGACTTCTAAGTTCAAACCACGTACCACCAAAAATGAGTTTTCATATGTTCCCCCGTTAATCATCATGTTTAGTTGTACTTGTTTGGTTACCCTTTTACTTCTAACCCCAGTAATACCTACAATGCTAACCTCCGCAACTGGCAAAGAAGGAATGTTTTTGTTGTTTTCCCTTAGTTCATCTAATATATGTTCCGAAATTACGGAGACCTCGCTCCCGGTGTCTACTAAAGTCTTAATTTCCTTACCTTCGATACTGATCTTTATTTCCATTAACCCCGTTTCCTGTCTCTGTGTCCTCCTCCTCCATCAATTCCTTGGACATGTCTGTGATGATGATATGGCTGTGGTAGTTGCACTCTTCTTGGACCCCACTGCTACCCGCTGACAATGGTTGGGTCCTTTCATGCACTGTCCCCGCTAGTTTCCCTGTGGTATGGCGGTGCTGCAAGGTGAATATCCTCCTCTACCCCTCGTATCTTCACCTCCTCTGCTGTTACCTCCGCCTCGTTGCTGCTGACTGTGATGGGTGGATGCTACATTGTTCCTTTGGCAACCTCTCACCTTGTTGCACCTGTAACACACTGTTCTGTTCGCAAAGTTTTCGTACTCACAATCCGGACACTGCCACATCTCGTTCCTACGGTTAGTGCTATCTACCCTCGCGCCCCTTTATGCGGTCGGATACCCCCTTGTTTGGTTATTATTTCCGTTAGTAAATGTCACTGGCGGATTCGGACGCCTGCCTATCTCCCTGTCCCTTATGCTTTGAAAAATGTCTAAGATTTTCTCCAGTTCGTTAACATCACTTATTTCTCTGGTCATCAGTGTAATTTGTACTTCCCGGGGTAGGGTGTTTACTGATATGTCTCACAAAAGATTTAAATGGTATTGGGGGCTCAAGTATTTAGCCTCATTATATAATCTCGTAACATGTAATGGTAACACTATTATTATGACCCCCAAAATTACCCGGGCCCATAATTCGACTTCTTAAAATCTCTTGATCTTCCTCCAACCAGTATTTTTCTCGGAATGCCCTTTCAAAACTTTCATAATCTCCCCACTCAGTTCTATGAGCCTCCGCCCATATCGTGGAACTACCCTGGAAACATTTAATTATTTTTAATAAATGTACCTCCCAATTATTATGATTAAACTCCCTCACCTGATTTAGAAACTGCATGGGGTGTACCCCCCTACTATCGCAACTGAACGATTCTAATTCAATCTCGCTATTTACATCGCATGTAATTAGTACTCGTTCTGTAACATTATTTAATTTCTGGCTTATTGCCATACTCAATTCATCTTTAACATTAGTTATGCTCTGCTGAATTGAATAGAATTTCTTATCATTAGTACATTCAGACTGAGTGCTACTTTTGGTTATTACATTGACTGACTCTTGTAACGATTGTATTTCTGTTTTACAAGTATTTTCGATTTCATTGATTTTAACGTCAGCATTACTCTTATACTCATCAATATTTTGATTAATTTTTTCAATCTTATCCACTACACTACTATATTTATATGCAATGTCAGTATTACATTTATTTATTTTAGATTTAAAATTTTCAGTCACCTCATGTATTTGTTTATCGATTCTTTCTGACATACTACAATCTATTTCATTAATTCTATTATTCATACTTTTTAATGAATGATTCAATTTTTCGTTTAATTCGTTAAAATTATTTTCACATTTATTCTTTACAGCATTGATATCAATTTTAAGTTCGTTAAATTTAACATTTACTTCCTCAAAATTTCTACTCTGTTCATTAAACTTACTATTTACTTCATTGTGTTGCTTTTCTGAACTTTCTTTCATACTCCATAGTATACTATACAAATCATTTAATATACTACTGTCATCAGCTTTCTTATTTTGACTAATTGAAATTGGCGTTGAATGACTTTCAATTTCATTCATTATTTTTGACTCGGTAAAATTACTTTCACTTGTTATCATTACCTCTGTTTGAATTCCTGAGTCGCTTCTATCAGCCGACTCAGTCGACATACTTTCTTTGTTTTCGAACATCAACTTATTTTCGGCTTCATCGCTGATAATTACGTCAGTTTCATTTATTTTACTCTCTGTATTCTTCATATTTTATGAAATTTTCATATACAGTACTAACAAAACTCACACTTAATATTATTTTACCACTCACTTAACTATAGCATAACCTAACAACCTTTTATATACGTAATTTATACGTAATACCATTTAACCTCCAAATCACATCTTACACCCACGAGTAAGCGTGGCTTGTACAAAAATGCATTTGTACAAACTGTCCTCAGTTCGGAGCGCCATTGAAGAGTTACTTTTACTTGAAAATAAATTGCACACCACTTTATTTATTATTCATAAAATATTTAAAAACAAAATTCAACTTTCCCCTTTTTAAGTTTTAATTTTTACCTTGTCTGGGTCCAGGGTCTTTCACGCGAACTCGTGACCTGCAAGTGTGATTATGGGTTCGTATTACTTAATAAACTCGACTCTCATTGATAGCATTCAAACAACTTGTTTATTACTCAAATTCAACATTTTTTTTTCTCTTTTCTTTTTGTTTTACTCTCCTTATAAAAAGTCTGTTTGGTTTTATCTCTGATATATTTCTTAGAAGTTGTTTAATAACAACTGGTTGACCTGACTTTTGGTTTTACATAAAGTATGGCTTATGACTTACTAAACAACAGGAATTAATTCATTATATGTCTTAACTTCTATGAAGATTATATATATAGCAAGGCAACCCAATACTCCATGCATTCATGCTTACCGTTCATACTTTTTTACCCCCCTTTTGGTTTAGAGCTCTTTTAAATTTTTTATATTTATTTAATTAGTTTTAAAACAGTTACTTTCCTTTGGTTGTGTCCGACATGTGGTGGCAACACTCCCGTTTTGTTCCTTGATCACGTTGTATGCCGAAATATGTTTTCACTGGATAAATTTTGTTTACTGATTATTGTTTAATGTTTTACTGTTGTAATATTACTTTATATCATTCTAATTTATAGTTTATTCACATCTTTACCAATTTTATTATATTTTGGCTCACAAGCCTTGTTACACTGAACCCGCGCGGTTCTGCTAGATGACACTAAGTAACTCATTTTCAAGATGGCCCTCGGCATCCTGAGAGCACCAACTTGCTCCTCATTGGCTAACGCTATTTATCGCCAAATCTCGTAGTTTAACGTCGTCTTGCTGCTGGCGACCAGGGAAACTGTACGTGCTCTTCACGATGTCAAAACCGGCACACACGCGCTCGGACACATTCCGATGCTCCAGGTTTCATTGCGCCTGGACTATTGTACAAACTGACAACTTTGTGTTTCAAAAGTGAACTTTGCTTATTAGATCTGAGGCTCTGTGTGGGTAACTTCACATTATTATAATTGATAAAAGAATAAAATGAATCCCAAACTTCTGTACCGTTACAGTACCATCCTGGCAGGGTCGCCACTTGTGGAGGAACAATCTTTTTACCTTTTTATACGCCACATATTCCACTTACCCTGATTCCGTTAAACTTACCTTTTATATAAAAACTCCCCAGAAGATTCCAAACTCGCTAATAAGGTCGCCACGATGTTTTAAGGATATACATCGAAACCATGATACCCTTAATTAATTTTGATCATGTAATGCCTTTAGATCAGAATATTCACAGATTTTGTTTCGACAAATTCTCGATGCAGAACTCAGGTTACGGGTGTAACGTAATAATTAGATTAACACATTTTTATGCTATTTAAACCAACTCTTTTATTTCAATCACTTTTCAAATACTTTCTTTCTCTTTTCTTTATGAAATATTACGTTATCTCTTATTTATTCTTACCTCTATCATATAAAAGTTTTATTATACATAACAAACCAGTACGACTAAGGGGAACCAAATCAGTTGAGGATATGGTATAGTGAAAGGCCAGTTATTAATGTTTTTATGAATTGTTTCAGAGTCTGGTGATTCAGTGGCCACAATCACCGGACTAGGGTGGTAGGGTTACCCATGATTTTAATAAGGATTTACGGGGGGTCAATGGCGCCATATCCTAGCTGGTCCTCTTAGGTTTTTTAGGCAATGAGAGTTTTTCTGTTTTCGACAGAAAACCTCTCATTGGGGGAGGGGGTATTGTAATGGGGCTAACCCATGGTTTATTTTTATTTCATAATAAGTTTAACAATTTGTAACCAACCCATGCTAGGCAACAGTCTTGATCACGAAAGGTTGACTTTTTTGAACACCTTGTAGTCAGTGCGGTACCAAGCCGTACGAGTCACACAAAAGCTATTAGCGTCAGGGAATGTGTAAGAGCGCGCGTGTGTGCCACTTTTTTGCGACATGTGCTCAGAGGACAATAGGGCATGGGAAAGTATGTAATCTCCGACCCAAAATTCATAGCGGAGGTGAGGCAAATTATTCCCGCGCGTTACTTTTAAACCAATCACAGAACGAGTTGAGACCGCGCGGCCAACGCCTAACGCTTGGCAGGCATGCAAACAAGCGCGCACGAGGTTCGAGCAGTTGTTCACCACTCATCAAACAATATAGTCGGATGCATCAGCAACAGTATCAGTGAAGAATTGACGGGAGGCTGGTGCGTGTGAATACGCCCGGCCTACCCCAAAATTATATTCGAATGAAAGAGTGCGAAGAAAGTAAAATGCATATTTTAAATACATAAACTTAAAACAGTGATAGCCGTTGTGTGGTAGAGACGGTGTAAGTGAACGGGAAGATGGCGGAACAATTGGAATGGCAAGGTGAAAGTTAAGTACAGTGAATATGTTGGCCAACAAGTTTTGAATATTTAAAGAATTAAGAAAAAGAGGGGTGAAAGAGAAATGTAAAGAGTGTGAGTGTGTGTGAGGAAATTTGGGGAAAAAGTTAAAAGTAAAAGTACGGTACTGGTTTGTTATGTATAATAAAACTTTTATATGATAGAGGTAAGAATAAATAAGAGATAACGTAATAAATAAGAAACTAATACTATTTCATAAAGAAAAGAGAAAGAAAGAAAGTATTTGATAAGTGATTAAAATAAAAGAGGTGGTTTAAATAGCATAAAAATGTGTTAATCTAATTATTATGTTACACCCGTAACCTGAGTTCTGCATCGAGAATTCGTCTAAACGAAACCTGCGAATCTTCTGATCTAAGGGCAGTACATGATCAAAATTAATTAAGGGTAAGTATCATGGTTTTTATGTATATCCTTAAAACATCGTGGCGACCTTTTTAGCGAGTTTGGAATCTTCTGGGGAGTTTTTATATAAAAGGTAAGTTTAATGGAATCAGGGTAAGTGGAATATGGGGCGTATAAAAAGGTAAAAAGATTATTCCTCCACAATGGGTTAGGTAATCAAAAGTCTATTGTATGTATAAAACTATTCATTGTATGTTTCGTACTGGTATCTTGATTAAAATTATTGGTTTAAACACTTATGTTTATTAGTTTTGAACATTATGGTGCATAAATGATTATTTTTTTATTACTAATTTTGTATGTATTTTCTGTTACTTTATTTATATTGGTTTTTACAGTTTTTTTTTACACAAGTACACACTATATTTGTCTGTTTTTTCTTACAAGTTTTAAAAATGTATTTTGTATTTAAAAGTTGTTAAGTGAAGAGTAGTTCAATTTTAAAGTGAAGTGTAAATTGTTTGATAGGGATGGAAGACAGTTTGAGGCTTCTTGTGCCAAGACCCTGGGTTGGCTTGCAGATGAAGTTGGTATGTTATCAGAGCGGCTTCTTATATCAGCAGATAGAGAAATCTTACAGCAGCAGGTTGATCAACATGAGGTAAGCATGCGTGCGTGCACGCGTGTGTGTTGTTACCAGTAATTTTTTTGTGGATTAACTAAATGGTGCACAAGTGTTTTGTTGTCAATGAAAAAACGATGGATAATTACCAAAAAATATATCTAAGAGAGTAACAATTAGAATTTCAATATTGTAACATTACATAACCCATGCTCAGTACTAATAAGAAATGAAGAAGTATTGGTATAATAATAAGAACTAGTGGTCGCCCAGTGGTCGAAATTCGACCGTAATTCATTACATTTTTAAGTTTGAACGTTATTGAGGTTCTTTTGTCAAAGAGTATACCTCTATAATCATTGCATATAATTTTTTTGAATTTTGTTCTATTACGTCAGCTGCGAGCGTGTACAAATACATCATTAGCGTGTGTTGTTTGCCTTAATTTCCTGCAATACCTATGAAATTTAAAATTTAATGTTAGTAACAGTTGAAAAAAAAACAACTACAGCTTGTATTCGTATTTATTTTTTGATATAATTCATTGTCAGTTTTAATTTTTTCATGTTATTATTGAATCAAATAAACGCTAATAAAAATGAGACTTGACATTCATAGAAGTATAAGATACATTGTTTTCAATTCCAGTGGATTACATTTAATTTTTGGTAAGGTACAAAATTAGAAAACAGTTTGAAGATTATCTGCTACAAAGCTCAGGGATAATTTTTTAATTTTTTTTTCTATGCATTAATTTTCGAGTTATTTGAAAAATATGAAAGATAGGAAAAATGAGGTTTAGCTTGGCTAAGCCATATTTAAAAAGCAATAACGCGTTTTTTTGACATTTCCTTGGGTTTTTTTTATTGCCATACTGACCAGGTTTCGCCAAGGCTACACAGTTATTTTGCCTATCTTTTTTTGAATTATATAAAATTTAAATAAAAAATTAATAAAAAATACGTGCCTCATATTTTTTCATATATTTTTCATTAAATCAAAAAAACCGGGCGGTTAAAAAAATAAATGTTGTCCATTGAACTTAAAATAGTTTGAAAGTGAATTTAATGATTCAGAACTTATGTGTAAACGATGTTTTTTGTAAAAACTCTTTCATCATTTGCTAAATGCCCTTGGCCATTATATTCGGAAATATAAAATCTCAAACCATCGAATGATCAAACTCTACTTGCTGCGACGTACAATTGACCATGTGTAAAAACTGGCTGCCTCAATAAAATTCCAATTTTTTCGAATGTTTGTCCTTGAGACTTATTTATTGTCATCACAAATGCAGGTGTAATTGGAAATTGAGTTCTTTGAAAGTTAAATGGTAAAACAGTACCGGAATATGTTAAATTTATACGTGGAATCAAAATTCTCTTATTGCGTGCGGTTCCAGTTAAAACTTCGCAATCAATAGCATTACGATGCATACACTTGATGTACGCATTCTTGTTCCATTGACTAATGCTTCCTTTGTATTTAAGTTTCTGATCAGTAAAACGATGCAATTAACTTTCAATACTAACTTATGTGGTGGCAAACCACTAATAGTCAAAGAATTCAAAAACTCTACTGGATAGTTATTGATTTCATTGTCATCATCACAAATTATTTTATCGTAGCTATGATATGTTTTCTGTTCACCTGGTATTCGATTAAGTATATCAGTATTAATAAAAGTACAATCATCATTTTTAGGTGCTAAAATAACTGACTTCAATATGTTATCTGAGAGTATGTTTTCGGAAATATTTCCATACACCTCATTAATAATATTATTTTCATCTCCTATTAATTGCTGAGGTATTTCAATAATATTTTCACCAAACTGAGGGAATTGTGGGGCTTCATCATTACCAATTTTTTTCAAGAATTCGACAAATTTTATTTCACTTGGTAAGGCTCTCATATTTTGAGTAAACGTTACTTTATGAAAATAAACAAATTTATGCCAACTCGTGACACAATTTTCAATTAAAGTTGCACGTGATCCATGTGGGACAACTGGTAAGATTTGCCGAAAATCACCGCACAGAAGTATCGTTTTCACTCCAAATGGTTTATGTTTATCATTTTCATCGCATAGATCCTGCAATAATCTATCTATGATTTTCAACACTTGCGGTGGGCACATAGAAATTTCATCAACAATTATCAATGATGATGAATTTATGTAACGTTCACAGCTACTATTTGCGGTAATATTCGCTACAGAATTTTCCAAAATGGGTATAGGCAATTTAAACACATTGTGTAAAGTTCTACCTCCAAGTAATAGAGTTGAAGCTATACCACTGAACGCTGTTGCAATGCAACTAAGATTAAGCGAATTTAATTTGTGAATGATTGCTGTTTGTGTGAATGTTTTTCCACAACCTGCATGAGCGGTTAAACAAAAAACATTAGATCCAGTATCATGGTGCAAAACTTCACGAATCACACGATCAATTAGATTACGCTGTTCAATATTTGCAGTTTCATAATGCTCACAAAACAGAAACTCTTGTTCTATTGGATCAATAGCATTTGCTTCGTCTGTTCTCTGTGAATACGTGGGAACTGGTAAACCAAGTTCTTGACATGACAAATTATGAACATTCAAAATATCTTCAATTTCTAATAGAGCTGTGTTAAAGGATACTTCTTCGTTGTAATCTCTCAAAAAATCTTCACTAAGATATACTTTAAATTCATTCCATAACGCCAATGCATTGGCTGGCACATTTAATGCACAAATGTAACCAAATAAATTTCGCATTTGTTTTGGTGAATGTAATTCTTTTGCTTCATTTAAACATTCGCGCCATTCATTATCATTTGAAGCAATGCTGCGAGCATGGTACGCTTCAACAAAAGAAGTGTGTATGATTCAATTGTATGTTCTAATGGATCCAATATCCTCAAATGTTCTGTGGTCCAATATCCTCAAATGATTTTGGACCACAGACATGTAATAAAAGCAATCGTAAATGGAAAAGTTCGATGTCTTTTGGTGATACTAAATATATGCGTGTAATGATTTTATCACCTCCACGCCTTCTCTTCTTCCATTTTTTTCGGGAATCTTCCCACACATAATGCAAAGGAATTTCAATATACTTTTATTCATGCGCTGATGGATCTGATCGATTCAATTCAAAAAATGCTAATAATTTTGTTTGTCTTGCATTTTCAATTGCTTGACGTTCTTGCCCTTCTCGAAAGTAAACATTCTGTCTACGCAGTAAATGAATGTCAAGTCTAACGATGACATATAATTGAAAATGCATTGGTAATTCATAGATGCGCCATACAGCTTCAGTTGATCCGACATAACAGCCATTTAAAAAATTTTTAACTTCATCAATTTGTATTTCTTGACCTGGTTCATTTCTCTCTGAACCTAATTCAACAGATGCACTGTCATAACCTTTATACACGTATTTATAAATGTATTTAACACTTTTAACTGTAGTGCATACTTCAACATTTATATGGCAATTAAATTTGGCAAGTAAATACGGATTGTATGGTACAACATAACGATTGTCGAAGCAACTACCGCGAACTTCAGCATTAATACCATTATCACGCCTTCTGTATAATGGATATAAATTTAATGATTCACATGTAAATTCATTAAATCGTTTTGGATAATCTTTTGTGCATTTTCCATCTCTCATACATACAGAATTTGGATTAAGTACACCACATGGACCATGCATCATGTGTTTTACAACATATTCATGTAATGTAGGATGTGTTTGAATGTTAGGAATCTCCGCAGATACAACTTTATCAATATCGGTAGCGTTAACAATTTTATCTTGCTCATTTAAAGAGAGTAAAATGTGAGCATGAGGCAATCCTCTCTTTTGAAACTCAATTGTATAAATGAGTGCTTCAACTTTACCGAAGATTTTTTTTAGTGTAAGTCCCTCAATTAATGCTTTCAGTTTGGACTTGAATACACGCACAACAATATCAGGTCGAAAATTAGCTGACTCACCTACACCAATATTGCTAACTATTTCAGGCCAACTTGGATTGCAAGTCATTGTAATAAACAAAGAAGGCTTTCCGAAATGTTGTACAATTGACATTGCATCTAAATAATTCTGATACATATTTCTTGGAGATCCATTGAATGAAGATGGTAAAATTACTCTATTGGCATTGGGGTTCAATTCTAAATAATCTGTTAAATTGTTGTAAACTTCAGACCTAAGACTTGTTTGATTTTGTCGAATGAAATGTAACCTTGTGCCCTCTATTCTCACATACATATCAACTATCCACTGCAGAAATAATTTTTGTGAATGGTGCAACATGCTAAAATCTTCTCTAATTGCAAGTCGATAGGCTGCATACCGAAGCATGGTTAATTTATTTCTGGGCGCTCTTGAATTAGATGTAGTTGGTACATTATGAGAAATATTGATATGCCATCTAGTATCACCATTTGGAAAAAGTAATGGATACGCTAAAGGGTCCAATGATGAATCCAAAACAGAGATATTTTTAATGGTACCATTAACTTTTGAAAACGAAACCATATTTCGTTCAAAGGGTGGCTCACCATCAACTGTACTAAATATTACTGCTGCATCAGTTTGAACTGCATCATTATAACGGCGTAGATCTAAATCACGATTTACTTTAATGAGCATACAAATTTCTTTATTTTGATTTTCAACTCTCTGACAATGATCTTTCATTGCAATGAATGACCGAACGAAAGGATTAATGTGTTCCAGTTCAAGAGAGATTTTGCGCATTATATTGTTATTGCATGTTTGATTATAGTGTTCACATAATCTATAATTGACAGCAGTGTCAACATCATAAAAATATAATTGCGCATAACATGGTGAGCGACCATATCCAGCAGTCATTGGACCTGATCTGTGATAAAAAACATCATGTATTTTAAAATTATACACTCCACGCGTAACTGTATCCGAAATTTTAGCTTCTGAGCTAACCATAGCAAATGATGAATTGTATTTACGAATGTTTTCAAAATAATTTTTTGACTTTTTTTTATTGAAGGTTCATTTGAAGTAAGTCCATCATACAATGATTTAAAGTATTCATTTTGACTTGAGGCCGGTAATATTTTTTACCCTTATGACAACTTGAAGTGAATGCAGTCCTTTCACCTAAAGTGACCTCAGATTCGAAATGTTTTGCATTGCAAAACCTGCATTGTAAATGCATTAATCCACAATCAAAAGTATTAAAATTTCTTGGAATGACATTCAGTGTGCGTTTAAATGTATCCCTCAAAATAATTTCATCATTTTGTATACTATTTATACTATTTAAATTTGCATTTGGTCTATTATCATTTTGACTTTCACGCGAATATATATTCCTTCTTCTTTGTCTCTCACTCCGACCCGTCAATGTTATACTATTTACACTATTTAAATTTGCATTTGGTCTATTAGCATTTTGACTTTCACGCGAATATATATTCCTTCTTCTTTGTCTCTCACTCCGACCCGTCAATGTTCTATGTCGAGGCATAATGGAAGTAGGTGCGAATATCTGAATGTAAAAAAAAACATGTAATGAAATTACTGAAACTAAGATTAGACAGGGTTTAATTTAAAAATAATAAAATGTACTGACTTTTTTGAAACCACCAATAATAATTAGGCGAGAGTAAGTCAATTCAAATTGCTGCTACAAAATTTTCCTTTTGCAACAGGTGTATATTAAGCAAGCTGTATTTCACTTTCAACTGCACAGTAATATATAAAACACAGATATCTAATATACAAAAAATAAAATAAACGCTTTTTTGCCTTGACATACACTCCACAGACTATTGAAAAAGGAACATTTGAAATCACACAAAATTCACAGCTCATTCAGTCAATCTGTCAGTAAATATTTGTTGGCAACATTTTAAAATTCTTTGGCAACAATCTCTACTCTGTGCGACTGTTTGACCACAGACTATTATGTGTTTGACATTGGCAGTATGAACGTAAACAAACGACAGACTATTATGTGTTTGACATTGGCAGTATGAACGTACACTAAAATGAAAAAATTATAATTTTATTGCCTGGCAACAAAATTATTTTATTTTTAACAATTACCATTGTTTGAAAAAGTTTAAATGAATTTTCAAGTGCAAATGATTGTTTTATTTTATTTAATTTAATGTATTTGTAACACATATTATATATAAATTTTAGCTTTCTGCACTCCTTCTCCATATAAACTTTAACTATGCCAAATCTCACACTCCGTGTGCGCAATATGCTTAAATAGGGGTACAAAGTTTTCTCTTCACATATTAATATATAGATAAAAAGTCAGTAGGTACCCATTCCAAAAGTCAGAAATGAGGGATTAAGTATCATGCTATGAAAACATTTGTACCATAAAACACTGTAGCAATTAAAAACAATGTACTGAGTGTTATCATAAAAGTGCGGTGTGTGCAAAGGGCAACATAGTATGATAGGCCTAAATATTAAAAACTGAAAAAGACATCAATCACAAATAAGTGAAGATGCAGTATTATAGTAATAAACTATAAGTTTTATAATAAGCTGTTTTAGTTTTGTGTTGTTAGGCCACAAAGGCAATTTCAATATAATTAAAATATTATTTTTGTTTATGTTTAAGGAATCCAGGGTTATATAAGAAATTAATAATGGCTAATTAATATAAAATAAATAGATGGTAGAAAAACAAAATAGTGTAGAGTAAGAATACATTAACAGAAATATAAGTCAGAAATAAACCAAGTTAAAAATCATTAAATTATAAAATACAAGTAGCTAAGCTTATGTAAAGATGTGTAGAAAAACCTTATATAAATTAAATTTAATTGTAGTTAAAAAGAATAAAGGAGTATTTTTTCTAAAAGAAGGGAAGAAATAATAATAATTAATACTAGCCTATTTACTAAAACTGTACCTAGGTTAGCCAATAAAAAAATCATCAAATTCTTGGTTGCTAAGAGTAACTAATCAACAAGAATTGTTAATTGTTAAATGGTATTCCAAGTGAGTAGATGACCAAAAAATATGTCCAGCAAATTTTAAAAATTAAGTAACTACAATTCGGAAAGAACCACATCATAAATTAATGAAACGATTCAGCACAAGCCACTACATATGAGACATCCGTTGAACCACCAAAATTGATGCAAGAAAGTCAATGAAAACCGAAAATTCATCTAACCATCTCATGGCCTAGTAATTCATTCAGAACTGTAACTTTCTTGGGTGAGATCGCCTCCTTTAATAAACTAAAAAATTACACATCACCAACAAGTAACGAACACTAGAAACAGCACCACACCTTTCAATTTATAAGAAAACATAGTGTGAACATAATAAACTTTATTTTATTTAACCAAAAATTGTATAAACGTTGATTCATCAGAAATCTGCAGCCATCTTTCTTTCTGATCTTCTGTGGGAATATGTAGTCTGCGCTGTGGCGTTTAAAAAACGAACTTGTTGACTCCGATTTTAAGTAAACAAATATTAATTTAATGTAAAGTATGATACTAATGAATAAGCATTTCTGACTTATTAATTATTATTATTCAAAGAACCCTCAAATAACCCTGAGATATATAATTAATTAATTTTTTCTAATAACTGTAATTTAATACATCTGTTGTGTTATATAAAAAAACTTATATCGAAAAATGTTGTGATTTCGAAAAATAATCGATTGTAAAACTCATGATATGGAGACAATAATTTCCAGAAAATTAAACTAAATTCAATAAATAAATACCTTCTTTTAGGTAATTGATTGTGTATTATTTCTGGTACATAGCAGCTTTGTTACAGGAAAGAGGTTAATAGCAGAGAAGAGGAAGAAAATTAACTCCGACATAAGAACATATGAAAGATGCCGGACAACATAACCTTTCAGTCGGTTAGAAAGTGCAGAACAGCTGATGTCTTGCGCAAAAAAATTGAACAATTAAACCGTATACAAAGAGAGGAATTCAGGAATTCTCTCTCTCTCTCTCTCTCTCTCTCTCTCTCTCTCTCTCTCTCTCTCTCTCTCTCTCTCTCTCTCTCTCTCCCCCCCCATTTTCATACAACGGCACCAATATAATACCTAATAAAGAAAACTGTGGTCTATATTTTCATAATCACACTCTCTCGATTAAAAAGAAATAACACTAGCTGGATACAAACGTATTAAACATAACAGATAGATAGACGTAATCATCGTAGAAGACGTTACAAAAAGACGTAAATTCGCGAGACGTTACAATATTAAGAATTAAACTAAGTTTTTTATATATATGTATATATATATAAATAAATGTTTATATAAATATATATATATATTACATTTAATATTTATACTAAATTTACCTCAAGATGTTTTTTCTATTTGGAACATGTTTCGAGAGTTCCTGTTCTCTCATCTTCAGCCTTCGCCATCTTGTTTCTGGTGAAGTATTTGTGTGTTGGCTGCTGGATGTTATTAAGGTTGTTTGTTGGTCTTTGGTCTTTTAAAGTTGTATTATTGTGTGTGGTTGTGGTATATGTTTTTGTATTTTGTGTATTTTCGATGTTGAGTGCTTTGAATATTGTGTCATGTTTTGTATTGATTTGTATTTGTTCTGGTATTAGTTTGTTTTGTGTTTTATGTTTGTATATTTGTAAATTTTCCCAGATGTTCATTATGGTGCCTTTGTGTGGTATATGTTTTATTAGTGATACATTGGTTATGTTTGGGAATTCGTGTCCTGTGTTTATTGCATGTGTGGCTAAATTGGATTTATATATTTCTGGTTTTTTGTATGCGTTTAGGTGTTCAAAATAACGTTTTTTCAGCTGTGTAAGTTGGTTTTCTATATATTGCATATTCTATGTGTTTGTTGTATCTTGTGATGGTTATGCAATATATAGAAAACCAACTTCCACTAACATCATTATACCTAACCATTCTGACCACCCACCACAACATGAAATGGCAGCATTTTATTCGTTATTTAACAGAATGTACAAAATACCCCTAAACAAACAAGAAACTGACAAAGAAAGAAATATAATATACCAAATTGGTTATGAAAATGGATACAATAAAAATACTATGATCAAAATAGAAAATAAAATCAAATACAAAATAAAAACTGAACAATTAAGAATTAATCAAAATGAACAACACATAAATAATAACAACAACAAAAAATGGGCCACATTCACATACATAAATAATAAAATGACAAAACTAACAAAACAATTTAAAAACACAGATATAAAAATAGCATACAAAACTAATAAAAATAAATTACAAATTCTAAATAGCTCACACAACAAAGATAATACAACAACTAATGGTATATACAAAATTGAATGCCAAGATTGCAATAAATGTTACATAGGACGAACAAAAAAACAGCTGAAAAAACGTTATTTTGAACACCTAAACGCATACAAAAAACCAGAAATATATAAATCCAATTTAGCCACACATGCAATAAACACAGGACACGAATTCCCAAACATAACCAATGTATCACTAATAAAACATATACCACACAAAGGCACCATAATGAACATTTGGGAAAATTTACAAATATACAAACATAAAACACAAAACAAACTAATACCAGAACAAATACAAATCAATACAAAACATGACACAATATTCAAAACACTCAACATAGAAAATACACAAAATACAAAAACATATACCACAACCACACACAATAATACAACTTTAAAAGACCAAAGACCAACAAACAACCTTAATAACATCCAGCAGCCAACACACAAATACTTCACCAGAAACAAGATGGCGAAGGCTGAAGATGAGAGAACAGGAACTCTCGAAACATGTTCCAAATAGAAAAAACATCTTGAGGTAAATTTAGTATAAATATTAAATGTATTATATACATCAAGAAACGGACTGTAGCAGAAAGTGAGAGATATATATATATATATATATATATATATATATAGATATATACAAATGTTTCTAAGAAATAGTTTACTGGCATACAAAGTTCAATGAAAATTTTTAATATACAGTAGAGTCCTGGTTATCCGCCATAAATGGGCTGGCGGAAGGGCGGATAAGCTGGAATGGCGGATAATAGGGAGAGTTAAATAAAACACAAATTTATCATAAAATTACGTTATAGTTTTGTAAATGTAATTAATAAACATCATGTTTTACAACAGATCAATAGAGAAAACAATACAGTACTGTACAATTATATTACAAAATTATAGTAAAACATTTTAGAGAACAAGCAACAATATTAAAGTTATACACTTACAAAAAAAGAGAAAACAATTACGCCTACTTTAGTACTTCACGCTTCAAGTTTAAGAATTCAGTAAATTTTAACAAGAAAAATTTACTAAAAATAAATATAGAATCAGACTAATGTGTACGTAATAAAATTGACTTACACTGTCAGAAATGTTGGAAGTGAGAGTTCAGTTCATGATGAGTGAAAAAAATTAGTGATCTTCGACTGCCTGCCTGATGATTCCCGCTTCTTTGATGCCAAGTCTCGCCATCTTTGGAGCATCATTATGTCGACAACCCTGGCTTCCTCTTGCTGCTCAACGTACTGAATGGCTGCTTCAAGAGCTTTAACCCCTTCTGTGTGTGTGATCTTTTGGGGCTCAACAGTTTCAGAGTCTTGATCTTCAACAACATCATCGCTATTAACAAGTGTTACAATTTATTCGTCAGTTATTTCATATTGGTCGTCTCCTGAAAGCCAATTCCTTATTTCATCCAACGATGCATCCTCACATCCAGGGATACGTTGCACCAAGGGCAAAATACTTTCATGAAGTTCATCCAGCATGCTTTCAGCCATATTTTCGTCCTCGTCCAACAGCTTATGCCACGACTTCGCAATTGTTTGTGCCCCGACGTCGGCCCAGGCCCTTGCGACCCAATAAGCGACATCCTTCAGATTTATACTTTTCAACTTCTTAATCAAGTTTTGCCCATCTTCAGTTTCTTGTATGACTGTTGACAGAAGCTTTCTTCGATAGTTTCGTTTAAGTGTTTCCAAAACACCCTGGTCCATAGGCTGACAAATGGCAGTCACATTTGGTGGCAAAAACATAGCCTTTATGTCCCCATCTCTAAGTTCGTCTGGATCAGGGTGAGTTGGGGCATTGTCTAGCAGTAAAACTGCTTTTCTGTGTAGGTTGTTGTCTTTTAAAAACTTCTCTGTAGAAGGAACAAACTCTTTAAAAAACCATTCCTTAAAAATTTCACTAGTCATCCATGCACTTTTTTGATTTAAATATTTTACTGGAAGAGCATGTTTTGAAATGGTTTTAAAAGCCCTAGGGTTTTTGGACTTTCCAATCATTGCCAGGTCCATTTTATGGTTTGCTGTGGCATTACTGCATGCTAAAATAGTCACTCTCTCTTTACTACGTTTATAGCCAGGGGCTGCAGCTTCAGTTCTAGCTGCAAGGCTCTTACTCGGTAACATTTTGAAATTAAGGCCTGTTTCATCACAATTAAATACTTGTTCTCCTGTTAAGCTTTCAGTTTCAACAAAGTCTTGAAATTTTTAAACATTATTGACTATGTTTCGTCATGTTATTGATAATAAATTACCTTATTTCAAATCCGTCCTGTGACTTCGTTGCGTTGTTTTTGTTGTTATGCGTTTCGGGAACTATGTCCCATCATCAGACATATCACTCGGGAAGAGATCGTCAAGTGTAATGTTCGGCTGAAATTTTTTCTTAAACTGCTCCATTTCTTGAAAGTTTGATGACAGTTGCTCGCCGCAAATATTCAACTGACGGATTCCATAATGCTTCTTCCATCTATCAAGCCAGCCAGCGCTTGCTGTAAAATCTGCATCACCTTCGTTAAATTCTTTTTGAAACTGCAACGCCTTTTCTTTTAAGATACGTCCCGAAATAGGCACCCCTTTCTCCCTGAACTGTGTAAACCAAATGTACAACGCTTCGCTAACTTTTTCATAATCACTATTTTTCATAGTTTTTCTATCTTTAAAAGCAGTCTCAGTAACTCGTGAGGAACACCATTTTTCTAATTCTAATCGTCTCTTCTTCCAATCTCCAACTGTGCGATGACTGACGCCGTAGTGGTCAGCCACCTTCTGCAGCGTTTCCCCTTTATCCAGTCTTTTTAATGCCTCAAGCTTGTCTTTTATTGATAAAACAGTTTTCTTCCTTTTCGTAGCCATAATCGCAACACTATTAACAAGACTACACTATGACACTTTCACCAAAACTGCACTAGTAACTCACGGACACACCGTGTAAAAATAGCTTCACTGCTCACTACAGCACACAACAAGAAACTGCAGTCTACTAAGCGATGAGCATGTGAGCGATAGCGTTGGATGTTGGGGGTGGGGTGGGATGAATGACACATGAGTCACAGCTAGGCTATAATAGGCGATGGGCAGTAGGCCAAATTCCTGCGGTACAGTCAGGAGCAATCACAAAGAGAGCACGTACACTCACGCCCACAAACTATTGGCACACTATTTTCGTTGCAGTAATTAAAGAAAATATTTTTTACGTTTACGTTTTTTTCGCCGCTTGGGCGAAAACACGGAACGGCAGATAATCGAAGGGCGGATAACCGAGACTACTTTATTTGTTAATTATGTACAAGGGTTATTCAGAAAGTAAGTTCCATTTTTAAATATTGCCGCAGTATCGATGCCGTCACGCAGTTGCGCATGCATAGCCAGTTTGTTAATTTATTGGGAAGCCAACAACACTGTAAACAACTGTGCACTGAGTAAGCTTCGTTGAACGTGTTTATAATGTCAAAGAAATTCGAGACGCCTACTGCGAGTTTAAGTAGGTATGTGATTCGGTTCTTGAATGCGAAAGGCATTAAAATAATTGAAATTCAGTCAGATTTCGATATTTATGGAGAAGAAGCAGTGAGCGATTCAATGGTACCAAGATGGATATGACTTTTTTGCTTAATCCTACCCAAAGTAAGTAACAAAATAAGTGATGCTTACATTGTGAGGAATCATGGCACTACACACACACTGCTGCCTCAATGCAACATCTCCTCACAAAGTTTGGCTGGCAACAATTATTTGATCATCCTCCGTACAATACAGACCTTACACCAAGCAAAAATCACCTTTCCAACAAGCATGAAAAATCCTTCCTTGGTGGCCAACGAAGTCAAACAAGTTGTTAATACGTGGTTCAAATCACAGGCAGGAAATTTCTATGGCAAAGGTATACAGCATCTAGTGGCTCGCTATGAGAAGTGTTTAAAAAATAACAAAAAACAACGTAGAAATATAGTTTAAGGAGTGTACTTCAAATAGCAATAAAAATGTTTTGCAAATATGTTCTTACTTTCCGTTAATATCCTATTGGTACTTACTGTTGGAATAGCCCTCGTAAATACAAAAAATGAATCTTAAATTGAAAATATTAGCTCTTACTAGGAGGCATGGCATTCTCAAAATCAAAGTGCTGAAGAAAATGTTGTATTGCTGTAGTAAGAAAGAACATGCATAAGTCAGTAATTATATATAGCAAAATGGTTACAAATGCACATTTAAATAAAATCCGGTACAAATTATGACAGTATTGGCAGTGCTCATTTTATATTATTCACTACCATATTTGTATTTGTTCCACAGTTTGTGTGTAATGCTGTTTAATGACATTGTAATCATGTAACTGTAAAATATATTCAGCTAATGCTATTAATAATAACTAAATCCTATTGCATAAAGTTAAGTGAATTTAACGCAATACACTTTTAGCATACGCAAAATTTTAGATTAATTATTTTTTTTTACAGCCGATCTATAAGGAAGTTGTAAACAAGGAGCATGAAATAATCATGTTACTAAACAAAGGTCGTGAACTCTTGGGTCGCAGTGGACAACGCAGTGATGCCCGAAACTTACAGCGTGATCTAGACAAAATTCAGCATCAGTGGGAGAAACTTAAGAAAGATACTGTTGACAGACAGACAAGACTTCAGACTTGTATGGTAAATACCTTATATATTAAGTTGATAATCGTACCACTAATGTTAAATGTTTCAGTAGAAAATAAAAACATCTTGAAAATAAATAGATGTACTAATTTCATTATAAGTTATACATTATTGATTTTGTAATTTGATTAATTATTTTATATAAATTAATTAATTAATTTTATTAATTATTTACCAGTTGTGGATTTTTACATGAAATGAATAAAATTTGTTTATATTCTGAAGAAGAAATATAATTATATGAAATTGTGGGAGGTCAATTCAGATAGCCTCTATACTTGGACATAATAAATTATAGTAAAATACTTTTGCAGGGTAATTGACAGACAGAACTATTTTGTAAAATTGTAAGTAAAATTATTATTGTTATAAAGGAACTATATAAATATTAATATTCACTGAGAATTAGATATCTATGCAGAGTAAAAATTCATGTTAAAAAGATTGTTTTATATATTTGAATTTTATTTTCAAATATTTTAGGAGCACTGCCGAAAGTACTATCGTTCATTAGAATCATTTATTCCATGGTTAACACAAGCTGAAAACAAAGTTGAGTCCCTTAAGCCAGACAGTTTCAAACGTAGAGATGTTGAACGACAACTTCGGGAACTATCAGCATTCCGTAATGATGTTTGGAAGAAATCTGGTGAATTTGAAAATCTGAGAACCCTGGGAGAAACATTCTTAGGTGCATGTGATGTTGATAAAGAAATTGTGAAACAAGAATTAGCTGCTTTGAAGGCTCGTTGGGACAAAGTAAATAATGGTATGTATAAACTGTAGATCTTCGGTTTAATACACGTATTTATGTTTGTAATAATTAAACAAAATTAGCCAGTACAGTCGCGTACACAATATCATATACAAATAATCGTTTGTTTGTCGTTTAAAAACTTCTTGCATATAATAATTGTAGAAATGTAAATATTAAAATGAATTAAAAAATTAATTTAGAAAGCTAAAATATTATGCCATTTAGTTTGGAAATTAAAATTACATAATTAAATTCCAATTAATTGTTACATGGTCAGTAAAACCGTACGCAGTAAGCAACATTTTTTTTTATTAAAGATTACAAAATAAAAATTTAGAAAAATTTTTACTCGTATTGTACACAGACTATAACACAATTTAATTATTTTTAGTTTGAGACTAAATTAATGTATGAAACAGTCATATTAAGTTTTTACATTAGTTTACTTGTTTAATATCAATTAATATTGCAGAACTGCTTGAAAGAACACAATGGCTGGAAGAAATGTCTCGTCGTCTGTTAGACTTATCGGAACAGTTAAGAGATTTAACTCATTCAGTACAGCGATGTGAAGATAAGTTAGGAAGTCATGATGCTCTTGGAGGAGCTTCTAGAGACCCTAAAATGTTGGAACGAATAAAGGTATGTGTTGTTAACTTTAATAATAATAATTCTGTATTTTTGTTCGTTTTGATATTTTACCTTTCGGTACCATATTTATCGTATAGGTCATACTAATTCGGCGGCCATCTTGTAGTACCAACCTCATGATTCGATAATTTTACGTAAGGGTCCCAGGATTCGATTAAGCGATCATCAGAGACAGGACGATTGTTCGGAATAATTAAATCAAACAGTGTATTATATATATAGTTGCTTTTTAATGACATGGAAAATCAAGATCGACATCAAAATCAACAAAACAAAATGGAATACTTATACTCAAATTAACAAAATGGCGGCCATAAGTTCCATTATATTACTATTATGTTATTTTCCATTATTCATGTGTTAACTTCATTATGAAATTTATAATAAATGTAACTTTGAAAGAAATTGCAATTATTATTTTCAGATTGATAATTTCTTACATCTAAAATGACACAAACCAACGTCACATAAAATATTACTTAAATGTACCGGTACGGTCTGACACACACTCACACACTCATTTCGCCAATAGCGATTTACTCATACATTTGATTTTTGGGTTTTTTGAGCTCAATTTAGATAAGAAAGACTGGAATATGTAATTTAACTTTCCTGGATATGCGTTGTACAGTTTAAGCTGTCCTCAGATGTAGATCATGGTCAGGCAGGTGTTCGGCCGAATGTCCCATGTGTCTTCTTGGTTACACTGACTTTAGCTTACATTTTGAATAGTTATGTAATTATTTCTGTGTAATGGTTACTATTTCATGTTAACGCATTGATAATTTGACAAAGAAAACACTTTCGCTGGCAAATAGCTGCCGGCGATTTTCACAGCGTGTTGACGCCTTGATGGTCTGATGCTGACTGGGGGGATGCAAAGCACATTTTTGCGTATGTGGTAGCGCATCCACGTCATTGTCTTTTGTTTCAATATGGCTCACGCCCTGTTGTCATGTCATTGTTGTTATGTCATCTTTTATTTTTAATGATGTCCCACCTTATGGACCAATGAAAATGGATATTGAGAGTCTGTCTTCACTTATACCGCCATTGTATATGTTTGGCTTCACACGTCTGCTCCTGACCTTGGAATCGTTTCGCTCTGCTGAAATCTGCGTCGTTGTCTTTTTACAAAGGGAAATAGTCCTACCCATGTATGTGTGTGTAAAACAATAAAATACAATAATTTGCTACCACTCATACCATAAATCCGACATCAGGATTTTCGTACTGTCACAAAACCCCCTCAATGAAAGGTTTTATGTCGAAACATAAAAACTTTCATTGACTCATTCACACTTTTCTAAAAGGATCAGTTCAGATATGTCGCCATAACCCCCTTAATGTTAATATAAAAGAAATACAATCACTTACCCTTGGTCCAATGATGATGATCGTACCATCTGACCTTACTGGACTTCTCAGGAGAGATCCCAACACCATAAGGCCATTAGGCACTTAACGCTCCTGTTCTGACGCACCGGCCAGCTCAGGACCGCGATCACAACACCATCAAACTCTGAAACATGCATACCAAATTTTAAAATAGTGGCCTTATCTATCTCCATATCCAAAACTGATATGTCTCCCCTTAGATGCATTGGTTTGTGTTTTGAGACGTTGGCTTGTTTAACTTACAATTCTCAAACAAAATAGCAAGATTTAGGATAGAAGATCCCCTTCTCCTTTTAACACCCCTGCATTTAGCAAAACTTTCTGACTCCAGTCGATCATATTCATTCTCTTTACCACATGAAAATATATTCTTATCCTAAGCATAGAACAAATTCCAATTTTCTAAGCAACAACCACTAACTCTACTATTCTACTTCATACAATATTGAAACATATACCTATTATGGCAAACACATTCAAAACTCTTTATATTTTCTTTACTCAACTTTCATTACACTTATCTTTCTTTACAACAGAATCATCATTATAGACTTGATAAACAACACCAATATCACTATTATTTCCTTAACACTTCATATTTGTTATCGTTGCTACCCCTGCAGCAACCTCCTGGCCACACACACTATCGTACCATCAACATAATAAAACATTGTACATTAAACATTAACATTGTTACATTTACATTAAACAATTTACATTTAAATAACTGGTATCAAAACTTTATAACGTTACTATTATCCACTCTTTATTAACTTTTAAATTAGTGAACATTCATTTACCATTAGATTCTATACAAAAAAAAATTCAAATTTATCATTACCTTTCTGTTACATCACCTTTCTACTATGAATTTTCCTTTTCTAACCCTTTTATCCTTATTAGTTTGGGTGACTCTCTATTATTCATTATTCTCTATCTTATTTTGGCATCTGTCCATCTAACCTTACTACCCCCTTTCTTCTACTAACAACCGCTACTAACCATTAATACATTATGACACCAATATCTCAATAACAACCCCCTTCACTAATCCCATTTAAATCCTCTGGCACCGCTCGTTTTTGTACAAGGATGTGTGTTCCCTACCTGGCCATATCCATTCCTAACCATTTGCCCTCCACCAAATGCGGCAAACACTCTAACCCAAAATTGCTCCGCCTGCCACAACGCTGCACGCTGGTCACTCCTTACACCGGATCCTTACTACAAAATACCGTCATCAACAAATATAATTACCATTCACATTACTCACCTCTCTATATATAATCACTAACTACTGTGTCCCTAAAATATCTAACACCTCTTTATATATTATCAGTATCTCAACATTCTTATTCTCACTAGCTCCCATTAACTCTATTTAACTAACTCCCATGCCTCTATTTATCACTATCCCCAAACCTCTTTTACAACATTTCACCTTAATATACCACTATAAAATTCATCCCTCAACTACTAATAAGAATACAACTCAATATCCAAATATATTACCTGCTTCATTTATTATCCATTAAAGTCTAAATCTCATAATTATTTAAAATCATTATCAAACTTTTCTACAGTACATGGTTTATATAAAAACTACATAAAATACACAACAGCAAAATACACAAATACACTGACACCAATACACAAAAAATATACAATCCACATTATCATTTTATCATTTACCAAAAATCAGTTCATAAGCAGTCCATTTCAAAACACTGTCCACAAACAATAATCTTATCTTATATCTATATACATTGCTTAATGTTGACTCTCTTATACTAACATCATAAATACATATACCATTCAACTTTTTATTATTATCCTTGTAGCGGGTCAAATTTTGTGTGTCTTTATTTTTAACCGTTTGGGGCATTATTATATTTTTTCTTATTTCGTTTTCGGGCGGACTGGTATAATAAATTTGAAAAAACTGTAATTGTAGTGTGCAACGTTATTGTCCAAGCAACAGCACGAGGTTGAGAAACCGCGTTTGGAACAAAAGGCAATGCGCAATTTCAGTGGTGTAACACGGCTGAAGAATTTACCTCCACCAAAATTCTAAGAACTCTGTGCATGTGTTTTGACGCCCGTATGCAACTCAGCCGGGCGGGGATCGGCACTGACGCCGTGAAAGACACGACAGTTGAGACAAACATGGCGCTGGGACGAACAGTTAGTAGTTCCAATCGACCGACTACCGGAAAACGGCGTCAAACTCCGCCTACTGTGAGCGACATCAGCAGAGCAGATGCCAATATCGGCCTCTGGACACACACACATGCCAGTTATAATCCATGCATAAAATGGTTATGCCACCGCAATTAATCACCAACGGCGACTAAAACCGGATGGCCGTGACTGCTCATTTCCCGTGACTCGAGGAAAGCACATTGTCCAGTTCGTCACTGACTGTGTCGGTGCCGACACGCGAGCTAAATATGCTCATATAATTTCATTAGTATTTGATAATGAAAGTGAAGTAGTCATTTTCTAAAACCAGTGACAGGATGGGAGGATAGTTGTAGAACAATAATAGCCAAATTTGTGATTCAGTTTCGTCCTTTTCGAGACGTTTTCGACCTACCGCGGGCTGGCCACGAGGTCACAGAAGAACGCGTTGCCGGTAGTGATCTAAAATCATGTATTCAATTGGGTAATTGGGGTTTTATAATGGAATGGGAGTAGTGAGTGTGCAATGCTGGGCTGAATTAAGTGTATATGTGTGTGAATGAAGTTATATAATTGTCCATGATAAGGTAAGCCATAGTTAGTAAGTTCAGTTACAAGCAAGGTGCAATAGCGCACAACATGTGACCCATGTAAAACCTATATATGGAAAACGTATAAATTCAATATTGCTGATCAATAAAAGAAAAAATAATTTCTCTTCCAAAAAATTGATAGTTAAATTCTTTCAATGCCTTATTTCGTTATATGTATCGTCAGAGTTCGTCGAACGAAATGGGTTAGTCCACACTATGCGATCCGGCCAGATCAAAGTCGTAAGGTAAGTGGAAGTGTTAACTTAATTTGAATAAAATAATTTTACACAAAAAATTGTAAAAGTTACAATTGGTGCCGTGACCAGGATTTAATATAACTGAAGAGGGGTTATTTTAACACCGGCCTACATCTGACGATGCATAGCGAAGTAGGGTTATGAAAGCAAATTGATTTGGTAAAATATCAGTTTTGAAATAAAATTACTAATTGACAGTTGTTACGTAAGAAAAAATAGAGAAAGTAAAAATGTCCGAGAATACAGAAAAAAGTAGTATAATAAATTCAATTATGAGTGAAAGTGGCCTTGAGTCGCAATCGCTGGGTGAAAGTGGTATGTTGAGGGGGGAGACGGGTGCTGTTACAGAAACAGCTGTCGGCAGTAATGTAATAGCTCATTCCACGCCGATTGCGTCTCAACCACAAGTAAATGAAACAGATGTTGACTCGGGGATCCAGTTGACACCAGTTTCAACTAAGATAAATAAACAATCAGAGGAAACAAATATGATGAGTATTATGCTCAGTCAATTCGAAAGAATGAATAATAATTTTGAGACCAAATTTAATGTAATGAATAGTCGTTTTGATGATAATGATATAATTTTAAACAAGATGAAAAGTGATCTTAACAATAAATTAGATGAACAGAGAATAAAATGCGAGCAGCAGAATATTAAAAACGATATTATTTTTAATGAAATTAAAGAACAGAATATTCAGTTTCAGCAAAATATAAATATAAAATTTGACGAGTTGATAAATAACATACAAGACAAGAATGTATGTCTTGAAAATGCCAATGAAATGACAAGAAATAGTTCGAATAAAGTAGAACAGAGTAAGAATAATACAAACGAAAGTTGTAATGACAGTGTTGTGTTAGGCAATGAATTAATAAATAATAATGATGATAATAATGTGTTTGAGAAATTGGTATCAGAAAGTGATACGGTAAAAATAAATAATGAAAGTATAGAATGCAGTGATTATGAGATGTTAATGTGTGTCAGTGAGTTAGAGAGAGAGAGAAAAAATAATGTTGTAGTAGAGTGGGGACAGAGGGGAAATTAAGTGATTCTCCATGTTAGAATAGAAATGTTTATATTAGTGGAAATGTCTAGGTTAAGTCAATTGTAACAAAAATTAGAAAAAAGAGGAAGAGAATTTTTTGATAAAAGATTATTTTTTTTGAATTTTGAATTTTTTAAATTTTTAGTAAATTTTATTTTTTTTTATGTGTTATGATAACATGTAATGTTAGTATGTGTGAGCCCAGTATTTGCTAAAGGCAGCCCAGCTTGCAAAAAAGGGGATCCATATCGGCGGAGGAGCTGGAATGATTTTAGCCAGGGATTGAGGACTTTTGGGGGTAGTATGTTGAAGGGCGAGGTGGGCCGTGGTACGAGTCTGATCAATTTCTCGGTGTTGGGATCTCTTACGGAGAAGTCCAGTGATCTCGTTCAGATGAGTCCATGGTCGCTGAGCCAGGGGGGTCGTGTACCCATCCAGATTAAGAACCAGGGGGTTGTTGGCACCAGTTCCTCACCGGTCCTCTTTGGGGTCATCGATGAGATTTCTTCTGTCATGGACAGCAGAATTCTCATCGAGGGGGTATTGTAGCGGGTCAAATTTTGTGTGTCTTTATTTTTAACCGTTTGGGGCATTATTATATTTTTTCTTATTTCGTTTTCGGGCGGACTGGTATAATAAATTTGAAAAAACTGTAATTGTAGTGTGCAACGTTATTGTCCAAGCAACAGCACGAGGTTGAGAAACCGCGTTTGGAACAAAAGGCAATGCGCAATTTCAGTGGTGTAACACGGCTGAAGAATTTACCTCCACCAAAATTCTAAGAACTCTGTGCATGTGTTTTGACGCCCGTATGCAACTCAGCCGGGCGGGGATCGGCACTGACGCCGTGAAAGACACGACAGTTGAGACAAACATGGCGCTGGGACGAACAGTTAGTAGTTCCAATCGACCGACTACCGGAAAACGGCGTCAAACTCCGCCTACTGTGAGCGACATCAGCAGAGCAGATGCCAATATCGGCCTCTGGACACACACACATGCCAGTTATAATCCATGCATAAAATGGTTATGCCACCGCAATTAATCACCAACGGCGACTAAAACCGGATAGCCGTGACTGCTCATTTCCCGTGACTCGAGGAAAGCACATTGTCCAGTTCGTCACTGACTGTGTCGGTGCCGACACGCGAGCTAAATATGCTCATATAATTTCATTAGTATTTGATAATGAAAGTGAAGTAGTCATTTTCTAAAACCAGTGACAGGATGGGAGGATAGTTGTAGAACAATAATAGCCAAATTTGTGATTCAGTTTCGTCCTTTTCGAGACGTTTTCGACCTACCGCGGGCTGGCCACGAGGTCACAGAAGAACGCGTTGCCGGTAGTGATCTAAAATCATGTATTCAATTGGGTAATTGGGGTTTTATAATGGAATGGGAGTAGTGAGTGTGCAATGCTGGGCTGAATTAAGTGTATATGTGTGTGAATGAAGTTATATAATTGTCCATGATAAGGTAAGCCATAGTTAGTAAGTTCAGTTACAAGCAAGGTGCAATAGCGCACAACATGTGACCCATGTAAAACCTATATATGGAAAACGTATAAATTCAATATTGCTGATCAATAAAAGAAAAAATAATTTCTCTTCCAAAAAATTGATAGTTAAATTCTTTCAATGCCTTATTTCGTTATATGTATCGTCAGAGTTCGTCGAACGAAATGGGTTAGTCCACACTATGCGATCCGGCCAGATCAAAGTCGTAAGGTAAGTGGAAGTGTTAACTTAATTTGAATAAAATAATTTTACACAAAAAATTGTAAAAGTTACAATTGGTGCCGTGACCAGGATTTAATATAACTGAAGAGGGGTTATTTTAACACCGGCCTACATCTGACGATGCATAGCGAAGTAGGGTTATGAAAGCAAATTGATTTGGTAAAATATCAGTTTTGAAATAAAATTACTAATTGACAGTTGTTACGTAAGAAAAAATAGAGAAAGTAAAAATGTCCGAGAATACAGAAAAAAGTAGTATAATAAATTCAATTATGAGTGAAAGTGGCCTTGAGTCGCAATCGCTGGGTGAAAGTGGTATGTTGAGGGGGGAGACGGGTGCTGTTACAGAAACAGCTGTCGGCAGTAATGTAATAGCTCATTCCACGCCGATTGCGTCTCAACCACAAGTAAATGAAACAGATGTTGACTCGGGGATCCAGTTGACACCAGTTTCAACTAAGATAAATAAACAATCAGAGGAAACAAATATGATGAGTATTATGCTCAGTCAATTCGAAAGAATGAATAATAATTTTGAGACCAAATTTAATGTAATGAATAGTCGTTTTGATGATAATGATATAATTTTAAACAAGATGAAAAGTGATCTTAACAATAAATTAGATGAACAGAGAATAAAATGCGAGCAGCAGAATATTAAAAACGATATTATTTTTAATGAAATTAAAGAACAGAATATTCAGTTTCAGCAAAATATAAATATAAAATTTGACGAGTTGATAAATAACATACAAGACAAGAATGTATGTCTTGAAAATGCCAATGAAATGACAAGAAATAGTTCGAATAAAGTAGAACAGAGTAAGAATAATACAAACGAAAGTTGTAATGACAGTGTTGTGTTAGGCAATGAATTAATAAATAATAATGATGATAATAATGTGTTTGAGAAATTGGTATCAGAAAGTGATACGGTAAAAATAAATAATGAAAGTATAGAATGCAGTGATTATGAGATGTTAATGTGTGTCAGTGAGTTAGAGAGAGAGAGAAAAAATAATGTTGTAGTAGAGTGGGGACAGAGGGGAAATTAAGTGATTCTCCATGTTAGAATAGAAATGTTTATATTAGTGGAAATGTCTAGGTTAAGTCAATTGTAACAAAAATTAGAAAAAAGAGGAAGAGAATTTTTTGATAAAAGATTATTTTTTTTGAATTTTGAATTTTTTAAATTTTTAGTAAATTTTATTTTTTTTTATGTGTTATGATAACATGTAATGTTAGTATGTGTGAGCCCAGTATTTGCTAAAGGCAGCCCAGCTTGCAAAAAAGGGGATCCATATCGGCGGAGGAGCTGGAATGATTTTAGCCAGGGATTGAGGACTTTTGGGGGTAGTATGTTGAAGGGCGAGGTGGGCCGTGGTACGAGTCTGATCAATTTCTCGGTGTTGGGATCTCTTACGGAGAAGTCCAGTGATCTCGTTCAGATGAGTCCATGGTCGCTGAGCCAGGGGGGTCGTGTACCCATCCAGATTAAGAACCAGGGGGTTGTTGGCACCAGTTCCTCACCGGTCCTCTTTGGGGTCATCGATGAGATTTCTTCTGTCATGGACAGCAGAATTCTCATCGAGGGGGTATTGTAGCGGGTCAAATTTTGTGTGTCTTTATTTTTAACCGTTTGGGGCATTATTATATTTTTTCTTATTTCGTTTTCGGGCGGACTGGTATAATAAATTTGAAAAAACTGTAATTGTAGTGTGCAACGTTATTGTCCAAGCAACAGCACGAGGTTGAGAAACCGCGTTTGGAACAAAAGGCAATGCGCAATTTCAGTGGTGTAACACGGCTGAAGAATTTACCTCCACCAAAATTCTAAGAACTCTGTGCATGTGTTTTGACGCCCGTATGCAACTCAGCCGGGCGGGGATCGGCACTGACGCCGTGAAAGACACGACAGTTGAGACAAACATGGCGCTGGGACGAACAGTTAGTAGTTCCAATCGACCGACTACCGGAAAACGGCGTCAAACTCCGCCTACTGTGAGCGACATCAGCAGAGCAGATGCCAATATCGGCCTCTGGACACACACACATGCCAGTTATAATCCATGCATAAAATGGTTATGCCACCGCAATTAATCACCAACGGCGACTAAAACTGGATAGCCGTGACTGCTCATTTCCCGTGACTCGAGGAAAGCACATTGTCCAGTTCGTCACTGACTGTGTCGGTGCCGACACGCGAGCTAAATATGCTCATATAATTTCATTAGTATTTGATAATGAAAGTGAAGTAGTCATTTTCTAAAACCAGTGACAGGATGGGAGGATAGTTGTAGAACAATAATAGCCAAATTTGTGATTCAGTTTCGTCCTTTTCGAGACGTTTTCGACCTACCGCGGGCTGGCCACGAGGTCACAGAAGAACGCGTTGCCGGTAGTGATCTAAAATCATGTATTCAATTGGGTAATTGGGGTTTTATAATGGAATGGGAGTAGTGAGTGTGCAATGCTGGGCTGAATTAAGTGTATATGTGTGTGAATGAAGTTATATAATTGTCCATGATAAGGTAAGCCATAGTTAGTAAGTTCAGTTACAAGCAAGGTGCAATAGCGCACAACATGTGACCCATGTAAAACCTATATATGGAAAACGTATAAATTCAATATTGCTGATCAATAAAAGAAAAAATAATTTCTCTTCCAAAAAATTGATAGTTAAATTCTTTCAATGCCTTATTTCGTTATATGTATCGTCAGAGTTCGTCGAACGAAATGGGTTAGTCCACACTATGCGATCCGGCCAGATCAAAGTCGTAAGGTAAGTGGAAGTGTTAACTTAATTTGAATAAAATAATTTTACACAAAAAATTGTAAAAGTTACATCCTCAAACTCATATAATTCATGATCGGGTATGGTTCTGTCACCTTCAGTATAATCAGTCATAATTAGGTAATTTGCAAAGTCATTATTTTCATTATCTCCTACTACTTCAGTTTTATTACAAGGCAAGTATTTACTATATTTATCAATCATCTCTACTCCTAACCTTTCCATAAATTCTTCATAATCTCTACTTCTCTTTTTCTCTCAATATATCTCTCACTATCACACCATCTCTCTCTCTTAAAACATCTCTCTCTTTCTACATTTGCAGGGGACACTAATTCACAACTATTGCACCACCTGTGAAGTGCACTAAAAAAACCAAGGACAACTTTATTTGTAGACCATATGTCTCCCAAATATACATCGAAGGCACTCTCGTCCTTCCTCAACACCTGGGCTTCACCCCCTACTCCATCATTAAGGGAAAATTTTACCCCCTGCAACTCTTTTACAATTATACTCTCTTTACACACTCTCTTTAACCCTCAGTACACACTATCATTCCCTCATTATCATATTCTATTACCCATAAAATCTCATTATCACTACCCCTGTTTACATAATCATTTTCTAATATCATACTTTTATTTTTATTATCATAATTTTCTCCCCCACTTACCTTGTCTTTGTTTATATCTAATTTGCCTACTCCCCTCTTATTTTCTAATTCTGTCTCGTCTAACCGTGCATGTATCTCATTTAATCTTTTATCAAAATTACAATTTTGTTTCTTAATTTCATTAATGTCATTTTTTAAATCGCTATTTTGTTCTTTCAGTTCATTAAATTTCTCATCAAATTTATTATTTTGTATTTCAAAAAGTGTTTGCATAATCTTTACAATCTCATTTTCTTCGGTTTTTCTATTTACGATTGGTGTTGATTGATTGCCTTCGTTCATAATTTGCGATTCAGTAATGCTTATTTCACTACGTTTTGCCATATTGAGAAGAGAAAAGAGCACAAAAAATCAAAAAAAAATTCTTGTTTAACTATCTTTGTTTCAATTTATACTAGCTCTATATATATCTAATATCACCACATAACCTATAAACATGGTATAACTTATTATATAGGTACCAGGTATATCTTATGTATCACTTCCTTTTTTCCGACAACCCTCCGTCTCTGACTCCGGCTTATTGTATAAAACTTTTATTTATATCAAGTCCCTGTTCGGGCGCCATTTGTTAACTTAAATAATAATAATAATTCTGTATTTTTGTTTGTTTTGATATCTTACCTTTCGGTACCATATTTATCGTATAGGTCATACTAATTCGGTGGCCATCTTGTAGTACCAACCTCATGATTCGATAATTTTACGTAAGGGTCTCAGGATTCGATTAAGCGATCATCAGAGACAGGACGATTGTTCGGAATAATTAAATCAAACAGCGTATTATATATATAGTTGCTTTTTAATGACATGGAAAATCAAGATCGACATCAAAATCAACAAAACAAAATGGAATACTTATACTCAAATTAACAAAATGGCGGCCACAAGTTCCACTATATTACTATTATGTTATTTTCCATTATTCATGTGTTAACTTCATTATGAAATTTATAATAAATGTAACTTTGAAAGAAATTGCAATTATTATTTTCAGATTGATAATTTCTTACATCTAAAATGACACAAACCAACGTCTCATAAAATATTACTTAAATGTACCGGTACGGTCTGACACACACTCACACACTCTCATTTCGCCATTAGCGATTTACTCATACATTTGATTTTTGGGTTTTTTGAGCTCAATTTAGATAAGAAAGACTGGAATATATAATTTAACTTTCCTGGATATGCGTTGTACAGTTTAAGCTGTCCTCAGATGTAGATCATGGTCAGGCAGGTGTTCGGCCGAACGTCCCATGTGTCTTCTTGGTTACACTGACTTTAGCTTACATTTTGAATAGTTATGTAATTATTTCTGTGTAATGGTTACTATTTCATGTTAACGCATTGATAATTTGACAAAGAAAACACTTTCGCTGGCAAATAGCTGCCGGCGATTTTCACAGCGTGTTGATGCCTTGATGGTCTGATGCTGACTGGGGGGATGTAAAGCACATTTTTGCGTATGTGTTAGCGCATCCACGTCATTGTCTTTTGTTTCAATATGGCTCATGCCCTGTTGTCATGTCATTGTTGTTATGTCATCTTTTATTTTTAATGATGTCCCACCTTATGGACCAATGAAAATGGATATTGAGAGTCTGTCTTCACTTATACTGCCATTGTATATGTTCGGCTTCACACGTCTGCTCCTGACCTTGAATCGTTCGCTCTGCTGAAATCTGCGTCGTTGTCTTTTTACAAAGGGAAATAGTCCTACCCATGTATGTGTGTGTAAAACAATAAAATACAATAATTTGCTACCACTCATACCATAAATCCGACATCAGGATTTTCGTACTGTCACAGTGTGTAATTCATTTTTCCATAATGCATCTGAAATATTACTGTGCATTCATTGGCTTCTGCATTGTATAGTTGTTGTTATGCTTGAAAACAGCAACTAATATTAAATAAACAACATTTTAAAATTTTTTTTCATTTTGAAAAAATAAGAATTTGCAGTATAATAATAATAATAATAATAATAATGGCTCCCATGTATACCACCGAAGTAGGTTAGGAGTAGGCAGTAGGCTCACATTGACCAGTTGCTGATTTCAAAACTTTGTACCAGTTTATGCTAAAATGGTAAAAAATAAAAAACTGGTAACCAGTTCTTCAGTTAAGGAAAAAAAATTAATGCTAATTTTTTTCTAAATTTGAAGACATTTCTTCCATTGTATTGGTCAGAGAATTGGTAACTGAATTGATTTTATATATTTTGTTAAAATATTATAGTGTAGATAAATATTTCTAACATATCAGGTGACTCTCTCATTCCTAACTGATTTTATTGGTTGATAGCTCTAGAAAAAAAATATATGTGTGTGTGTGTGTGTGTGTGTGTGTGTGTGTGTGTGTGTGCGTGTGTGTTCAGTACAATTTTATTACTTCATGTTATTACTCTCATACATACATTCATATTACTTTTATGGTATATTTTTGAAATAGGCTCTACGTGAAGAAACTGTAAGCCTGCGTAAACCTCTTGCAACAGTTCGTCAGACTGCAAATGACTTAGCAACAGAAGCAGCAGAAGCAGGTGTTAGTGGTGGATCTCAGTTACAAGATGATGTTGATGCATTAGCTGAACGTCTTGATGAACTACAGGCTAGATTAGATGATCGTTGTTCACAGCTTCAGTCTGCAGCTACAGCTCTCTCTCAGTTTAATGTAAGCTATAGTTACTGTTTGCATTTTATTCTACTTTCTGTTAGTAAATCATAACTGATTGTGTGTGTGTGTGTGTGTGTGTGTGTGTGTGTGTGTGTGTGTGTGTGTGTGTGTGTGTGTGTGTGTGTGTGTGTGTGTGTGTGTGTGTGTGTGTGTGTGTGTGTGTGTGTGTGTGTTGTAATCTAATTGGTGCGTGTAATATGTAAACCTTGGACTCACTGTTTTGAAATTAACCACCGCTGTACACACAGCTATAAAAATTAGATCTGATATAACATTCTTCTGTATGGTGTCGTCACCATCTGCATCATCCAACACAAACCATAACTACATTTCAATGCCCTGAAGCAACACAACACTTTGTTACCTCACTGGATACACCTGATTGGTGGATTCAATGGTGAAACATTGTGAAATAAGTAAATAACATCACAGGGTTATTTTGACAGTTAAATACAAAATGTTTTGTTGTAAGATAGAACTTATATTCAACTTTTGTTCGTCATTTAGCATTATCATTGACTTTTTGAAATATTAAATACTTACATTCTTTCAGGACCAGCTAAAGGGGTTAAACATGGATTTGTCAAAGCTAGAAGAAGAATTAGATACGATGAAACCTTCTGGGAGAGATATTAAAACAGTCCGTACACAGCAGGATGAAATTGCAAAATTTATTAATAAGGTACAGTATTCGTAATGTATACTGTATTGTTATTATAAATTATATTGGTTTGATTTAGTATTTAAGATCTGATCCAAACAGGTTACCTTTTTAATAAGAAATTTTGCATTGTATAAGGAGTCATTATATTTTGTAAATGCTGTATATGTTTGTTCATGTAACAAATTTGCAAAAGATTGTATTGTATTGTGTATATGTATATATTGTTACAACACAAAAAAGCCACCCCAATACCAGGGAAAAAACGATGAATCAACTATATAAAATGTTTAAACTAATGAAAATAAAATGACTATGACGCGACAAACGACTATGACCCAACCCAAGTGATTGACTCAATAAAATGAAATCAAATGAGAAGGTAAATGAAAAGGAAACAAACAAAATATAAATGAAATAAAATGAGAAGAAATGAAAAGACACAAACGAATAAGATAGAACAGAAAAGGAGGAATGTTACACTCAAATAAAGTAATAAACTAGTAATCAAATAAATAATAAATGTAGATGATAATTATTAAAATCAAATAAAGTAAAGACAAACAAAGTACACTAACCAGAGAAATAGAGATTAAATGTTATAAATAACTCTATAATGATATGAAACTTGTTAACAGTATAACTAACCATTGTGAAGTGAGAGATAGATAGATAGAGAACATGATTAAGTGAGAAAGAGAATTTAATGTTAGGGAATAACCACTAGTAACACTTAAATACCATAAAAAAGTGCAAAGTGCCAGTGTAAACCCCCCAAAATAAATAGAAACTATTGATAGGTATAAGACACCTAAAAACCAGTGATAAACACTAAAGGTTAATGGTGAAAAGTGCTAGTAAATAAGAATATTGTTGTTATTAGGATTAAGAGTAATTGTAGATTAGGAGTACAATGGTATTCAAGGAAAAAATCCCATGAAGAGTCAAAGTAATAGTGTTACCATGGTTAGCTAGTAAAGATTAGAAAAGAAAAATATAGTAAAGAATAGAAAAGCAAAATAAGTAAAACATCCTATGTTCAAAGGGGTAAGTAGGTAGATAAAGTAAATGGTGTGATGATGTTTGTCACCAAAAAATAAATAAGAATAAACAAAATATAAACAAGATTAGCATAGTAACTATTAAAAGATTTGTTCGATTAAGTGTATGAGTAGGAATATGGCTGAAAGAGTTATACAGACCATAAGCCTATATGTTGTGTTATATTTTATAGATAATAATAAATAATAGACAAGTTATAAAGTAAAGAGATAAATCCTTACGAACTTAATAATACTGGACAAGCCAGTTAGAAGGTAATAGACAAACCATGATTTTGTAAAATAATGAAAACATACAATTATTATAAAACAGACCCAAATCAATTCAAAAAGTAAACAAATCATTTGTAACACAAAACAAAACATGTATAAAGGTAAAATAATATGTAATTTGAATAAAATAAGAAAATATAGCCAATTACTACCTAGGCCTATGAGATGCCTAACTGTATAAAACCAATAACAACAAATTGTAAGAAATTAACTATTATATTAGCAAATCCAAGGCAAGTAACTAGTTAATGATAATTAGTGGATCATATTAAGACGTAAAAGTTAAATTAAGGACATAAAATAAGAAAGAAATGTAATTACATAATATGAACGTTATTGTCAAAACATTAATACATAAGCAAACCCAGCTTTGAGGGATGTCAAAATGATCTTTGAAAGAAAGTACGAACAGTTGTGATAATATCTCATACATAGATAAGAAGACCGAAGAATAATAGCAATCAGAAGATATTTAGTCATTTTGAATATAAATTCAAAAATCATAACAATGGGCTTAAGATGAGTATAGCCAATGAGTGTCAGCCAGTTACCATAACAACGGAACGTTATTTATTATTATTCCGTTAGAAACAGTTAGTCCATTATTGAAGTTCAAGATGAATAGACGCCAAGCCGTAAATGACTCAAATTTTAATATAAAACAATAAAAAGTAATCCAAATTTAATAACCTGAACAAGTAAGATGATGATGAAGAACTAGTCCATCCTACTGAGTCCAAAGACCAATTTATTAAATACAAAATTAATAATTTCGACCAACTTATACGAAAAAGACGCCAGGCTAATTAAATTCATACATGAAGGAAGATTGACGACTGAAGAGAACCCAACCTAATTCGAACTGAATAACGCTTCACCCTAAGTCAACAGATTTGATAAGTATTGCTGAGTTACCCGATTTTATTGAATAAATTCTTTGTTACAAATTGGCGACCAACTAGTGTGGCTAGAATAGAAGACTAGCGGTGGTTACAAAAAATTATGAAACACTCCATGATCACCAGGGGAAAATCTAAGAAAGGGACTGAGGATACCGATGAAGAAGAAATAGAAATGATTGAGGAAATGATCGAAGAGGGTGCCCAAGAGGACCAACCAGAAAACCCAATTCAAGACAGGGAATGGGAACAACAAGCAGGAGATACAAGCGAAAATCCAGCGGACAAAGTTACACCAACCGAAGATGCGAAATTAGATAGCATGATGAGGATGATGATGGAACAATTCGGACAAATAACGGAAAATTCGATGAAAAAATAGACCAAATGAAGGAAGAAATAAACAAAATCTTCGATGAAAAAATAAACCAAATGGAGGAAAAACTTAATGAAAATTCAAGGAGACAAAATGAGATTTTAAGTGAAAACTTAAAGAAACAACTCAAGGAAGACACAGAACTTCTGAATAGTAAGATGGAAAGTAACCATGAAGCCTTGAAGAGAAACCAAGAGATCTTAGAAGAGAAGAGTGAGGAGTTAAAGAAACAGATAAAGAAGGATCTGGAAATACTGAACAACAAGATAGAGAATAACAGTGAAACATTCCAACGACAATTGAAGGAAGATAGTAAGAAAACCAAAGATGAATTGAGACAACAGTTGGTAGAATGTCGGGAAGAGATCAAACAAACAATCACCGAGACGAATGAAACAATATTACAAGTTCGGGAGGAGTTAACAAACAAAATAAGCGATGTCGAGGAGGAAGGAAAAAATAGATTTGAGGAACTTCATCAAATAACAACCATAGAATGCATAAAAAATAAACAGGAGGTGCTAAAAAAGCTTGAAGAAAAACAAGGAAATACTGACAGATGTAAGTGAACATGTGGAAATGGTATATACCAATCTCAACAAAGTAGATGGACAGATCCAAGAAAACAAGGAGAAGATCCAGGGAATTAGCCAAAAGGAAAGACAAATGCAAGAAGAGCTGGACGCACTTAGGGAGAAACCCTGCAACAACACCCACATTATAACGAGCGAGAACCAGGAGATAATAAACTTTCGCAGCTACCGGCGTAACCCTATGGAATTCCTCAAAAGAGTGGAGGAACTAATTGAAAAGAACAGGGAAACGAGATGGACAACGGTGAGAAGCCTAATTGATGAGATGTTCAGGGACACCCATGACAATTGGTGGACGGCCACCAGACCAGAGATAAACAGTACCCAAGAATTCAAAACACAGTTCCGAGATAAATATTGGTCGGAGTCCACCCAAAACGTGGTCAGAAATGATATAAGCAACGGGAGGTACGAACTGCAAGCGGGACACACCCTAATTTCGTACTTTCTAGGTAAGGTGTGCTTAGCCAGAAATTTAGAACCGAGGATACCGGAGGAATCATTGGTGATACAGTTAGGATACCATTATGAGGATGCGGTACAAAAAGCCAGGAGACAGTGCCAAATAAAAACTATTCAAGGCATGGCGAGCTTATTGGAGGATCACGAGAATGACGGCCAATATAAAAGAAATAGAATGGTCAACCTGAGATACAACAGATGGAGTGAGAATCAGAACACGCCGAACCACAACCCATTGAATAACAACCCCCAAAATAACAACTGGAATAACATAAACCGGAATGTCAACGGCAATCAGTATCGGGGAAACCAACCAAATTACAATCCAGGTAACCAACCATATAACAGGAACGACCCAAATAACAACTCCACCAACAACAACAATTACCGGGGAACGGGACCAAACCAACGTCCTAGTGGCCACCCCAATAATAGCAATTACCATGGCAATAACTATAACCCGAATTACCAGTATAATAGGGGAACCGGGAATAATCAAAACAGAGATGATCGACGTCAGGTCAACTTCATTAATGGGAGGAGTCAGCCAAACCAGAGGAGGTACTGCCCAAACACACCGGCAAACTCCTGGTATAATACAACGACCTCAAATAATAATCCATTTCAAGAAAATAGGACTACAGAAGCGTCAGGGAACAGCCTGAGCATTCGGCCGGAGCCCATAAATGAAACGGCGACGAATCAGTCCAATGATCGGGCCAACAATGTGCAACAAGATTTAAACTAACGAGGTCAGTGAGAACCGAAAAACGCCCTTCACATGACCAATCACTTGGGTTGCTAAAACAAATGACGCGACGTAACCATCAAAAAATAATAACAATCGTATCCAATAATTACCTAAAAAATATACGAGAAGAACTCCTGGAAGAAGAGGACAACCAGCTGCCAAGAATTAACAGTGAAATAGTTCACGTACAGGCCACAATAAACGGAACCATAACCATCATCATGATTGACACGGGTTCAAACATCTCCCAGATAAACCAGACAGAGCTAGAGCGAATCCAAGCTAACTTCAACTTACCAATACCCACATTGCCGATCAATAACATCATCATAATTGGAGCAACTGGTAAACAAAACAAAACAGTAAGGAAACAAGTCTCACTAGAATTGAACAGCCAAAACTTAACAATACCTATTGTTTTCCTGGTAGCGAGTGGACTACCATTCAATATGCTCATAGGGTGCGACGTGTTATGACAACACTCAACCGTAATCAACCTACAACAAGCGATCGTGTTATTAACATCTGAAAGAGGAATATGGTCAGCAAAAATAATAAACTACAACCCTACACCAACAGCATTGAATCAGGACCCAGGCTTAAAATATTATTATTGCAGAACACATGAACCATCCATAATTGTGAATGATGAAGAGGACAATAGGGAACTATGGGAGAAGAAACTCGAGGAGATAAGAATATTCCAAAGAAACAGACCAAAACAGGAAATAACCTCAAAAAAGTTGAAAATCTCATAAAAATATATAAAAAATACAAACACGTTTTCTCCAATACTCCTGGCAAGGTCAAGGGATATCAATGTAAAATTAATTTCTGGGAACCAGTAGACTTTCATAGAAAATCCTACCCCATTCCATACTCCCTTAAAAACGAAGTCAGAGCAGAGATAAATAGAATGATGGAGGAGGACATCATTGAGTATAGCCAATCTCCATACACAAGTCCTATCGTAGCTATACCCAAAAAGAGTGGTAAAGTCTGGATCTGTTTGGACGCCCGGGAAATCAATAAAATGATCATTAATGACCGAACTTCGCCGGGGGAAATTGAAGAGATTTTGAAAAAGTTCCACGGAATAAAATACATCAGTACATGGGATACCGTATGTGGGTACTGGCAGGTGGAGCTGCACCCACACAGTAAGACAGTATATGATGTTTATCTTCGACGGGAGGAATTATCAGTTTAAGAGGTTACCTTTTGGCCTCTTCAACTCCATCGCAGTGTTTGTAAAGTGCATGGACCAAGTCGTAGGTCAAGAGGCTCTGCAGTTCACAACAATATATGTGGACGACCTACTAATAACATCATCGGACTGGGACGAACACTGTGCACGAAGAGAACAAGTGTTGAATAAACTCTCCAACAACAATGTAACTCTGAAGCTAGATAAATCAAAGTTCATAGCAGAAGAAGTAAAATTCCTGGGATTTAACCTAACAGAGCAGGGAATATCTCCGTCCCAAGAAAAAGTAGAAGCCATCCAGAAATTCCCCACACCTAAAAATAAGAAGCAGTTGCAATCCTTCCTAGGTATTTGCAACTACTACCGGAAATTTCAAAATAACTACTCTTATTTAACTGCCAAATTTTAAAAACAACTCTCATCTAAAGCCAAGTGGACCTGGGGAACCGAGCAGGATGAAGTACTAACACTCATAAAATAAAAATTCCTAGAAACAGTGATGCTGCATCATCCCAACTTTGAGCAACCCTTCTATCTGAATTGCGACGCCAGTGACGTCAGTCTAGGTGCTGAACTGTATCAAGAAGATAATGAAGGACACCACCTGGTCATCAGCTTTGCCAGCAGAGTATTAAATAGTTGTGAGCGTAACTACGTTACGGAAAGGAGTTGCTAAGCATAGTGTTTGCATGCGGAAAATTTAGAACATACATCCTAGGGTACCACATTACAGTCAGAAGCGACCATAAGTCGATATCATTTCTCAAACAATGCAAATTAAGTCATGGTAGACTTACCCGTTGGATCCTCGTTCTGCAAGAGTACCACATCACGTGGGAATACATTCCAGTCCGGAAGAACGTAGCGGCTGACATATTATCCAGAATAAATGTAGATAATCAGACATTTGAAGGAGAAAAGGAGAAAATCGCCAAGGTGTATTATATGTTGAAGGATAGGAAGGACCTGGAAGAAATAGTAAATGAGATCGTACAACAGCAGAAGCAAGATACCAACTTAGCAAACATACGAAGGAGAGTGATAGAATCAGAAGAAATCATTAATAAATTGTACTGCCTACATAAAGATACGTAAAGATAAAGATTCATCAAAACCAAAAGAAATCATGGAAATTGGAAGCTAGTAGTTCCAACACCTCTAGAAAACAAATTAATTAAAGACTACCATGTCAGATACGGACACATGGGAACCCTAAAAATGGTTAAAGCTTTAGAAGAGGAACTATTCATTAAAAGTATAACAAGAAAAGTAAATAAAAACATTAAAACGTGCTCTATATGCCAAATGGTCAAAACCAATAACGAAAGAAAGGATGGAATGATGATACCCATCACATCAAATAAAAAACTTGAAAAGTGTTTCTTGACATATGTGGACCATTCCCACGTAGCGGAGGGAAACATAGATTCAAGTTCATTGTGATTCTATTGGACCATTACACCAAATACACCAAGTTATACGCTATAAACAGAGCAACAACCAAGAAAATATTAGAAATAATAAAAAACAAATACATAAGAGAAATCGGAAAACTGTATACAATAATAACCGATCACGGAACGCAATTTAAAGGAAGAAAGTGGAGAGAAGAATTATTGAAATTAAATATAAAAACATAAAACGTCCGTATACCACCCAAGCAGTAATCCCGCAGAAAGAGTATTGAGAGAGGTGGGATGCATTTTGAGAACATACTGTCATGATAATCAAAGAGAATGGCAAAAATATTTAACTTCAACTGAAGAATTTTTGAACATAAGTTACCACCATTTCATTGAAAACACCCCATATTCTATGATGTGTGGGAAAAAACCACATCAAGAGGTACAGGAGTTAATAGACTTTCCAACCAACCCAGAAGACCCGTGTGAAGAAAATAAATGCTACAACAGAATCATGGAGAAGATAGAGAAACAAAAAACTAAATATTCCCAGAACCAGACCAAAATAATTAAATATAATTTAGGAGAAAAGGTCTTAATCATAAATCGTGAACTACCTAGTACATTCGAAGGTATAGCCAAGAAACTATTATTGTTATATGTAGGACCTTATGTCATAACAAAAGACAATGGCAACAATACGTACGAAATAAGCAATATAACAACTAAAAAGATCAAAAGAGTATATAACCAAGTTTCTATCAAGAAGTTCTACGAGGAAACATGAACAATCAAGAAAATAAAAAATTACAAAATTCAAAAAAATATGTAAGTTCAACTTACAATAATATTTAGATAACATATGAGGTAAGATAAAGGGATAAACCACAAAACTCCTAAATAGTAAGTACAACCTACTTACTATAATATTTAGAAAATAAATAAGATATGACAAAATAAACAAATAAAGTGAAAACAAGAATTAATAATGTAAGAGAATTAGAAAGGAGACCAATTAAAATAAACAAAAATAAAACCAAGCAAGAACTGCCAAGACAAATACATAAAAGTTATAAAGAATATAGAATATTCAAAGACAAAAAAAAAATGAACTGGTACATGAAAAAGAAATAATGTATAAAGCAAATATACAGCAAGTGGCTAAAGCAAAATGATGGAAAACAATCAAGAAGAAGAAGAGACAAGATGTCTGAAATAATTAAAATGATCACAAGAAGAAAAGAAAAAACAAACTAATTAAAAGTTAGAAATAATTAAATTAACAACTAAATAAATAAAAACAATCAACTAGGTGAGTAGATAACAGAATATAGCAAAGGTACAGCGGAAGAAAGAACGAGTAAAAGGCTAAAATGATCTAAAAAACCATGAAGTGGACAATCCCCAAAATATTATTATTAATTTAAGTCACGAGATGACAAAAAGGTATTTAAGATTGACTGAGAATAGGTCCAGCAATCAATTAACTGAGCAGAGATGATGTTCCTCTGATCTCAGAAAAAAAAAGGTTGTAATGGAAGAAACCAGCTACTAAAAGTTAGGGAAAAATTATATAACAGGGAGAACGCACTAATGGAAATAAGAAAAAAACAGATCTAAAGAATAACTAAATAAAAAGGAGTGAAACAAGTAAGAAGAGAAACAAGAAGAAAAAGGAAAAATTATATATAACTGATAATTTCATAAAAAACTATGCTAGTGTTTTACCAAAATGATCAATTTTGAAGGAGAGGCATTATGTTACAACACAAAAAAGCCACCCCAATACCAGGGAAAAACGATGAATCAACTATATAAAATGTTTAAACTAATGAAAATAAAATGACTATGACGCAACAAACGACTGACCCAACCAAAATAATTGACTCAATAAAATGAAATCAAATGAGAAGGTAAATTAAAAGGAAACAAACAAAATATAAATGAAATAAAATGAGAAGAAATGAAAAGACACAAACGAATAAGATAGAACAGAAAAGGAGGAATGTTACACTCAAATAAAGTAATAAACTAGTAATCAAATAAATAATAAATGTAAGTGATAATTATTAAAATCAAATAAAGTAAAGACAAACAAAGTACACTAACCAGAGAAATAGAGATTAAATGTTATAAATAACTCTATAATAATATGAAACTTGTTAACAGTATAACTAACCACTGTAAAGTGAGAGATAGATAGATAGAGAACATGATTAAGTGAGAAAGAGAATTTAATGTTAGGGAATACCCACTAGTAACACTTAAATACCATAAAAAAGTGCAAAGTGCCAGTGTAAACCCACCAAAATAAATAGAAACCCTATTGATAGGTATAGACACCTAAAAACCAGTGATAAACATTAAAGGTTAATGGTGAAAAGTGCTATAGTCAGCTGCATGGAAGTAGTATCGTCAAGGTCACTCACTTTCACTGCTTCTCCCTGTCACCTCCACGCCCCTCGCCCAGCGTTGTTGCCGGCTAGTACAGTGTGTAGCGTTTTAGCAGTGTTACGAAAACAAATTTCATACATCCACATTGTATTCGTTTCAAATTTATTTATGCGTATCGCGTAAATGAATTTGTTTTATCAGGAATAATTAGTTGTGGGTAACACTACTCAGTTAAATTCTGGGCGCCAGTATTTGAGCTCTAAAAATTTGTGTGAGTCGGCAACATATTTTTTGTTGTCGCGTAAATATCTACAGAATTTCTATCTTTGCGTTTCTTCTGTTTCTTTGGCTTTTTTTTTGTTACGATTTGCAGTTCTCTGAAACTACTATTTATACTGCGCTGGTTTTTCTTATGTTAGAATCTAAACCTTTTAGCAATACACACCCTAACTTTACGAAGTACCATTAGGTCAGTTATTTTGTGATTTCCGTACAGTGCACTTACTTATTAAAGTTTTACTGTTTTCTTCATGGGCGGTTATCCTACAGACTGACAGTTGTCTGAGAACGCTGACCTTGCCTGCTGTTGTCGCTTTAATTTTTTCATACTCACGGTCTTTTCCCTTTTGTAAATGAATCTGTTTTTGTTCTCTACACGGTCATTCCTAAGCCATATGGTTCGGAAGTTCTGTTAGGTATATGTACACATTTGGTATGCACATTGCGTATACCCTGTCGGCATGTCTTTTCGGTAAATATTGCTGTCTGACACTTTTATGAATGCCTTTGTCATTTTACAATCCCCTCAAAAATGTGTATGTTTACTGCCCGCGCTACTACCTTTCTTCCGTTGCACAAAGATAAATAGGACTGAGCAATTTCTGTAAACAAAATTGTCGCTGTTGTGACAAAAGCCAATCCCATTTCAGTTACAGTACCCCATTCCAAGTAGGTTGGGTGGACGAGGTGAGGAAGAGACGAATTAGCAACAAACATCCAAAATATTTATCGTCCTTAGTATTGTTGACAGACATTTTGTGCGTTTCATGTGAACGGTTGACGTCTTTATTGTAGACAGTGTGTGTATTAGTTTATTTCAATAATTTGTATTTATTATGAGTGATATTGAGGAACAGTATCCTACATTTAGTTCGAGTACAAGCAGCGGTGGTGTACGTGCGGGCCGAGAGGACATTAGAAAACAAAGTAAAGTCATCATAGCAAACGTTTACAAGTTTTTTAAAAATCTTGCGTATAATGAAGAAGCCAGGAGGAACATAAACTTTGCACAAGTTCGAAAATTGACAGCGGAAGCTTGTGGCATTTCTGAACAGTCGGTGCAACGTATTAGCAATACCGTTGCTTCGGCAGATGATCAAGGCGTGAGTGTTGTGTTCAGTTCTCCAAGGAAAGGGTATAAACGGGAACACAAAAACACTGAACTGGACGATTTTAATAAACAAATAGTCCGCAGGACCGTACTAGAATATTACGACCGAGGGGAATACCCCACTGCAAGCAAAATTCGAGCTGATCTCTGTCAGAAAATCAATTATTCTGGTTCAGAAGCCTCCGTACTTCGCCTTCTGAAAGTGCTTGGTTTTAAATTTAAGAAGTGCAACGATGGACGAAAATTTTTAATGGAGCGCAGAGACATTGCTGCCTTGAGAGCGAAGTTTTTGAGAACCATGCATATACATCGTACGGAGGACAACAGGCCTATAATTTATTTGGATGAAACCTGGATATCACAGAATCATACGAATAAATACACCTGGCAAGACTCCAGAGGGAACGGTGGGCTGAAAGTACCTACTGGTACTTTGTTGTTTGTTGTTTATAAAATTATCCTTATTTTCTTAAGAAATCCAATTCGTTTCACGTTTATACATACCATTATTTTTATGCTACTTGTGCATGTAACATCTTATAGTATAGTTCTAATTTTTTTTACTTAATTATTAATAAGCAGCGCAGGAAATAAAAATAGAATATTTTTCTGAGTCACGAATAGTGCGGTGTCTTCAATAATTAAATGGGGCAAGCTTAAGACACAGGATGCATATAAAATTCGTTCAAACAAACTATAGCTGACACGTCGAATTGAATGTTATGTATAAGATACGGAAATTAATTGTTAATTAATTATTAACAATATATTAATTGTGATGTAATTATTATTAAGAATTATTGACAATGTAACAATGTACTCTAATGCATGTATTACAAACTTTCTCACTTTGTTATATTCTTTACATTAAGTAGGCTTACTTACTAGTGTAGCATTTTTCGGAAGAAAGGGAAACTGTTGCTTAGTGGCAACGCTGTAAGTAAGCGGTGTGACCTTGACGATACTAGTTCCATGCAGCTGACTCTAGTAAATAAGAATATTGTTGTTATTAGGATTAAGAGTAATTGTAGATTAGGAATACAATGGTATTCAGGGAAAAAATCCCATGAAGAGTCAAAGTAATAGTGTTACCATGGTTAGCTAGTAAAGATTAGAAAAGAAAAATATAGTAAAGAATATAAAACCAAAATAAGTAAAACATCCTATGTTCAAAGGGATAAGTAGGTAGATAAAGTAAATGGTGTGATGATGTTTGTCACCAAAAAATAAATAAGAATAAACAAAATATAAACAAGATTAGCATAGTAACTATTAAAAGATTTGTTCGATTAAGTGTATGAGTAGGAATATGGCTGAAAGAGTTATACAGACCATAAGCCTATATGTTGTGTTATATTTTGTAGATAATAATAAATAATAGACAAGTTATAAAGTAAAGAGATAAATTCTTATGAACTTAATAATACTGGACAAGCCAGTTAGAAGGTAATAGACAAACCATGATTTTGTAAAATAATGAAAACATACAATTATTATAAAACAGACCCAAATCAATTCAAAAAGTAAACAAATCATTTGTCACACAAAACAAAACATGTATAAAGGTAAAATAATATGTAATTTGTATAAAATAAGAAAATATAGCCAATTACTACCTAGGCCTATGAGATGCCTAACTGTATAAAACCAATAACAACAAATTGTAAGAAATTAACTATTATATTAGCAAATCCAAAACAAGTAACTAGTTAATGATAATTAGTGGATCATATTAAGACATAAAAGTTAAATTAAGGACATAAAATAAGAAAGAAATGTAATTACATAATATGAATGTTATTGTCAAAACATTAATACATAAGCAAACCCAGCTTTGAGGGATGTCAAAATGATCTTTGAAAGAAAGTACGAACAGTTGTGATAATATCTCATACATAGATAAGAAGACCGAAGAATAATAGCAATCAGAAGATATTTAGTCATTTTGAATATAAATTCAAAAATCATAACAATGGGCTTAAGATGAGTATAGCCAATGAGTGTCAGCCAGTTACCATAACAACGGAACGTTATTTATTATTATTCCGTTAGAAACAGTTAGTCCATTATTGAAGCTCAAGATGAATAGACGCCAAGCCGTAAATGACTCAAATTTTAAATATTATTATATATGTAAACTTTCACAATATGAACTTACTTTCTTTATCACTTTCCCATACGTTTCGAGGTGATGGTCCTCTTCCTCAGTGGGAGTAAATACTGAATGTAATTTTACAGTATAACGGTTATGGACTGGTGTGTGTGGTGGGGGTTGATGGTGGGAGGGAATTGGCGCTGAGGTTCAAATTGTGTGTTTGGATCAATGTATCGAATAGTGTATGTGATCTATAATGTAATTGTTCATTTAATATGTTGTTTGGTTGTTGTGTGTGATGTCTGTATATTTCAAATTGTTCAGCTGTGTTTAGTTTTCTACTTTTAGGTAAGTAGTGTAATATTTCCATGTTGTGTTCTATGTTTGTGTAACTGTGGTTTTGTTTTGTAAATGTGTGGCAAATGTGGAATATATGTAGTTTGTGGTGAGGGCTTTTAAATGTTCTGAAAATCTGGAGGAAAAAGATCTTCCCGTCTGGCCGATGTAGAATTGGTGACAATCATTACAATTTAATTTATATATAAATTTGTATAGGAATGTTAATTATCGACCGTATTATTATACTGTTAATGATTTCGAGGTTCGGTCATTAATCATGTAAACTCAGTTTTGCGACGTTTCGAGATTTATTCTTCTCATAATCATGCCTACAACATTAAAATATAGTCTTACTACAATTATATTATTTGTAAGTGTGTATAGGTGTGTGTAAAGTCATACATTACTATAACTATTTACTTACATTAACTGTGAGATGAGCTACAGCAACCACATTACACTAAACACTTATCACTGTTCCATACTTATACACATATAACACATTACATTTGTATAGTGTTAGCGTTATGAAGTTACCTGACTGACTGCCAGCGATATAAAATTTTAATAGTACCTTAACTAGTAAGTTGTTCAGTATTCCTATAACCTGTAAACCATTGTCCATTTTAAAAAGAGTGAATAAGATTAGAATAACACTTGCCAAGACTTTGTACGTCCGTTTTCTTGTTAACTGAAAGGTGTTTATTCTTCTCTATTGTTAGCATTTCTAAGAATTGCCGTTTAAAGGAATTTCTGCAGGAATTCATGCAGAAAGTAATCACTTTAAACGGCAATTCTTAGAAATGCTAACAATAGAGAAGAATAAACACCTTTCAGTTAACAAGAAAACGGACGTACAAAGTCTTAGCAAGTGTTATTCTAATCTTATTCACTCTTTTTAAAATGGACAGTGGTTTACAGGTTATAGGAATACTGAACAACTTACTAGTTAAGGTACTATTAAAATTTTATATCGCTGGCAGTCAGTCAGATAACTTCATAACGCTAACATTATACAAATGTAATGTGTTATATGTGTATAAGTATGGAACAGTGATAAGTGTTTAGTGTAATGTGGTTGCTGTAGCTCATCTCACAGTTAATGTAAGTAAATAGTTATAGTAATGTATGACTTTACACACACCTATACACACTTACAAATAATATAATTGTAGTAAGACTATATTTTAATGTTGTAGGCATGATTATGAGAAGAATAAATCTCGAAACGTCGCAAAACTGAGTTTTCATGATTATGACCGAACCTCGAAATCATTAACAGTAAATTTATATATATATATATATATATATATATTGTAACGAAAAATAATGTTGTTACGTATATTATTATATGCTGCACGCTGGAAGCGTCAAATTGTAATGAATAACTTTATAAGGGAGTCCTTCTTAATTCAACCCCACGTTGGAGTCGTCAATTTGTAACGACTTGCATGTTATTACTTTATTTAGTTATATGAAGATGTGTGGAAGCACCACTGTTGGATTCCAATTTGGAATACAACGTTTACAAGTATGTGAGTGTGTGTACTGGGGTTCAATCCAGTCCCACTTTGGTTTACACCAATTTGTAACGAAAAGCTTTCTCTGCGTTTTTAATTATTTATCTATTATGGAATATCCCTATTCGGTTGTGACCGATGAGACCTCCTGAAAATATGTTATTAGACGAATATAATTATAATAATGTTTTTTTTTTTAACTTATAATCGTACTACGATATAGATCTAACTTAGTATTCAGTAGTTGGGTAATATTAACGATATGTATCGTGTATTAACTGAATGTAATGAATATTCTTGCCAACCCTAGTCCCTCGACGTTAGGAAATTCTATTCAAAGTTTGCACTGAAAACACGCTAGTTCCGCGATCTCCCGTTCCACCAGCTGTAAGTATTTAGCGCTGCCACTTGTAATAAGCATACTTATAGGTTAGTTGTTCATCGGGTTTGAATAAACCTCTTATTGTAAATTATTATAACCACTACTTATAGTATCTATTCTGCAATAACTTCAAATATTATCTCATACAATCAGGATCCTTTATTAATTTTATCTATTAATTCACAGTACCCGTTATTTCCAAAATAACAATATAATCAAATCGGTCACACAAAAATATATCGATTATCAATCAATCCAATTCCATAGACTTATACAAATGAAAAATAATAATAAATAGTTCTTATCCCAGGGTTCTTAAAGTTCTTGGAACCATTAGTAAGGCCAGGTAAAATGCATAATTAAGAATACTCAAGTATTACAAAACAAAATTATTTACTCTAAATATGGTGAAATTAAAATAGGTTGTTTTTTTACCGAGTCGACGAAAGCTTCGACTGGCTGTGGACGTCTGTAAACAGTTGCCAAGATTCAGCTTAACTTATCTTCATCCAGTAAAAGTGTTCTGCCTTTAATAAAATTGATTGTGGAGAGTAATGGGAAGCTCTCAGGAATTCTTCGGACTTCTGATCTTCTTCTATGATCTTGATAATTCTCGGTCCCGGTGAAATGAAAATAGGATCCCAGCTTCTTCTGCTGCCAGTGAAGGTTAACTCTGCCAAACTAGGTCTTCTTGTATTTTCAATAATTCCGTTAGTTCGGGCTTTAATTCTCTTAACTGATCTTCTGTTTATAAAAGGAATTGGTTTAATACCGAATCCAGCGGAATTATTTGGTGAAATAGGTGAGAGGTTTTCAACTCTTTTTAAATGTATTCAGTTACAATTTGGAAAGTTATTTAATTTTATTACTCATTGGTATTATGATAAAAGTATGTTTTAAAGAGGTTTTTTTAATTTTAATTCATTTTTCTTCCGAATTTATTATTCAATTTTTTGTTTAATGTATCTGCCCATCTCAACCTAATAGCTTGTAACATTCAGAACTAATGATTCAAATAAACAACTCATGTCCATTTCAGTTGCCTTAACAACCACGTTTACTAGATATCCTTGAGCCGGCATTATAGAATATTACTACTCTTTTCCAATAAAATACTCCATGCTTGGATTAATATTAAATTACCTAAAATTCTCCCCTAACCTTCCTTCTTAAACAGTAAATGTTTTACCATAGTTTCGTTGGACTGGACTTCTTAAAAAGGTATTAATTTCCTTTCACAAATATGGAATTTAGGCCTATAGCTTTTCTTACAACCGTTATAACATTATTTGGTTTTTTTAACTTAATTTTCTTTTACCTGACCTATTGTACAATTAATTATTGGTTAATATTTAATTACATTAATTTTAACTTTCTGGTGGTTACTTTATTACATCAATTAACTGGTTCTGGAACCCTTCATTAGTTTATAATATAATTGTCCAAACTACTTGTCAAACATTAAACACTGATCGCCCTCCTGGCCAAGTTTACAAACATAAATTAAAACAACAGTATTATTCAACCTTAGACAATACTTAGAACTTAGTATAATGCCTAACACTGGTAACTATACTTGATTGTCTAAAGACAAATTTAACATAAATACAACCATAATCTATGATGAAGTATTACTATTAAACAACATCAGTTCATTTCTACCATACTCAAAATATAACATAAATATTCTGTAAACCTCAACATGTTACAGTATAAAAACAAGCATTTTATTATATTTAAATATTCATTGGTCTGGTTTTTTATATTTAACATTAGTCATTGCCTCTTTTGACTTGAGGTACTTCTCAGATACATTAACTACTGAGCAACCTTAATTCAGGGTATGGTCCTTGACCATGTTTCATTCAATTTTTTATGTAACGTTGGGGACCTCAACTCTGTTACGTTACAATATATATATAATTAAAATTTTAATATAAAACAAAAAGTAATCTAAATTTAATAACCTGAACAAGTAAGAAGATTATGAAGAACTAGTCCATCCTACTGAGTCCAGAGACCAATTTATTAAATTCAAAATTAATAATTTCGACCAACTTATATGAAAAAGACACCAGGCGTAATTAAATTCATACATGAAGGAAGATTAACGACTGAAGAGAACCCAACCTAATTCAAACTGAATAACGCTTCACCCTAAGTCAACAGATTTGATAAGTATTGCTGAGTTATCCGATTTTATGGAATAAATTCTTTTTAATTTTTTCTCACAACACTTTTAACTCTCACTATAAACTGATGATCTAATTTCTTTCAAGGATTAATTAAAAATAAAACACTAAACTTATATGAAACTAGAAAATATAAACTTATATGAAACTAGAAAATAACCTGTATAAAAATTACGAACTTTTGAAATACACTTTATAACACTTCAGGAACAAATTGTAATTTCACCTTATAGTATATAAGTACCAGTAATGTAAGGTAGTGTACTTTATTGTAATCAAATTGATATTTTTTCGTAAACCATAAGAATCCAGATTCATGAACAAAATTAAGAATAAACATTCAGTAGACGCCATGTCTAAATAACTCGTTCATAATCGACTTCGTCAAACCTTGAGATATAACTGTCTTTTACTGCCGGACCAAATTTGTTTAATAACAAAATATAATTTTGTATAATACTGAATAACTACTAATCACAATTTAATAAACTAGTACAGAGTTGTAACCACTGTTCTTTACTTCATAGGAAAGTGCATTATATGATTTGTGTATTTTAGCGACTAGCAAAGGTGACAGTAAGCGTTCACGTCGGAAACTCGGCGAACTAACAGCGAGATTAAGAAATATGCATGTGGCGGGAGTAATTTGAATTCACCCTACCGTCATAGAAAGAACGCTCGATAGTCCTATTTTTTTTAATTGTTTTCAGATTAAACAATTTGGCGCCACCCAGGAAATACAACCACATATTCAAGAACAGGTAAGGTTCCCACTCGTGTGTACTGGTAATTCAAGAGTTCGCTACGGACATCGTCAGCGTAAACATAAAGTAACGACTATAACGTGTGAGGCGAACACATGAACCATACACTTTTACAGAGCACATACAAAGCTCTTCGTTACAATATATATTGTTAGAAGACGAGTCTGTCTCTTTGTGATGTTGTATTTATATTTTAACTATTGAGTTTTAGTGTTTAATTTTTAGTTGGCGTTCTGTGTGATAAAAGCGTCGTGTAGCCGGTGTGTCCTTACCTTCCCTTTTCACTCTTTATTTCTTCCCGATAGGCGCCAAATTGTTTTGCTAGAAAACAATTATTAGTTTTTATCTGGGTTGTTTTACAGTATGGTAGAGTTGATTCGAATTGTTCGCCAACTGGCTGGAACTCGAATCTCGCTTGAGTGGGGGAAACGTGTTACCAACGTAAAACAATGTTGGTTAATTTTACTCGCTGCTACAAAACACAACATACATAATATTTTGAAAATAATTATTGGACAGTTATTAATGATACACACTTTTTATTTGGCTCAGAACTTGTTAATCTTCATTAACGCTTATACAAAATTGTGATTAATATAATATTTTTTGGCCTTGGCAATAATAATCGTTCACTCAGCGGAAGGCTGGGTTGGTAATACAATGTTTTTCTGTCGCCACGATACGGCATTGATTATTTATACACAATAAATTTACCAATTGAGTCCTTTTAAGTACGACAAAGAAGTTTTAAAACAAGAGAATTAAATACAATATATCACTTTATAATCGTGAGAATTAAAATTGAACAAGGTTTACATTAGATTCAAGGTTGTGGTGTCAAAGTTTGTGACGGTGTCATTTGTGTAATACATAGGTTATAATCAGTTAGTTATTATTCATAAATTATGTTTTATTTATCAATTTTTGAAAAAATAATACCATTAGTGATAGTGAGAGTTCACAGTTTAGTGAGAATTTTGAAAGAGAATTTATTTCAGATATTTAATCAATTCAGCAATACTTATCGTCAGTTGCTTGGAAGTGTAGTGTCAGATAGTCAATATAGGTTGGGTTCATCGATGTCGATTCTTCGTTCTTCAAAAATCTTGGGCTTCAGGTACGCCTTGCGTCTTCTTCTTGTTAATTCACTTATTTTCAATACATCTGGATTAAATTAAGCTGGTCCTTGGTCTGGGTCAGTTAGTATGGTCCTTCACTTCATAAAATATGGTCACTTTTACTGTTTTATAATAAAATTTTGGGCCCTTCACAGCGTGGTGTCTCTTCTCGTAAGCGTCACTATAGATTCTCTCGTTCCTAACTGAAAATCGTCAATATTCTGCTGTTGTCATGGTAACTCAAAGATTCTGATTGGTTAAATTTGACTTAAGACCATTGTTAGGAGATTTGAATTTTTATTTAAAATGGTTACAGATCTTCTGAATGCAATTAATCTTCGGTATTCAATTTTAATTATTAAATATCATCACCACTGTTCGTATTTTGTTTCAAGGAATAATTTAACATCCAATAAGGTGGGGTTTACCGATGTATTAACATTTTGACAGTTATGTTTAAATACACTGTTTTCTTAATTTACTTGATTACTTTAACATTTCTTTCTTAATATGATTGCCTAATCGTCTTTTATTGTTTACTTGCATTAGTTTTGCTAATGTTATAGTTTAATTCTTAAAAATTGCAGTTTTTGTTGTTTTACAGTTAGGCATTTGCCTAGGCCTAAACAGCAATTGGCTATTTTTCTTAAATTACAGAGATTACATTTTATTTTCCCCTTGTATAGGTTCTGATTTGTTTTATACATGCTTTGTTCGTTTGTTGAATGGTTTTATGTCTGTTCTGTTGTAATTGTATGTGATTTTATTAGTTCCATATTCTGGCTTGTCTATTGTCATAACTGCTTTTGTTAGTATCATTATATTTGTCTGTATTTATTTTGTTTCTGATTACTGCTTTTGTTTGTATTTGAATTATTATTCCTTATTCTCTATTATTTAAAATATAACAATTAGTCTTATGGTCTACATAACTCCCACAGACATATTTCTATTCACTAAACATAATTATTTGCATGTCATTACTCACAATGTTCATTCTCTTCATCTCTTCATACTCTTTGGTGAGTTATCATTATTACATATTATGTGAACTTACGTTTATTTTGATTCATAGATACGATATATTATAGATCACACTTATGGTTATGATTACCAAAACTAGGACGCCATCTTGTTACATATGACATGGGCCAGAATTTCGTTACGCGAAGTTATTAGGAAACGGAAATTGCTTGAAATAACAAAACAGCTGTTCTAATTGTTACCAATGAAATACCCCTTTTTATTCTTTACTTTGTTACATACCAGTTTTTCAAAACCAACTTTAACCCTTCCAAAAACATAATGTGTAATAATAAATTTGATTAAGTTTAATGATTATACAATAATAATATATATTTATATAGTGGTGCTCAACCCAGCACTTAGGAATTACTACACACACACACACACAACCACTCGCTCTTCCATACTCATGGTACAAACTTTTATGAATTGTGGAGCTCCTTTTAAATATATTGAAATTTTAAATAATTTTTTAAATAATTGATTTCTACAATAAAATTTTATATTGGGAAATAATGAAAGGATTTAAAGTGTACAAGGAACGCTCTCACCCATTTCGTGTCGGCCTCCTCGCACTGCTAGCATCGTCCTGACATCGGCACAATCGGTTTAATTTTACGGCGTCTGACGGGGCACCTTCGTGTCAACCTACGTAACCCACCGTCGTGGGACCGATTCTAAACGTCGATCTTTTTACGGACGATTCATCGGCCGAGGACGCCTACACAAAGCCGAACTGTAACTTTCCTTAGTACATTTTGTATATAGATATTATACTGTTTATTAACCACCTATAGTGGTCTAAAAAGTTAAAATTCACCCGTAAGTGAATGGGTTGCCGGCCGGCGTTGATCCGAGCTGCAGATGAAATGACGACAATTCTTTGTTGGATTTTGCGGAAGTGGGGTGTACTGACGTCACAATCCCATTGTTTAACTTGTTGACATCGCAGTTTTGTCGTTGTCAACACATTCTCAGCCTCTGACGTAATTAAGGTTTGGCTCGGTTATCGCAATAACTGCACACTGTTTTTTGTGATGTTACACAGATTTTGCTATGAATTGGTTCAAATCCTGACAAATATTGTGATATAGTCCACTCACTGCAGATTCGTATCGGGTGTTTAAGGTTGGGTTTAGTATGACAAAAATAGAAAAAATACAATATTTATGTTCTAGTTACCATATTTAAGGTAATTCCAAAAATGTACCATGATTGTACCATCACAAAACCCCCTCAATGAAAGATGGTGTGACGAAGCACACAAACTTTCATTGACCCTTTCATACTTCCTAAAGGGATCAGCCAGGACAAGTCGCCACAACCCCCTTACAAATTTACATAAAAAATAACAACAACTCACCCTTGGTCTGGTGATGATGACCGTACCTAGATGACCTTACTGGACTTCTCCTGCGAGATCCCAACACCATAAGGCCACTTAGGCTCTTGACGCGTTGGCCAGCTCAGGACCGCTGTCACACCACCAAACACTGAAACAATATATAATAAATATTAAAATAGTGGCTTGGTAAATCACTCCATCCTCAACTGATCTGGTTCCCCTTAGCTAAGTGCTGGTTTGTGCCAATAAGCACTGGGTTGGCTTAATATATTTATAAAATTATAATCCTCAAGAATTAAAAAGAATATCTCTTTTTCATATTACAAACCCTGAGTTGCAAAATGGTTTCGATTCCTATCGATAATATTTATCTTCATTCTTTTACAATTACTAGAATTGTAACATAAGCACATTAATATAATATAGTTACCAAAATTGAATAAAATATAATTGAAAATATAATAGGAAAATTACACATTATAATCTCCCAAATTTGGAGAAAAACAAATTAAGAAAATCAATAAATCGATATATTTATTTATTTATAACTCATAGTAAATTTTATTATTATTATTATTCTTATTATTAACAGGTAATTATCTAGCTTGTTGGTATTATTAACAGCGCCAGTTAAAAAAAAAAAATTTTTTTTTTTTTTTCTACACATTATTTCCTTATTATAGAATCATGTTGAAATTTCTATAACATAAATACATTGTACATAATAATACATTGATAATTAACACTGATACATTAATACATTAAATATTCTTGATTCATTTTAATTTAAATCATTTAAAATTTACAATTTCACTTAAGTCATTAATTAGACATCAATTTTATTATAATGAATTATTAATATTTATTTCAAATTTATTATTAGTATTCATACTACATTATTATTATTATTTCATTATTCACTTCTTACTTCCTCTATACTCTGAACTTTCTACCTACCTAACTACCTAACCTTTCACCTTCTATCACTGTTTAGTCTGGATAACTCCTATATTCACTATACTTTTTTTTTTTTATTATAATTTAACTCACCTTCTTCTAACTGACCATCAAATTTACCTATCAATGACACCAATATCTCAATTATAAACTCCATTACTAATTCCCTTTAAATCCTATGGCACCGCTCGTCTTTGCACTGGGTTGGGTGTTCCCTAACTGGCTATATACATCTCTAATATTTTGCCCTTCCAAATAATTCGGCAAACACTCCCTTAAACTACGCTAATACCTGCCACAACACTATTGGTTGGCTACTCTTTATCACCTCACCCCCACTACAGAATTCATCAACAATAATTATATGTTTATACCTTTACTTAAACACCTTCTCTACAAATAATCACTAACTACTGTGTCCCTAAATATTTAATAATTCTCTTTGTATTTTCTTAAAAATTCTTATCTTTCTAACTCCATTTACATTAATTGCATAACTCACCTGCATTTTATCTATACCCAGGCTCTATTCCTGTTTAAACACTTACTGTAATCATTGACAATTCTCTTATAAAATTCCTCTCTTACCTACTTATAACAATACCTCTTTTCAAAATTCAAATATATATTCTTACTTAAGCATTTATTAGGAATTACTTTCAATACCAATTAAAATTTAAAATTATTATTATTAAATATGTTATTAAAATATATAATAATACACACTGGTGTAAATATACCTGTAATACATAATACATATCAAAAATACATGGATATATAAATACAGTGAATACAATGAAAAATATACACTCCAACTTCATTATTGTGTCATTAATCGAAATCAGTCCATAGCAGTCCAATTCAATACCACTTTTCATATTATTATTTAATGTTCATTTCACAATACAACAGTCTATCCACCATCATTAAACAACAAACGAATCTTAGGTCTATATAAATTCTTATTTAATAAATAGATTTTACTAGATACATTATATTCGTACTCCTTTATGAAACGGTTATTAAACAAATATTTCCAGTCACGATCAAGTAGAGTTCCGTTTATCTCAGTATCATATGTCACTAATTGGTTTATACTATAATTATCCCCATAATATTCCACCACAGGTAAGTACCTAATGTCTTTATTCTCATTTCTTGTTATTTCCAATTTATTGTTATTATCAGGCAAGTATTCATCATTTTCATATACCACATCTAACCCTAACCTTTCTAACAATTGTCTGTAATTTCTGTTTACTCTAAATATTTCTATTACTCTTTTACTCTCACAATATCTCTCTATACTTTCTCTCTTAATACATTTCTCTCCATAACACCAAAATACACTTTCTCTCTCCAGATATGCAGGGGTCCCTATCATAAAATTGTTGCACCTCTTCTTAGGTACACAAAAACATAAAGAAACTTTATTTGTAGAACTATCGTCTATCAAATATAAATTAAAGGCATTCTTATCCTTATAACAATTACATGAAGACTTGTCTTCACCCCCTAATACAACATTAAAAGAAAATTCTACCCCCTGCACTCCTTGTACTAAAATACTTTTTCTCAACTTTCTTTCTGACTTAAAAAATTCAAACATTTCATTTTCACTCATTATACTTTCATTATTATTTTCTAACACCACATTCTTACTACTTGTAATACTCGATTTATCGGTACCGTCATTATCTGAATTATTATTTTTAAATAGGTTTATATTCAGTACAGCATTTTGCTGGGTACTACTCTTTAGTACTTTCTGGCTTTCTAATTGACTTTTAATCGTGTTATTTACTGTGTTAATTCGCTCTTCTAAGTGAAAGTTTTGACCTTTTATTTCATCTAATTTTTTATCAAAACTGTCAAATTTGTTTAATAAAATTTTCATCATTTCCGCAGTACCATCGGGTTTGTTATCTACCATAGTGGAAATGGATGTGTCAGCTTTAGTTATCTCTGCAGACACAGGCATATTTGCCTCGTCAGTCTGACTAATTGGGTTTAAGTGAACCTCCATTTCACTAGTTAAATTTATCTCAGAAGTACTGGTTTCTATTTCAATATTGTCACTTGTACTCATGTTGGCAATTTTGCAATACCTGCATGCATACAATTGTATAACCTAATTGTGGGGTTATGTTTACGAATTATAAAATTTTGTGTCCGTTACCTCAAGCAATTTGTTCCGTTCTTTCTAGGCGTACATTAGGTAATAATATGTTTAAATAATACCACCTAATGTCCCTGTTCGCCGGCAACACCTGTGAACTTACGTTTATTTTGATTCATAGATACGATATATTATAGATCACACTTATGGTTATGATTACCAAAACTAGGACGCCATCTTGTTACATATGACATGGGCCAGAATTTCGTTACGCGAAGTTATTAGGAAACGGAAATTGCTTGAAATAACAAAACAGCTGTTCTAATTGTTACCAATGAAATACCCCTTTTTATTCTTTACTTTGTTACATACCAGTTTTTCAAAACCAACTTTAACCCTTCCAAAAACATAATGTGTAATAATAAATTTGATTAAGTTTAATGATTATACAATAATAATATATATTTATATAGTGGTGCTCAACCCAGCACTTAGGAATTACTACACACACACACACAACCACTCGCTCTTCCATACTCATGGTACAAACTTTTATGAATTGTGGAGCTCCTTTTAAATATATTGAAATTTTAAATAATTTTTTAAATAATTGATTTCTACAATAAAATTTTATATTGGGAAATAATGAAAGGATTTAAAGTGTACAAGGAACGCTCTCACCCATTTCGTGTCGGCCTCCTCGCACTGCTAGCATCGTCCTGACATCGGCACAATCGGTTTAATTTTACGGCGTCTGACGGGGCACCTTCGTGTCAACCTACGTAACCCACCGTCGTGGGACCGATTCTAAACGTCGATCTTTTTACGGACGATTCATCGGCCGAGGACGCCTACACAAAGCCGAACTGTAACTTTCCTTAGTACATTTTGTATATAGATATTATACTGTTTATTAACCACCTATAGTGGTCTAAAAAGTTAAAATTCACCCGTAAGTGAATGGGTTGCCGGCCGGCGTTGATCCGAGCTGCAGATGAAATGACGACAATTCTTTGTTGGATTTTGCGGAAGTGGGGTGTACTGACGTCACAATCCCATTGTTTAACTTGTTGACATCGCAGTTTTGTCGTTGTCAACACATTCTCAGCCTCTGACGTAATTAAGGTTTGGCTCGGTTGTCGCAATAACTGCACACTGTTTTTTTGTGATGTTACACAGATTTTGCTATGAATTGGTTCAAATCCTGACAAATATTGTGATATAGTCCACTCACTGCAGATTCGTATCGGGTGTTTAAGGTTGGGTTTAGTATGACAAAAATAGAAAAATACAATATTTATGTTCTAGTTACCATATTTAAGGTAATTCCAAAAATGTACCATGATTGTACCATCACAATTATAACAGATAAAAACATAAACATTAATTAAATATTTGAACACAATGATATTTCCTTATAACTAAATTCAAATGACATTAGGTCATTAACATGGAACTTTAATAACATTTTTACCATATTATATTTAAATCCTTCATATGATTACATTATTATTAAATGTCTTTCCTATCATTTTATATTAATAATATTTGGTTTTACCTCTGTACCTCAGCAATCATCTATACTGTGTATTATCACACTAATAGTCATTTTTTTCTGAAATACATTGGTAATAATATTATTTGCCAACTTAGAATACTACTGGCTTTAAATTAAAATATGATAAGTAGTCAATACTACTACTACCTGAACTCTATTAATTACTTAACCTACTACACTTTGGTTTAGTTTGTCGTGTACACTGTTGTTCACTGATAATTGCTTTTAATTGCCACAGTCCTTTCTGTGTTTAGCAATTATTAGCTTTCACTCACTTTCACTATTCACTCTTAAATCTTTTCCACAGATTTATTAGTGTTTATCACTATCAATGGGTTTCTGTTTAAATTGGGTATTTTAATACTATCACCTTGCACTCTATATTTGATTTAAGTGTTACTGGTGGGTATTGCTTACTTAAATTCTCTTTCTCATTTTAGAAAATGTTCATTATTACTCTAATTCACTATCTCTTACTTTCTAGGTTCAATTATACCGTTAACAAGTTTATGTCGTACTAGATTGATTTGTCATAGTTATCTCTATTCTTTTGGGTTAGTGTACCCTTCTAAAATTTAAGTTATTGAGATTTAACATTTTTCATTTACATTGTCTGTCTCGGTTTACATTTATCATCATTATTTACAATTTATTATTCAGTGGTCTCTTTTAATTTGGTCTATCACTGGTGTTGTGCACTTTTACTTATTCACTTCATAAACTTTATATCACTTCACATATTCACTTTATAATTTATATATCCTTATATCAGTGTTGGGGCTGGTTCTACTTTCTCACTTACAAATGTTCATTATTTGTATATCCTTTCTTTTAGTGTTGGGGCTGGTTCTACTTTCTCACTTACCATCTATTGGGTTATTATGGTTAAATCGCCATGTATCATTGTTTTCAACGTTTCTGTCCATTGCTTGTTACTTTTTTCTTATCAGAGGTTACTTTTATGATTACTTTCATATGCTTGATCGTATTATTATTTTAATTACCCATTCTTTTATCTCTGACTCATCCCTTTTAATCATAGTGTTAAGTATTTAATAATTTATTCTTATCATGTTTCTTCATTATTGTTTGTTGAGGATATGTACCATTACAATATATATATATATATTGTAATGGTACATATCCTCAACAAACAATAATGAAGAAACATGATAAGAATAAATTATTAAATACTTAACACTATGATTAAAAGGGATGAGTCAGAGATAAAAGAATGGGTAATTAAAATAATAATACGATCAAGCATATGAAAGTAATCATAAAAGTAACCTCTGGTAAGAAAATATCATATATTTATATATATGATATATAAATATATATATATATATATATATATATATATATGAATAAAATATTAAAAATTTATATTTATTTTACCTCAAGATGTTATTTTTCCTTATTTGGAACATGTTTTGAAAACTCCTGTGTTCTCACCCTCAGCCTTCGTGATCTTGCGTCTGGTGAAGTATTTGTGTGTTGGCTGGATGCTATTAAGGTTGCACCGTCTCAAGTCTTGAATCCTGAAGCCTGTGAAGCCGTTGGAATCGGTATCTCTGGAAGTTATAGCTGGTCCCCTTCTTCATCTGAAGATGCTCCATAATTTCTTTTGTTCATAACATCAGCCACGATCTCCGCATCTGTCTGTTCACCGCACACCGCCAAGTCTTCATCCATGTTTACAAACTCTTCGTAACGAATGCCTGCATCATGTCCAACATCCTCCCAGTTATCCGCAGTGGGTACGACTTCTGTAGCAGCGTTATTCTCCTCTTCACCTTCAATGTGGCAGAGACCACCTTTACAAAAGCAATTAGCAATTTGTTTTTTGTGTAACTTGGTCTCAAGCACTGTTGCACATACAGGCAGCTTGAAGGATGTTAATCTTTATAGTATTTTCTTGCTCATCTAAATAAGCACCTGACAGAATGTTTTGGACCACAAGCTGTCTGTAAAAATGCTTAACATTTTTTATTACACCTTGGTCCATAGGTTGAACTACTGAAGTCATGTTTGGGGTGAAAAACACAACCTTTACATTTTCTATCACAGGAATAGTGTTGTGCGCTGTACAGTTGTCAGTACACAAGACGATTCTTCTGTTTTGATTCCTAAATTTCCTGTTGATTTTCAAAAGCCATCTTTCAAAATTTTCACCTGTCATCCAAGCTTTATTGTTTGATTCATATTCAACTGGTTTTGTTTTTACATTTTTGAAACAACGTGGGTTGGCTGACTTCCCTATCATTAGCAAAGGCAGTTTTTCCGAGCCATCCATGTTTGCTCCGACTAAAAGTGTTATGCGCTCCTTGCTGTGTTTGCCGCCACTACAACTTTCTCCTTTAAAAGCAAGTGTTTTGTCGGGGGTGCATTTGAAGAATAAGCCCGTCTCGTCTACGTTAAAAATGTCTTTAGCGTCTATCAGAAATCATTTGCAACAAATCATCTTTCCATGAATTTGCAGCTTCAACATCAACAAATCCACTTTCCCCACAAACAGTTTTGAAAGACATGCCATTCCTTTCTTTAAAACCATCGAGCCAACCAGTGCTGGCCTTAAAATCATTTTTCCCTAAGCTGGATGCGAATTCCTCAGCTTTGGCTCTGACGAGGGGCCCACTGACTGGAATTTTTTTGTCCCTTGCTTGCTTAAACCACTTCACTACACATTCATCCACATCAGGATTTTCTGGTACTCGCGCTCTTTTCCTATCTTTGTCGCTGGCTTTACACACACTATTCAAAATCTTCTCTTAATTTTGTAGATACGTTGACGGTGTATTTGGTGGTATTCCGAAATCCTTAGCAATTTCAGATTTCTTTTTTTGTCCCTTTTCCACTTTCCGAATAATGGCAGCTTTTTCGGCAAATGTCAATGATAGGTATTGGGTCCGTGTTGATATTGAAAGGGCCATGATGAACACACAACACAATAAAACTGCACAATAAGCGTCACTAAAACACACCAGTCTGTATATACAGTACTGTATAAAGAAAGGAACGGTCTCTCACTACAGGACACAGCTCGCACAGTATAAACTCAAAAAGACTTAACCCTTCCACGAATGCAGGCAGACTGAACTAAAAGCAACGGTGAGGGTGGCTGTCTGATGAGGCGTGGAACAAGGGACAATGGTGGACGGTACCGTTACATGAGCCAGTCACGTGTCATCGCGAGATACTGGCACCAATTCCACCAATTTGACACAAAGGACAAGCGTCTGTTCACAAAGGGCGATGCCTGCTTGTCTGTTTCCAGTCGTGTCTCTATTGTTACGTGGTCTAGCCCATACTGCAGGTGATTTTTTGTAGTTTGAGCAGAATTTTTATTTCGAATTAACCAAAAAAAGTTCGAATTACAGACGATGTTTTTGCACGGTTTTACATAGGATATTCAAGGGACCACGGTAAAAGTTCGAATTATCCACGAATTCGAATTATGCATGTTCGAATTAGCCAAGTTCTACTGTATATATATTGGAAACACTAGTGTTTTTTCCTTTTTCTAGATAACATTATGAAGATATATAGAAAATACATACATTTTAATGAAACATTTTATACATAAAACTAAATTTAATAAGATATGTTGGTTTTGCATAGTAGGATACTTTTTAAAGGATTATGGCATTAAATATGCCTTGCTAGTTTTTATGGCCACTATGCCTTGCAAGCAGTGGTGAATACTCTTAAAAGTGTTTATATGTTATATGTGTTTAAACTAATGTATATGATGATTGTTTATATTTGATGTTGTATAAGTTTTTAAGTATATTTGTGATTTTTACACATGCATTTTTAAACGTGAAATACTATGCAGGTGTTACGAATGGGTGATGATATTGCTCATGTTACTGAAGCTGGGGAGCATCTTGTAGACAATGGTTTATCACCAGATGCTTCAACCACCAGAGAACAGACAGAAAGTCTTGGCCGCCAACTTCAGCGAATTGAAGAACGTGCTCGAGCACGAGAGGAAGATTTAGAAAGTGTTTTAAGCAAGTTACATGCCTTCCAGCAGCAACATGCTGATGCTATCGATGATATTGGTCATGTAAGTTGGATAATGTTATTTTTAAAAAATTGAAATTTATGTTTTCAGAATTGCCAATAATTTATTTATAAGTTTGATAAAATTTAAATTTCTTACAGTTAAAAAAAAAAATATATATATATATGTATGTTTTGTTGAAAACCAAATTTTAAATGACAAATATAATTATATCAGGCATTTGAAGAACTGCGCAGACTGAAGACAGTTGGTTCTGAGGTGGAAGTCATTAAAGCACAGCAGGAAGAATTTGCAGATTTCCGAAGAAGCGTAGTTGAACCAATTGGTAAAGCTGTAGATGATGTTAATCGACTTGGACAGGGATTAATACAGTCAGCTGCTAGTGGTGTAAATACTTCTGCATTAGAAAAAGATTTAGAGAAAGTAAATGACAGATGGAATACTCTTAAAGAAAAGGTATTATATACTTATACAAATAGTGTGTTTCAATCACTTTCTGAAATATTTAGTTATAAATATTAAAGTAAATAGTGTGTTATAGTAAATATTTTGGACATTCAAATATTTTACTAAACGTTTATCACCTTTATTGTAATCATCGATTTTATAATGTTTCAGATGAACGAACGTGACCGCAAGTTGGATATAGGACTTCTGCAATCAGGAAAATTCCAAGAGGCTTTAGACGGCCTTGCGAAATGGCTTACAGATACAGAGGAAATGGTTGCCAATCAGAAACCACCATCAGCTGATTATAAAGTTGTTAAAGCACAGTTACAGGAGCAAAAGGTAATGTGAATGTTCTAAGAACATTACTAAACAAACCAAAAAAATACTCAGCACTCTTTAGTAGCCAGTACTGTCTCACAGAGCTACACCCTACATGTTTTTTATTAAGTGGAACCTAAGAATAGATTATTCTCCAAGGTAGTATAGTAGTTGAACTTGGGAATAAACTAAGTGGCGAGTACCTGGCTAATTGAAAATAAATTTTTGTTATCTGTTGTTTTGATTTCTTTAAAACAACATTTTTGTTGTTGTTTTGTTTGATAGTTAATTTACTCTAACAGCACCATAACATAAACCATCTACATTTACACAAATTAAAAATTAATTGTGAGCAGTTTTGTTGTTACTGTTCAATAAATTATACTATGCTCATTCAAACCATCAGCCAGTTGAGGTTCCTGCAGGTGTATTATGTGAGCAACAGCAATATCACAATCATTACTAGAGTTTGGCTGTATATTGTGGCTTTTAACTCATTTTTTATTAATAAAATTTTACCCGCTTAATGGTGAACAACGTAGTGGTAGTGACAATCTCCTATGGACTAAGTGGTCTTCATTGTGACGTCTGGCTTAAATCTATTTTCACCACTGCCATATTGATTGTAAAATGTCTAAAAAGGAGCTAAAACCCTCCATTGCTATATTCCTGTATTTAGCATTATCACTGACAGTTCCTCATATACAACTGTAAATTTCCTAAGTTGGGAGTTGAAGGCTTTTTTTGTCATTTGAAATGTATTATAACGATACCAGGTATTTAAACAGTTATAACTATACCAGGTGTTTAAACAGTTATAACGATACCAGGCGTAACTGTAATAAGAGTAGTAAATTTATGAGTAGTTAAAATTTCATGTTTATTGTTTAAAAAGCATTATAAATAATAAAACATTGCTAATAATCTCCGATCAAGATATCACTCATTATTAAGTGTTTATCTCTTAAGCTATACGGTGTTACACACATTTAAAACACTCTTACATCTAGACATGTTAATAATCTTAATCTAGACATTTATTCAAATTAATTTAATAAAAGAAATAAAATTTAAATGTAATTAAGTTTTATTTTAATTTTTCATTTAAATCAGATCTGACCTCAGCTTGCTCAGTCTATACCAATGTTTTAAAAATAAATTTAAAATATTAATTACTCTTAGACTGGCATTTGTTTCGTATTCAAAATTTAAATTATTCTTTTCTACAAAATGCAAATATCAAATCATTTCAATTATTTTTCTTTGATAAAAAAAAAATACTCTCTCAAAATTAAACTTTTTTTTTCTTCTATATTTATCTATATGCGATCGCTCATTCTTATGACTAAAACATTTACATAAGACTATTACATTATTTACCTAATTATAAACTTTTTTTTTTTTAAATTCATTGTCTCTTTATATAGTCTTTATGAGCTCTTTAAAAAAATCATTTATAAATGCATTATGCATGTCACCTCGAGTTTTGATGACCTTACGACTTATTGACGTGGTCCTGGATATGTCCAGAGTCCAGCGTCGTTCTCCAGCAGTGTGTGGTCCGTCCCAGAGAATTAATATCGGCTGCGAAGTGGATCTCGTTCGACTGTTAGGCGTCTAAAATGCATCTCCTAACGTCCAGCATCTCACGTCGCTCTTTGTAGCTTCTCTGTAGATGCTCTTGCTGACTTAAACGGTCCCGGTACTCTACGTTTCCCGTAATAGTGTAAACGTAATTACTGAAAACGTCTTTATTCATTGGTAGATGAGACTTATAACAAAATAAAACTGTTCTGCCAACGGACAGCGTGTCCGACTGCAACTGTGTCTTAAAATGAAGAGAAGAGCTTCCAGTCGAACCCTTAATTTATACCCTCTCCGCACCTGTTGGTTCCGAAATTGTCCTGTCGAGACCTGCAGATCACATGATAGCCTCCACTCCCGAACCTTTTCATATATTTGGAATTTTCTGCAAATGGCAATGTTTTGTAAGGAATAGAGATAGCACAAATATCATTTGATTAAGCACTTGCTGTATTAATTTGAGCGTCTTAGTGTAATTGCGTATTTTTGGCACACTTTATTTCGCACTGACTTCGCGTAGTGTGTCCTACTAACGTCATTTTCTTACTGTGGATAACTATAAAATTTACACACACTTTGGTGCCTTTTGTTTGTTTATACACTAATTAGTTTTCACACAGTGAATTAAAATATTATTTTAGTAATTAATTGGGGAGGGTTGCTGGGATTCCTGTCTGTACATGCATCACTAACACACAAGATACACGCGTAACACACATACAATCGAGCAGGTGTTCCTTGCCTGTTGGAACAGGTTAATTTCTCCCCTAGTGTAACAATGAAACATTTTTACAATCCCAGACATGTCCATTTACCCCAAACTTATAATAATTTTACAAATTTTACATTTATTTAAATCAATGCTCAATACAGCATATGGCTGTATCGTTGCATTATTCCTCTGCTTGAAAAAAAATTTAATAAATATTTATTGATTAATTTTTTGTCTATTTGTTCTAGACAAATAAAAATAATATTATACTAGCTTAACCTTAGTTTACATAAGATAATGACACATAATAATGAGTAGGTCAGTATAAAACTTGCCTTTGGTGGTATACAATATATTCACCCCCCATTATAACAGCTGAGCGGTGCATTGACCTTGGACGGGCGCAGTGGCATTGTTCTCTCTCTCTCTCTCTCTCTCTCTCTCTCTCTCTCTCTCTCTCTCTCTCTCTCTCTCTCTCTCTCTCTCTCTCTCTCTCTCTCTCTCTCTCTCTCTCTCTCTCTCTCTCTCTCTCTCTCTTCTCGTTATTCTTACGTAGAATTTCTTGAATGATATCGCATGATATTTGCCAATGTCCTTTCCCTCCCCTCATCGTATACGATGAACGTGTGTCTTCCCATGCGTTGTTTCAACGTATAAGGTCCGTTGTACAGCCGAAAGAATTTCTTCGCTGTGTTGTCAATGCATTTTCCGACGGGATTAGCTTTCAACAGAATTTGTTCTCGTACGTCAAAGTCAAATCGTTGTAATTTATGTGTTCTATTGAACTTTTCTCTCCTCTTGTTACCTTGTTCTATGATGCGTTGTTTAGCGTACTCAACCTTTACACTTAATGGAATAGGTACATTTTGATTCTCTGGCTTGCTTACATATTTGGTCCAGAATCTAATAGGTTTTTTGTCTTCATCTAGCTCGATTGGCGTATAACTTGTTGCTTCGCGATAATTTTCATTTATTGCTTTCTCAAAGAAAGTTAAATACTCTGCCCAGTTGTTGTGTTAGTCGTGACAGTAGATTCGTAGATATTACCTAACTCTTTATTTACTCTTTCCGCGAGATTTCCCTGTGGGTGTCGTACTGATGTGAGTACAGGTTGGATTCCATTTTCACGAAGAGTCTTCTCCCATACATCGCTTTGGAACTGCACTCCTTTGTCGCTAAGTACCTTCTTCATTTTACCATATGCAGGAATGTATTTCTGCAAGAGTATTTTCAAAACAACTTTAGTTGTGGGTCGCATAATTGGATACAGATGGACAGCTTTAGAAAATACATCAATACAAACAAGTATGTGTTTCACTCCATGACTTGATCTTGGAAGTGGTCCCAAAAAATCCACTGCAATTAGCTCTCCTTTCTGGTCCTTCTGGATACTCTGCATTTCCACATAGGTATGTAGATTCGGTCCTTTTGCTGTTTGACACTCATAACACTTCTTACTTTTGTTTTTAATCTTCCTGAACATATTATTGATGGTGAAATCTTCACGTAGGCTTAAGTAACATTTAAGTGCAGCAGCATGTGCTAAACTTTCGTGTGTTGGTCGAATCAATGTATGCAACATATCATTTGTTAATACTACCTTCCAATCTTGCCTCATTAGTTTATATAAGACTCCACTGTGTACCTTGTAATGGTCTGGTAGCTGATCTCGTAGCTTAAATTTTCTCGTAGCATCTAAGTCTTATTGTTAAGCTAGATTCTTCAGCATGTGTTTAACATCATTATCAGCAGTAAATTTAATAGGTAACAGTTGTAACTCATTATGGTTATTTTCGTAGATCGGCTATAAAATTATCTTTCCCTTTACAATATTTTATAGTAAAGGAATACTCACCAATTGCTAGGATCCATCGTAATAATTGAGTGTTGGTTACTTTACATTTTAATAGAAATGATAACGCTTGATAGTCCGTATGTATTTCAAAATGCGTTCCGTAAATATAATATCGAAACTGTTTCAGGGCGTATACTATAGCAAGTATCTCCGTCTCAGATGCAGAGTACTGCTTCTCTACCCCTTTGAATACTCTACTGGCATATGCAATGACACGGTGTTCTCCTGTAGCATCTTGTTGATACAGCACACTTCCACACGCGTAGTCGCTAGCGTCTGCGTAGATAACAAATCTTCCATCTCGCTGTGGATGATGAATCATTATGTTTTCAATGAATAACTTCTTGACTTGGTCGAAGGCATCTTGATGTTTCTTCTCCCACTTCCATTTGCGATTTTTCTTTGTTAACTCCAGCAACGGTTGTGTTCTTTCTGCATATTGTTGTGAGAATCTTCTATAGTATCCTGTGAGTCCCAAAAATGCTCGTAACCCTTTAATGTTCTTAGGTGTAGGGAAATCAGTAATACTGGATATCTTTATGGGATCGGGTTGAATATCTGAGGATGAAATAATATGACCTAGGAATTGGATTGAGGATTTTATGAATTCGCACTTGTCTAGGTTAAGGGATATATGGGCTTCCCTAACCTTGTGGAATATAGTGTTAAGATGTTCAATGTGTTCGTCAAGTGTTTTTGATACTACCAAGATATCATCCATGAACACTATGGTGTAAGGCTCCACTTCTGGTCCTAATGCTTCCTCCAGACATTTTACAATCGCAGCCAAACTCATGCCCAAACCAAAGGGAACTACCTTATGTTGGTAGCATGTATTTTTGTATAGGAAGGTGGTGTATTTTCTATCTTCTCTTCTAATTGGAATTTGCCAAAAACTCGACCGTAAATCCAACTTAGTCAAATAACTTGCTCCTTCACACTTTGCAAATAACTCGTCCGCAGGTGGTGCACAATCGAATTCACGTAGAACGACGCTATTCAAACTCCTCATGTCCAGGCATAAACGTACTTCTCCACTCTTCTTCTTTACTACAACTAGAGGATTAAGAAAGTTGCTGTTCGACCGCTCAATGATGTTATTTTCTATCATCCATCGTATTTCCAATTCAACTTCTCCCTCGTACTTCATGGGTATTGGATACGTTCGTCTGACAAATTTTGTAGGGTCTGATACCATAATAGCGTGTTCGTAGACTGTGGTCTGCGTCGATACATCGCTGAATACTTCGTTATACTCTTCTATTAATTTAAATAACTTCGCTTCTTCCTGAGATGACATTCCTTCTTCGGCTGTATTAGCATGCTGAGTAGGTGCATGTCGTATACGTGGCTTGGATACGACAATAGGTTTTCCACTTACCTCACAATTTTCTTCATTTTCATTCATAATTAATTCATATAGAACATCCTTATAATTACATAAAATCTTATTGTTATTAATATCAATCCTTGCACTTAAAGTATTTAATAAATCTATTCCAATAATTCCATCATATATAAGTTTATTCATTATGATCATAGGATATGTTATTTCTAAGTCCTTACAATTTAAAGTTACGTAAGCTTGCTGTCTAACCTTTTCTCTCTTATTCATGGCTGTAATACCATTTATATTATTGACAGGTAAAATAGCTGTTTGTTTAAAATATTTTTTATTTTGTTGTACCCACTTATTGTTTAGTACAGTTAATTGGCTACCTGTATCGATTAACATTTTAATTCTAAATCCATTAATTCGTACATTAATTATAGGACAATTTATTTCTTGTTGATTTGGTGTCACATTCCTGTCAGTGTCTAATAACTCATTTCTAACGTCGCACGGATATATATTGTTTATTGTGTAACAGCACGTCCTGTTTCTCCGTCATTGTGTTGTGTCGCGGGAACAGGATGGCTGAACATGCACCTGTCGCTGTCTCTCTTTTATTTCCTCGTCTGCACTCTCTCTCTCTTGCTTCCCACACTACAGCTCCCCGCTCTCTTCTCTTTTCTCTGCATTGCGGATACGGTGCGATCATATGGTTTACTAAACTTTTCTTCAAATTTGGCCAGGCCAAACCCCCTTTTGTATCGCGCATGTTTCTCGAAGTGTTGTTCCTTCTGTGCGTCGCATGCGTTATTCACAGCTGTGTGTTGCTTTACACTGTGCGTTGGCGGCGTATAATATTCACCTATATTTATCACGGTTTTGCGTATCGTCACGTTCTCGTGCTGTATCACTACGGTCGTAACTAGCGTGATAATTAATGCGTGTTTGTTGATTGTGTGGTGAAGTGTTACTCTTGTTAATATTTTGTGATTGAGTGACAAGTATTAAGAATTGTTCGATCGTTTTGACATCCTGCGTATATACAGCTAACTGAATATCTCTATGGAAATGGTAAGACAACTTAGACACTATCTCATACTCAGAAAATTTTGGTTTTAACTGTTTTACGCGTTCAGTCTGTGCTATAGTGTACTGCTCAATACTCTGGCTTCCATGCGGATTATATTTACCATACTCCAATTGGTCACGTACTTGCCTTTGAGTGTGGATATTCCAGTACCTATTTTCGAATGCTTCTCTGAATTGCTGATACGTGGTTATATTGTCTCGAATTATGGAGTACCATTGACTTGCAGAATCTCTTAAATGACGGGTGACAAAACTCATTTTCTCCTCGTCGTCACTCATACTTCCAATTTTTTCAATTTCTCTCTCGATATTCGCCAAAAATTCCATTCTATTTTCCCCTTTGTTACCTGCAAAGGTTATCTGACTTCTTTCTTCTATGGGTGCAGTGAACATCATTGTCTGCGTCGGCCGTCTACGAAGTTCTTCTCTAAGCTGCTTCATCTCACTTTGCATCTCTTCCTTCATATGTGATACTTCTTCAGATCGGTCTTTAGCAGTCTTGGACATCTCTTCAATTTTGTGTTCTGTAACTACTGTGCATGCTTCTATGTCTTTAATTTTACCAGTATTAACTTGTACCATTTTGTTAACAGTTTGAATTTTCTTATCTTGTTGTCGCGTAATAGTAGTTAAATTATCATTTATTTGTTTATGTACTTCTTTGACATCTCTTCTCCACTCGAGACGCAATTCTTTTTGTTTATTTTCAATCCTTACTACTTGTTCATGTAAGGCTTGTTTAAAATTATTTTGAAGAGCGTCAATACGTGAGTTTGTATCAACAATCTTTTCTGTTAATTGTATATTACTGTCGATTATACTTTGTTTTATTTCAAGATTATCGTTCTTAAATTCTTCTAACTTTCAGTTATTCTTATAGGCTTGTTTAAAATTCTCTCACTGTTGTTCTAATTTAGTATTTACATTTTCAGTTTGTTCTTCTAATTTATTTTTGAATTCGTCTATATTTTGGTTCAATTACTCATTCAGTTTTTTTGTTTGCTTATTTATATTTTTTGTCTGTTTTGTGCTTATTTCACCTACCCAGGCACGCATCATAGTTTGAAGTGCTTCCATATTCAAGCTTCCTGGTGCTGCCATAGTGAATTATTATTAAAATATTTATTTATAATTTATTATTGGTGAACCGTATGCGAGCTTTTATTTATTTATTTTTTAATTATTATTATTTATTTATTTTTATCTACTCATGTTACAGTTACATCTGTTTGTTGGGGTGGGCGCCAGTTGCGTTATTACAATACAATACACACAACAAATTTAAAATAACTAACATACAAAAATAATTAAAATGTAATATAATTATTTCATATAAATTTTCAAACACTGGTAATGATAGAGCATACATTAATTATTAAATATAGGCGTGTCATGCTCCACGTAAATAGGTGACAATTTTATATAACGATACCAGGTATTTAAACAGTTATAACTATACCAGGTGTTTAAACAGTTATAACGATACCAGGTGTTTAAACAGTTATAACGATACCAGGTGTAACTGTAATAAGAGTAGTAAATTTATGAGTAGTTAAAATTTCATGTTTATTGTTTAAAAAGCATTATAAATAATAAAACATTGTTAATAATCTCCGATCAAGATATCACTCATTATTAAGTGTTTATCTCTTAAGCTATATGGTGTTACACACATTTAAAACACTTACATCTAGACATGTTAATAATCTTAATCTAGACATTTATTCAAATTAATTTAATAAAATAAATAAAATTTAAATGTAATTAAGTTTTATTTTAATTTTTCATTTAAATCAGATGTGACCTCAGCTTGCTCAGTCTATACCAATGTTTTAAAAATAAATTTAAAATTATATTAATTACTCTTAGACTGGCATTTGTTTCGTATTCAAAATTTAAATTATTCTTTTCTACAAAATGCAAATATCAAATCATTTCAATTATTTTTCTTTGATAAAAAAAAATACTACCTCCAAATTAAACTCTTTTTTTTCTTCTATATTTATCTATATGCGATCGCTCATTCTTACGACTAAAACATTTACATAAGACTATTACATTATTTACCTAATTATAAACTTTTTTTTTTTAAATTCATTGTCTCTTTATATAGTCTTTATGAGCTTGTCACCTCAAGTTTTGATGACTTTACGACTTATTGACGTGGTCCAGCGTTGTCCACAGTTGGGTTACCGTTACTCCTGGCTTGGCGTGGTCCTGGATATGTCCAGAGTCCAGCGCCGTTCTCCAGCAGTGTGTGGTCCCAGAGAATTAATATCGGCTGCGAGGTGGATCTCGTTCGACTGTTAGGCGTCAAAAAAGCATCTCCTAACTTCCAGCATCTCGCGTCGCTCTTTGCAGCTTCTCTGTAGATACTCTTGCTGACTTAAACGGTCCCGGTACTCTACGTTTCCCGTAATAGTGTGAACATAATTACTGAAAACGTCTTTATTCGTTCGTAGATGAGACTTATAACAAAATAAAACTGTTCCGCCGATGGACAGCGTGTCCGACTGCAACTGTGTCTTGAAATGAAGAGAAGGGCTTCCTGTCGAACCCTTAATTTATACCCTCTCGAGATTCCGCACCTGTTGGTTCCGAAATTGTCCTGTCGAGACCTGCAGATCACATGATAGCCCCCACTCCCGAACCTTTTCATATATTTTGAATTTTCTGCAAATGGCAATGTTTTGTAAGGAATCGAGATAGCACAAATCATAGATCATTTGATTAAGCACTCACTGTATTAATTTGAGCGTCTTAGTGTAATTGCGTATTTTTGGCACACTTTATTTCGCACTGACTTCGCGTAGTGTGTCCTACTAACATCATTTTCTTACTGTGGATAACTATAAAATTTACACACACTTTGGTGTCTTTTGTTTGTTTATACACTAATTAGTTTTCACACAGTGAATTAAAATAATTATTTTAGTAATTAATTGGGGAAGGTGCTGGGATTCCTGTCTGTACATGCATCACTAACACACACAAGATACACGCATTAACACACATACAATCGAGCAGGTGTTCCTTGCCTGTTGGAACAGGTTAATTTCTCCCCTAGTGTTAACAATGAAACATTTTTACAATCCCAGACATGTCCATTTGCCCCAAACTTATAATAATTTTACAAATTTTACATTTCTTTAAATCAATGCTCAATACAGCATATGGCTGTTTCGTTGCAGTATATTTAAAATATTTTTCTAAGACTGATTTTTCTTCCTTGAAAACGTTTTTTTTTACATTTTTTGTATAATTATTAAGAAGTATTTCCTTTGTATTCATATTTATAAAATATATAACGTTCTTTATATCAGTGTGCTATCAAACATATGCACATCAACTACAGGATCACCTGTATTATATCTAATGGCTTACAACTGTTCAGTGTTAACGTTTCTTTGTTCCATTTAAATTTAAGTATATTTTAATACATAAAAAAATATTTCTGCATTGTGGAATGAATTTTTAATATAATAAACTCAAAACCTTTGTTTGGCATTAGTTTATGTTTCCACATAAAAGTTGCAGTTCAAACTTAGTATACATTTTATATACTCAGTACTACAGCACTACCATATATAAGTATTCACTGACTATATGAAGTGCAGCTATAAAATAATCAGATTTATAAAAATGTTTATTCGGCAGTATTACAGAAAGAAAATATTCTCTACTAAATGTATTCTGCTCCCTGATCCGTACACTGCTGTATTCAAATTTTCCATTGTTTGAAGCAGTACTGATCTAGATCATCTTTTAATAGCTTCTTCATGAGCTCGGTCACTTATGCCTTCTCTATATCTTTTAATGTAGACTTAATCCTATGAGACAAAAAATGTTGCTTGGGACTAGGTCAGATGAATCTGTTGGGGATTATGTGCCGGCACACAGTCTTGCTGCAGAAGTTGTGAGTCTATCTTCCACATTTCAGACCTTTTTCTTTTCACCTGCACTCATGAAGAGTAGTCAAAGCCACCTTGTAGTAGTAATGATTAACAGTCATTAGAAGTGACTTTACTCATTAATTAATTAATGACTTTACTTTATTCATTAGAACTGAATTAGCCTTTCATTAGAAGTGAGACGCTTCTAATCTACAGATTGCCACTTATATTCTGTGCCATACTGAAATAAAACTATGATTATCACAAATTATACATTATCTGGAAAGTTAGGATTATTTTCATTGTTTTTGAAAGTGTTCAATGTTCAGTCATGTTTTTTGGTACCACCTTTGAGTATACTTTCTTTATTCATGCTAGCAATTTCAGCAACTGAACAAATGCTCAGGCGATGATTTTTTTTCAACAATTTCATTGACATTTTGAATGTTAGCGTCTGATCTTAATGTGTGAGGACAACCAAGGTGCAAATCATCTTTTAGCACTTTCTTTCCAGCTTTAATACTTTCAACCCTCTGGAAAACCTTGATATGCAGTAGACACTCATCACCATATACTCTTTCAACAAATGTGTATCTGTAGCAGATCTGAATTTCATATTGACATACTATATTAATACTTAGTATAATTCTAACAGTACTAAGACACAATCTGCTTTGTACAGATGCTACTGTGAAACTGTTGGTTGCATGTGCTTGAAATTTTAAAGTAGATGGAGGGGAGAGTACTGGTCAGTGACCTGCACAGCTCACCATGCCATAAAATATAATCAGTTGACTTATTTTATAGCCACACTTTATAATTGCAGTTTACTTTATTACACCACATACATTAAATTGCACCATGGATAAATTTCATTAAAATATTAATGTTGTCAGGTTAGAGGAGGCTTGGCCTAATTATAGTTGAAAATATTATAGGGAAAGTCTGTAATATTTTACTTGAAATAACAAATTCACAATTTTTAAAATGCACTGCACGCGTTTGCACATACATGAGAAATTACTAGTAAACTCTTATTTGTTATACAATATATAGTTTTTATATGTGATTGTTTGATTATGTGTACAGTTCTTGAAGAAAATGTTACTGGACAGACAGAACTCAATGTCATCACTGTATTCAATGGGTAATGAAGTAGCTGCTGGTGCTGATCCCATGGAGAAGAAAGCTATAGAACAACAACTAAAGGAACTGATGACGAGGTTTGACAATTTAACTGAAGGTGCATCACAACGTATGGATGCTTTGCAGCAGGCAATGGTTGTTGCTAAAAACTTCCAGGTGAGTCAACTGTTCTGTAAGCAGTTCATGTTAATACAGTAGAGTCCTAATAACTCAATGTAGGTGGGACCAAGGCTGCTACCTCGAGTTAACAAAAACTTAAGGTTCTAGAGAACAACATGTGACAAATCAGAAGAGTACAAAAAGAAAAAATGTACAGCAAACACCTTGCTATTAATCATCATTGGTACAGTCCGTGCTACATCTTCATTGATTTCTCCAACCAGTCACTCACTACTTTAATGATTGAAATGTATGTTACTTCACAGTATTCATGATTCTTCATTAATTCTGAAACATCTGTTTTGTTAGTATTTTTGCATCCAGGAAGCTGTTTAATAAGGGTAGACAAGGGTTGGTCATCACCATCATCAGTTTCAACACCGTGTTCTGTGATTTAACAAGTGTTTCTGGCTTTGTTTGATATCATAATTTTGCCAGTCAGCATCCTTCAATGTTACTTTTCTTTAAAAAGTCTGACAACTTCCTCACCTTACATTGCTTGCAGAAGAGATTGTCGCAGACGATGTCAATGATTTTTTTCTTGCATTCCAAACCATCCTAGTTCATAGATTATATTAAACCTGTGACATTTGGAGATAAAAAGAAAGCACAGATTCCATCACATTGCAGTTTTTCTTTAACACTGTGTGTGTGTGCACGCACGCGCACATTTTCATTGTTCATTGTTAAGATTTCTTTACAAGGTAAACCTTTCTCTTTTAGAAGTCATTTAGTTTCAGACATGAAATCTTCAAAAACCACTTTTCACCTAGGAGCTTTTCTGGTTTGTATAAGTCACAGGGCATATGTGATATGATGTTTTTGAATGATGTAGAGGCATGCCTATGATGACTAACTTTAATTAATGATTTCCTGTTGCATTAAGTGCAGGAAGGATTGTGAATCTTTCTGTACTTTTCTTTTGCCCATTGCAGCTTTTTCTTATGCGAAGGAAGTGTCTTAGACAGCTGCATTTTGAAGTTGAACATCGTTTCAAGGTATATAGGTGATTGGGAGTAAGATTTTTAGTTTGTGAGACTTTGAAATTTTGTCATAAAACTTCTTAACAGACTCACAGTGAGTATAAAGTTTCTCTCCACACATTTCAACTTGTTTGATGCCATATCTCTTCTTCCACGTGACAAAAAGTATATCTTTTTGCAGAATTAGCACCTACACTTTATATAAGAACTGATTTCATACATTTAAAATTTTTTATAATTTTAACAATGGTACCAATATTAAGACATGGGTAATTCTTACAATAAAATTTAAATTAGTAACAGTTCTTGTAAATAGTCTTCCTAAAATCCCTCAAGGATGATGTAAAATTTGTACACTTATAATCAAAAGCTTTCTTTATGTAAGAAATATATGAAGTTTAAACTCGTGAGTAGTTATGCATCTATTGTTACAAGTTTTTAAAATTGTAAAGAGATCATGACATATAGATAGCCCGCTGAATTCCACAAGTTTTTGTGTATTATAAAAAATTGTTTAAAGGCCGGGTACGCTTACAATTATGGATCTTAACGCATACAACTAAAACTTGGGTTCATATGGTGTTTTTGTAAATTATTTTATTATATCAGGACACTCATCAATTAGAAAAATTTGTTAGAAAGCTGTTTTAGTTAGTGTTACATCAACTATACAGTTAGTTAGTTAGTTATATCAACTATACAGTTGCAATACATTTTTCATGCTTTTTAGTGTAAATCTTGTTAGTGGCCTTAGTATTGTAGTATTGTATTCCCACCGTAAATTGGTGAAAAATATATGAATGTTGTTCATTTTTTATGTTTAAATCTGTGAATAGGATAAATTGGTGCCTATCGTAGATTGGCTGGATAAAACTGAAAAGAAAGTTAAAGATATGGAACTCATACCAACTGATGAAGAAAAAATTCAACAAAGAATTCGTGAACATGATGTAAGTATGTATGGTATAGGTTGTTGCACAAAGATGCATCTGAAAGTATACTTCTCATTAAATTATCACTTTTTTGATTGTTGATTTAAAAATTGATTTGTTCAAAAATAAAATTTGTTAAATATTAAATAATTATGTTATTTTGTTGTATTACGTATATATAACATTCAAGTTATGTAAAGTAAAATTAACAAAATGGCCTTTTAATATGAAGTGTTTATGTTGTGCAATACGGAAAATTGTCAAAACAGTCGATAGTGCTGTTCTGTGTGCTTCCTGGCCAGCCAAGCAGGTGTGTGTTTCTGCCAAGGCCGCATTCAAGTGTGCTCTAGTCTTTTTTTGAGTGCTTGTTGACACAAATTGTGGAACATCTGCGGACTATAAACAGGCAACAGTTACCGCTTAGAAGTCAATTTATGTTGGGTGATTTACTCAGTGCATTCAAGTGGTTATTAGTGAAAAGTGATTATTGTGCAGGACTCTATTAGTTGAATTTATTATTGTGTGTGGAAAAAATTTAATTTGAATTATTGTGCAAGTATAATCTTGTTGATTATAAACTGTTATTTGTGATTAATTAAAGCTGGTGATTAGTAGCATCATTGGTGTCTGTAATTTGTTTCCACTGTACCATATGACGATCAGTTAGACCTTCATAACAGTGGGTCAGAAGTGTCACAGAATCTTTAACAGTGGAAACAGAGCAGATTTCATAAAAGAATGGTGGGAGTAGTAATTGGTTAAAAAAAAAAGAATGGATACCAGTCAGATGATAGAATCATTCCAAGCAATGCTACTGCGGGCAGAAGAAGCAGAGAAAAGATGCTGACAAGAGGCAGAAGAAGCAGAAAACGATGGGATAAGAAATGCAGACAGGAAAGAGAAGAGCCAGAGAAACGACATAAAGCATTAATGGCAGAACGATTAAAAGAAAAATGTAAGCATGAAAAAAACACCAGAGAGACAGCAAAAAGAAGAATTCAGTCATCAAGCAGACGACATTAAGGCGTTTGTACAAGAGGATACCATTACAAAATTTGTCCTGTTACAAGGTGGGCTGAACAAACAAGTTGACAGAATATCTGAAATAGAAAAATCTGTCTCAACTATGAAAACAAATATGTCAAGTTTAGAAGATTCTATTACAAAATTCAATAAAACAAATTAAAACTGAAATCAAACATTTAGTGAAAGAAATAGTTGATAAAGAAAGACCGTTAATAAACGCTGAAGAAGATCCAAAAACTAAGAGTAACAAAACAGTGCCATTATCTGTAGTAGGGCCAGTTTATGCAAATGCCCCAACGTTTGATGGAAGCACTCACTGAGCAATTTATCTTCGGCAATTTGAAGCTGCCGCTCGCTTAAATATATGTACATAAGAAGAGAAAGGCCTTTCACTCATTCTTGCTTTAAAAGGACCTGCTGGAGAGCTAATACAGAAAATGCCATTTGACAGCCAGAACATGTATGCCATACAAAAAGCTCTGGTGTTATGGTACAGTGACCAGCATTTGTGCAAAGTGTACCATGTTGAACTTTTCTAAACTCGATGTGACAGCATTAAGGGAAGAGTCTTCAGGAGTTTCAAGCATATGTCGACCAACTGACGAGATTGGCTTATCCTGAAGAGTCGAAGGACTTCCGAACGTGGATTGCTCACATTGTGTTTATTGACGGTATCAGAGATAGTCAGTTACAACAAGTGTTAAGAATGGCACGGCATAGCTCAGATGCTCTTGTTCATGCTCTCCATTTTGAAGCTGCCAAGTCGGCAACCTACATTCATCAGAGTATGTCATCAATGTTGTAGTCAAACATCCAGTATCACAGTATCATCATAACGGATGGAATAAAGAGACGATTCATGAACCTCAGTTTAAGAAGTCAGTAGTGGCACAACAATCTTTCGAACCAAAGCATAAGAATAAAAGACCAAAGAGAAGATAAAGAGAAGGGATAAAGGAGAACATTGGCCAAGAGAAGATAAAGCTTTGCATGGCTAAAATGACAGGGTCCGCCAACCATTTGATCAAGCAAGTGGCATTGGCCGAAAAAGAGAATCAACTACGTTATCTATCAGATTCAACAGGAAGGACAGCGAAAATTCAAGGTCATCCACCTAGATCGCCAGGCCAAGTATTATTTCAGATACGGTTTGCCAGTTCGGGATGAACAGGCTTAAGGAGGAGGCAGTGTTACATAATGTGGAACATTCGTTCTACATGTTTCCCGGCCAGCCGAGCAGGTGTGTGTTCTGCCAAGGCCACGTTGAAGTACACTCTAGTCTTTTTAAGTGCTTGTTAGCACAAATTATGGAACATCTGTGGACTACAAACAGGCAACAGCTACCGCTTAGAAGTCAGTTTATGTAGGGCAATTTACTCAGTGCATTCAAGTGGTTATTAGTGAAAAGTGATTATTGTGCGGGACTCTAATAGTTTACTTTATTATTGCCTGTGGACATTTGAATTATTAATTTAATTTGAATTATTGTACAAGTATAGTCTTGTTGATTACAAACTGTTATTTGTGATAAATTAAAGCTGGTGATTAGTGGCTTCATTGGTGTCTGTAATTTGTTTCCACTGTACCATACGACGATCAGTTAGACCGCCGTAACAATATTTACTTTTGCATGAAGTTGATGTTCTTTATGTTAGGAGTAAAAAATTAAAAAAAACAGTAGTAATATCCTGTATCGAATGCATGATGGTGGATAGCATACAGAATACAGAATATTAAAATAATGAAAAACAAAGTATGAAACTATATTTCAAGTATCTGGTTTCACTTTATAAAAGTTCAGCATAATCAATAAATAATTAGTTTGTTTTATTCTTAACAAAACTTTTAATATTTGTAAATACCTTATTTTCATGCATAGGCACTGCATAAAGATATTCTACGCAAGAAACCAGATTTGACTGAGTTAACAGAAATTGCCAGTAATCTAATGGCACTGGTTGGAGAAGATGAGGCTGCAGGTTTAGCAGACAAGCTACAAGACACAGCTGATCGATATGCTTCACTTGTAGAATCATCTGAAAATGTAGGACAACTTTTACAAGCATCTCGTGCTGGCCTCCGACACTTGGTTCTTACATATCAAGACTTGCAGGGCTGGATGGAAAGTATGGAACAAAGGCTAGGAAAATACAGAGTACTTGCTGTACACACTGACAAACTGCTTGAACAAATGGAAGATTTAGCAGTAAGTTTATAGCTGGCTGTTTAGTTTTAAATTGTACATGTTTCATTTACAGATATATTTGTGTAGTATAACAATAAAATAAAAATTTTTACAAAATGATTGTGAATAATTTCTCTGAAATTCAAATATGAAAATTAGTAAGTTACTCAAATAATTAAATAAATCTTGTATACTGTAGGGTTTTAAATCAAACGTGTTACCTTGCACAATCAAATTGATGTGGGTTAATATAAATCGATGATTTTATGTATAGGTATACAAGTGTGTGTGTGTGTGTTCAATTTTCTAGCCAAAGTTGGGGGGGGGGGTATTATCAATATTGTGCAGTTAAGTAAATAAGTTTTGAACATAGTCAGTTGTGAGCTTTCTTATGACAACTAATTAATACCATATTTTATAGGATTTAACAGAAGAAATAACTAGTCATCAGGGTGATGTAGATGGTACTGTAGATTCTGGACTAGAATTAATGAAACATATTTCAAGTGATGAAGCTATACAGCTCAAAGATAAACTCGATTCTCTGCAAAGAAGATATAACGATCTTACATCTAGGGGAGCCGACTTACTCAAACATGCACAGGTAACAAACATTAGTTACATTGGTTTGTTGAGCTATAAGTGGATCCATGTGTACACATGCATGTGTTTTTCTTAGAGGCTATGTTAAAGCCTTCAAAATAATAACAAATAACAATTAACTAATTTACTTGTTCAAATAACTATATTATATACATTCTAAGGCAATCCAGCACCTTAGTCATACACTCTCTCCCTTTCATGCTTTTCACCCCCCTGATTTAGAGCTCTTTTTATATTTGATATAGTTACTTTACTATAAACTTTTGGCCAATTACTATAACTTTCACTTTTACTTGACTGTAGGAAGTCCCCAGTATTGTGCACTACGTCTGCTCCATCTTCTTCACTTAACTCCCAGTTTTCATTCACTCCACTTATTTTATACACTGTTCCTCCGGTTGGGCCACTGGTCACTTTTGTTTATTACGATACACTCTTTGGTAGACCTTTTATCTTTTTCGGTCTACCAAAGTTTTTCCGAGGCTACTGTATTTGCGACTGTCCTGTGTGGTTAGCTGTAGCGAACTGGCTGGCTACTACAGTCGACGGTCTGTGTGCGCTTGGTTGCCTACCCGCCATGCGTTAGGCATCTCCGCCAACTCGTACTCTGTGATTCTTTGTTTCCATCTCATGTTCGGCTATGGAATTTTTAGGTACGTGACTTTTGCGTTGTGAACAGCGGCCCACCCGTGCTCTCGTGCACATGAATACGCACCCTGATAATTTGCCCGCTACCGTGCTGTGCTTTACACGGAGCTACAGTCAGTGGCCAACAAAATACACTCTGGTTAAAATAAAAAAATGAAAAGCTTTAAATTATAGACCCTCATCAGTTTGTACCGTTACAACATTCCCAGTCGTACTATAGTAATGTGGGAAGCTCAGCATATCCTTCTGTATACCAGTAAGGCTCTGAATAACCCTAACTATAATAGCAATCCTAATAATTTTGTGAAATATTCAGTGGCTATGTAAAAATTAACTTACTTATCTGTACCTACAGGTAATCCAGCTCTATTGTTCTAGATGTAAGTTGGCGAGTCCCTCTACATTTAAATGAACTATTCAACTGTTCCCAGCTATGTGTGAGTCCCTCTACTTTTAAATGAACTATTGAAGCTTTACGATCTAATTAGGTATTAAAATACTGAAATCGAGTCCGTTTTTAGGGCATCAACTGAAGCTGTACATGTTTATTAATGTTTAAAATATTGAAATTCTAGTCACTTACCTTTACCGATAATTTACCAAGGTGTCGTCTGATGTACTCTGGCAGAGTAAAACCACAGGTGAATGCAAATTAACAAACACATATTTTTATAAACTCAAATAATATGTTACTTTATTTTCTTTAGCATGACATTTTTTCTTTTTTATTTCTAGTTTGAATCTACGGATATACCCCGTTCCTTTTATCGTACGACATAAAACATAATGACAACTACTTCAAATTGTGACTTTTACTGTTGAGTTATGCTTTTTATAGGAGTAACACTCTGAGCAATATTTAATTCACATATGCATGCTATCAAAATTCACTTACTATTGACTATAACATAATGATTAACTTATTCTCTACAAAAGCGACCCAGTTTGCTACACTCACTCATTCATACTTTTTAAAGAAAACCCCGTTTATTTTGTTTATCGCCTTTTAAAATGAAATTGGTTATTTTTTTTTTAAATGAAATTGGTTGTGTTTTACTTAACCATCGGCGATCCTCGTCGTCTTGTGCCGCACTGAGTTTATGTCCGAATGTTTTCCTTTTTCACATAACTTGCTTCATTTTGATATATTGTTCACTTTGATAACTGTTTGTCCCTTATTTGCAGTTAAAAAAAAGAAATTTTGATTTGCACGAGTTGTTTGTGCTCCCGGCCGGGCAAGCGTAGTTATTCGAACTGCGGCAGATAGTATCAACCAAACTCCCACCAAACAGGAACTCACAGCCTGCATGCTACAAAGGGAACATGGGTTGTTAATGTTCCCAAGGTGTTGACGATATTCCAATGCCACGAGTCACGAGACTCAGGTTGGGGGGAGTCTTCACTGGACTTCCGTCATCATCCAACACGTGGTGAAAGAAATCTTATAATTTAGCCATCTTGTTGGCGTCGTTTCTGCGCGCATGGTCAGGTTGCGCATATGAGTACGTAACACAGCACTTGATTTCTCAGAATAATATTGCGATCTTACCACACCCACTTGCAAAGCTATATCACTGTTCATTGTTTGACTGCTGGCGTATTTTACGTGGGCGTTACAATTGAAAATTAAATAAAATTGATAAAAAATAAAACCTCCCATTCTGCACCATTACAAGACCCCCCCCCCCCGCAATGAGAGGTCTACTGTCGAAACAGGAGAACTCTCATTGCTACCCCTAAGAGGATCGGTGAGGATATGGTGCCAACAACCCCCTTTTACTTCTAAACACATCATGGGTAAACTACCCCCCTAGCTCGGCGACTATTGCTGCACCTGACCAAGATTACTGGACTTCTCTGTTCGAGATCCCAACACCATAAAATCGGACAGATACTCACCATAGTACACCTAACCTTCTAACATTCCACCCCAAAATCAAAACCCTGGCCTTATACCATGCCAGAGCCTCCACCGATGTGTTCCCCCTTGCATGCATGCTGGGTCGCTTTTAGCAATTACTGGGTGCGTACACCTACTCATTATTGTATTGTACATAAACTCCCTACTCAAAATTCATAAAATGTTTTACCTTTTAAATTTCATTTCCTTTCTCAATTTACTTATTCAAAATCTTTTAATTGATTTTATAACGTTTCTTACTTTTTATAATAATGAACCAATCATAATGAACAAATAAAAATACACAACTTATTTCTACTATAAAATCAAAATTCAAAATAAATGCACTCGAGTACAAAAGAGAAGATAAAATACACCTCATAAATCAGCTGACACCTTCCCTACTCATAAGGTACATTACAATTTACAATAACGTTCTTTAATACAAAGAATAGAACAAACATTTTTTTTTCCAAAATATTTCTTTTATTAATTTCAAGAAAAAATAAAATTATTTAATTTAATTGAAGTAACCAAATTCATGAGTTAATCGCTAAAAACCTATCCTGTCTCTAACATCAGTTATCAGCTGATCTCTCTGGGTGAATGACCTTACCCTATTGAAGCTCTACGAGCTTTAATTAAATTTATTATTGTGTAAATATTGATTATTTTACTACTTTTCATGAATTTCCAGGGTCTCGTCAGGTGTACTCATTAGCAGAGAGAAAAAGGTTAACGCAAATGATCAACACACATTTAAGGTTAACGAACCTTTTTACTTTATTCCCATCTCGTCAATTTCGTTATAATATTGTGATTATATTTGGCCACGAGGCTCAATTAAGGAAACAACTCATATTTAATTAATTGTCAACTTATATAAAGACAAGAAATCAAATGAACTTAACTACTATATAATTACGCAACCAGCACTTCTTTGTTTAAATATATTTTCTCACATACTCACGCACACACACACACCAAGTTACTTAAGAGATCTCATATTAGATTTTATTTTATTTCCTTCTATTAACAAAATTGAATGTTTAAAATTTTCGCTAAAGTGATGTTTTCTCATGTTTACTTATCTGTTCATTTGCGTCCGGGCGATGTTACACGCACAACGTAACTAGCGGATTCTATTGAGTTTATTATATTGATTTCACATTTTGATAACTGTAATACCGGTAATAACCGTGAATTGTTTAATTAGACATTGTTCACATTTGTTGGTGTGTTGCGGGCCCGCAAAAATACGTTCCGGAACTTTGTATATGTTGCTCGCGCGAGCGTTGAATTTAGACTGGCGTTAGGCCAAAGGCACTATTTTGTGACGTCGCCAGAGTTGTGTCACCAATTCTTATTGTTTTAAAGTTCGTATTCATACGCCAGCGGACTGTTTTTTGTTACCCCACTGCAGTCAACAACAAGGATCGCCTCTGACGTTCATTACATAATTTGTTATGCAAGGCGCTGACGACATCGCCTGATGTTAGTTATATAACTTGTTGCTGTTTTTGTATGTGTCATTGTCTGACCTTGGACAACAACCAGTTTGTCGGTTGTTGAATCTGTCTTTCAAAATATAATGTTACTGAATAATTCTCACTCACTGCTGCTACTAACAAAATACCTTTTGTTCATAAGTTTTGTCCCTATTATTTGAAAAAAAGTTATCGGCTTTATTAAAACAAAGAAAAAATACAAATTTCCTTATTACCCCAGGTAGGCCAAAATGCCACGTTACAATACCCCCCTCAATGAGATATTTTATGCCGAAGCATAAAAAACCTCATTGACACATTCATACTTGCTAAAGGGATCAGCCAGGATATGTCGGCACAACCCCCCTGACGGTTTACCAAAAATATAATCAACTCACCCTTGGTCCGGTGACTGTGACCGCACCTGAATGACAATACTGGACTTCTCTCTCGAGATCCCAACACCATAGAGTCAGACAGATACTCAACGCCCCTGCTCTGACGCGCTGGCCAGCCCAGGTCCGCCGCCACAGCATCACTAAACACTGAAACAATAAATTAAAATATCAAATAGTGGCCTTATACAACACCATATCCCCAACTAATCTGTTTCCCCCTAGCGGTGCTGGTTTGCGCTAAGAAGCACTGGTTTTGTTTTTTACTTATTTCTAACATATATATCAAAATACCTAACATGACATCATGTTATTTAAAATTTAAAATACTTAAACTTTTAAAATACAAAACACAACATGACATCCGTTTTTTTAAAATTCCCTAATCTCCTTCTATCTAATCTTGTTCTTATTAACTTTAAACTCCCAAATTTCAAAATTAATGCTCTGATTCCCCTCAGAATATAAATAAACATTCCCCAGTATCATATTATTCATTTCTCTTATCCCCAATTTGCATCAAAATATTTAAATTCATAAAATTCTCTTACACTAACAAACACAATATAACATAAGAAACCATAGTACATTAATAATTCACATTGTTATTATTATCTTAAAGTAAACAATTTATATTTATAACTTACACACTTTACATTATTGAATTTGCATATAAAATCATAAAATTATCCTTTTAAACTCACTTTACTTTTATTAATTCGTCTCTCAAAATTTTTTTTTTTTTTTTCATCTACGTTTTACATATCATTTCATTTATTATTCCCTTTCATTCATTTGGGTGATTCTACGTTATTCATTATAATTCATTTTATCAATTTGGCATTTACCCATAATCTTACCCCTTTTATTACTCTAACGCTTCATTACAATATTTTTATCTAGTATGATACCGCTGATGTATTATTTAAAATACCACAAATTTTTTAATTTGTTACCCCCCATTTCTTTCTTAACTTTCCCTACCTTGATGTTCATTAACATAACATGCATAACTTGTGTCTAAACAATATTAATAATTTATAATAATAGAATATAAAAATGTCTGTTTATGTATGAAAACTTTAATATTTACAAATACATCCATCATCACTCAGCTAGATAATACTTTTTTAATTGGGTCACATTATAAGTTCCTTTTATTTCTCGAATCTACTAAAACATAAGCATTCTCCATTTTCACTTGGCTAACCTCATATGGACCGTCATACAATAGGAAGAATTTCTTAAAATTTCAAAATTATTATTAACATTTATTTTTAACCTTTATGTTCTTCCACAAACTAAACTATTTAAGATTTATTTAGTCATCAATTGTTATTCAATTGAAATCTCATCAAATAATTTAAATATCTCATAAAAATTCAATCATACAACATTAAATCACAATATTTAACCATCTCAAATTATTCACTTCAATTGATTATTAAACACAACATATTTCAATTATTATCAAAATTTACAAAGCATCAATTATGGTCTTCATAATTATTTATGTAAACTGCAAAATATTAATAATATATATACACAAATGAATTCACAAATTATTTACAAATCATTCGTCAAGAACTGTGCAATTGTTTCACACTTCATATGTCCAAATCTGCAAGGTCGTTACCAAAATTTACAATATTTACCAATGTCTATACACTGATATTTTAGTTCAGCCTCCATCGTTATATATATATCTAATGTATTTGTAACATGCATCATTGTTATACACACTCAATTTGTTATTACTATCATTATAATAATCATCCATTACCTTTATTCCATTCATTATGTCATTATAATTGATAGGGTTATTCCCTATTAATATTTCATACAACTTGTCAACATAAGTTATTATTGTCCAGTCTCCATCGGTAAATACATTCATGATCGGGTTAATTACTTTTGTCAGATCATTATATTCATTATTCTTCAAGTATACTTTTAAACTTTCTCTCCATTCGTCATACTTTCGAGTCACATTATATAATTCTGTTACTTTATTAACATACCCTTCTCCACTTATATCTCTCTCACCACAATACCAAATCATACTTTCAACATCATTATTACAGACAGAGGGTACAACATTATACAACATCAATACGGGACTCTTTCCCTTCTTAAACAACACTTGTGAACACCTTGGTTCAGAAAAATTAATAGGAAAATTTACCCTCTGCACCACATACTCCATTCTCTCCTTCCACTTTCTCTCTAACTCATAATAATTTCTCTTTAACTTATATAATTCTATTTCTCTCTCTGCACGCAACTCTCTATCTAAATCTCTCTCACTCACATTAGTTAATTTCTGGTTAATGGTTACATTCAAGTCTTCTCTGATTTTAACTATTTCACGCTCATGTTCTGCTTGTTTATTCTTTAAACTAGTTACATTAATTTTAATTGCATCAACTTGTTCAAAATTACTTCTGAATTCATCATTTATATTTTCTTGTATTTCACTAGCTCGTTTGATTTGCTCCCCCTCATTAATTATACATTGAACATTACAGTCCATTTGGTCATTTGGCTTTTTAATTTCATCATTATATTTACTTGTTAATGTGTCAAATTTTTTATTTGTTTCTAACATTTTCTCTTTTTGTTTCTCGTTAATTATTTTTCTATCGTTTCTCATTTCGTCTTGTACATTATTTATAACACTAGTCAGTTCATCTCTCATTCCAACAATAACCTCATTCATACTTTCCAAACGGCTATGCATATATTTTTCACTCGCTCTCAATTCGCTCCTCACATTTATGAACTCGTTATTTAAATCAGTCAGTTTAACATTTATAGTATTTATTTCTGATTTAATCTCAGCTTTCAAATTATTATTTTCTGTTTTCATTTCATTTAAGCTCATATTTACGACATTTATTTCTGATTTAATCTCAGTTTTCATTCCTGACATCATCTCCATCATCAATGCTAATTGGTTAAATATATTTACCCCCTTGTCTCTACTACTCCCCGCTACTACAGTTTCGTCTACATTTGTTTCAACACTTTCATCAACAAAATCATTGGTTGTTATCATATGATCTTGCGTGACATTTAAAATTGATTCTTCTACGCTACCTCTACCTAAGTCTGCGTTCATATTTCCCTCTGCCATTTTTCGACCTGTTTGTAAAATTTTTGTTAACTAATTTACAAAGTCACTGTTAAAGGGCGCCATTGAAGCTCTACGAGCTTTAATTAAATTTATTATTGTGTAAATATTGATTATTTTACTACTTTTCATGAATTTCCAGGGTCTCGTCAGGTGTACTCATTAGCAGAGAGAAAAAGGTTAACGCAAATGATCAACACACATTTAAGGTTAACGAACCTTTTTACTTTATTCCCATCTCGTCAATTTCGTTATAATATTGTGATTATATTTGGCCACGAGGCTCAATTAAGGAAACAACTCATATTTAATTAATTGTCAACTTATATAAAGACAAGAAATCAAATGAACTTAACTACTATATAATTATGCAACCAGCACTTCTTTGTTTAAATATATTTTCTCACATACTCACGCACACACACACACACACACACCAAGTTACTTAAGAGATCTCATATTAGATTTTATTTTATTTCCTTCTATTAACAAAATTGAATGTTTAAAATTTTCGCTAAAGTGATGTTTTCTCATGTTTACTTATCTGTTCATTTGCATCCGGGCGATGTTACACGCACAACGTAACTAGCGGATTCTATTGAGTTTATTATATTGATTTCACATTTTGATAACTGTAATACCGGTAATAACCGTGAATTGTTTAATTAGACATTGTTCACATTTGTTGGTGTGTTGCGGGCCCGCAAAAATACGTTCCGGAACTTTGTATATGTTGCTCGCGCGAGCGTTGAATTTAGACTGGCGTTAGGCCAAAGGCACTATTTTGTGACATCGCCGGAGTTGTGTCACCAATTCTTATTGTTTTAAAGTTCGTATTCATACGCCAGCGGGCTGTTTTTTGTTACCCCACTGCAGTCAACAACAAGGATCGCCTCTGACGTTCATTACATAATTTGTTATGCAAGGCGCTGACGACATCGCCTGATGTTAGTTATATAACTTGTTGCTGTTTTTGTATGTGTCATTGTCTGACCTTGGACAACAACCAGTTTGTCGGTTGTTGAATCTGTCTTTCAAAATATAATGTTACTGAATAATTCTCACTCACTGCTGCCGCTGCTGCTACTAACAAAATACCTTTTGTTCATAAGTTTTGTCCCTATTATTTGAAAAAAAGTTATCGGCTTTATTAAAAAAAAGAAAAAATACAAATTTCCTTATTACCCCAGGTAGGCCAAAATGCCACGTTACACTATACATCATACATCGTTACATCATACAAAACTATATCATGAAAATTACACAACATCTGTTCATAATCCTTACACTCTTAACATAATAACAATAATGACACAATAAAACATAATAAACAAAATCTGATAAACATCTTCTATACTTGACATAGTCTTTTTAGAATCAGTAGAGTCCTTTGTGAAATCATTACACAGAAGTCAATTACTTCTAAACATCTACTGCAATAGCATTTCTTGAATCAAAAATAAAATCATTTAGTTAGCTCATCAGCTAGTCAGCACCATTAAGTTTCAAATTTTAGTTCGTTACTCCCCTGAGTAATCCCCTTACCACACACACTATGGCTCCCCACTGAACTGTGGCGTTCAGCTGCTTCCACAAGGACTGAAGTTTTTGGAGGAATTTTGTCATCTCCTTGTCCTTGCTTCTGCGTTACATATTTTAAAAAGGTCAGATATAATATCTGATTTTACATATTGACAACCTTAAGACGGGTCTATCACCTGTTTTACTGTTCCTACGCGAACAAGGTGATAGCTGCTGTTCCATAGTTCTGGGGATTTCCCCTAAGTGGCCCCCCATTAATTTCTAATTTCACCAATTTTAAGGACAACCAACTATGGTCAGTTTTACAATTGCTGCCTACAGCTGGCTGTCGTCCAAAACCACGATTAGTGCTGGTAAGACAGTAATCGCCCGAAAAGGCGGGGAAATCATCTTTCATTAGCATGTTTTTTTGTCATCATTTCTATACACTGTACGATAGCAATTAACATATAACATAATATTATATAAGGTTGTACAGTGTATTTTACGCCCTATTTAGGCCTCCGATGATGGTAACATACTTTGATGTTACCCATCAACACTCATCGCTATCTACAGTGGCACATGCCGCCACTGCAATAGCATAACTAATAGCTAAACTTAATGTCCTTCTACTTTGCAGTCTCTACATGCCATAATTGATTGACACTTCGATTAATACCAAACAACCCCCCAAAATCACCCTTTAACCTTGTATGATATAACATAATAAACATGACCAATATCATTGCTACAATTCACATTTAAATAATTTTTATAAAAAACTATCAACATTACAACTTGAACTTTCTATTAACTCTTTTTATTTATACTCTAAATTATTTAACATTTATTGGACCATTAGATTCTCCAAAAAATTCAAATTTATTATTAACATTCATTTTGCCTCATTTCACAATAATAATTTACCTAAGTTTAGCTTCTTCCAAACTCATTTAGTGCCTTTATAAGACTCTTTTACTTTACTTCAAGGTCATTATCAAATTCATACTTACATATGGTCAATCACTCCCTCTAATAAACACATGATTACTGTCATTAATTCCAAATATAAACAGGTCATCACCACAATATCCCGTACAACCATATGTACCTTCTGAAACATTTTAACAACCATATGATTCCACAACCAACTACATTTTACATTTATTCAATAACTGTTTATTCTCAAGTACAAACCATATAAAATCATTTAAATTCGTTACCAAAATTTAACTATATCTTAATCATTTAATTAACCTCAAATTCTTTTAATTCAATCAGTTATTTAAAACACAAGTTATTTAATTACCTTCTTCCAAAACAATTACTATGCATTTGTTACAAACCCTCATTATTTATTTAGACCAATACAATATTATTATTATTAAAATCAATTTCTACTACATACACACATTGTTTACATAAAATCTGTTCTACAACGCAAACACAATTAATTTCATTATAAATTTATTTACAATTTTTTCGACATTATTTTATTGTTTACCACACCTCATTTTATAAAACAGTCCAATTCAAAACCATTAATTACATAGTTATATGCTCATGAACATTAATTGTTTTACCCCCCATCATCGTACAAAAACCTGGTTTTACGTTTACACAGTTCATTTTTTATTAAACTCATTATATCATTTTTATTAATATAAAGACTATCCAAATTTTTATATTCTTCCACAATATCAACAGGATTATTCCATGTTATTAAATCGTATAATTTATTATCATCGAGTATAGTCCAGTCACCCTTAGTATGATCTGCCATAGTTATGTCAATTACAGTTTCATTATCATTATTATCTACTGCTGTATTAGCTTTGTCATAAAGTAAGTAATCAATATCATCAATTGCTGTACTAACTATTTCGCAAGGTAAGTATTCAATATTATTAATTCTCGTAATATCTAACCTCTCTGCTAATTCGTGTTATAACCTCTGTTCCCCTCAAATATCTCTCTCTCTCTCTCTCTCTCTCTCATCTCTCTCTCTCTCTCTCTCTCTCTCTCTCTCTCTCTCTCTCTCTCTCTCTCTCTCTCTCTCCTCTCTCTCTCTCTCTCTCTCTCTCTCTCTCACACTTTGTATTTCCATCAAAACTTTATTGCCACTATTATTATTTTATTCTGTTATTTATTTTATCTTCTAACACCACATTTTTTAATTATATCATCATAATTACCACTAGTTTTAAATTCGTCACTAGTTTTAGTATCATTTGTACCTTCAATATTTTTGTTTTCGTTATACTCACATGTAACTGAATCATTTTCTACCTCCTCCTTCAGAATCTACTTTCGTTTACTTCGTCTTGTATTTTATTTATACTTGTAATTATCCCACCTTTCATTCCACAATAATCTTATTCGTTCTTCTAATTTATTGTCTATTTCTCTTAATTTTTGTCTTGATTGTTATTTCCGTTTTCAGTTCTATGTTACAAGCATTTATTTCTTACTTAATTTCAATCTTAAATTCATTCAAACTCGTTTTTAAATTATCATTTTCTGATTCATTTTCTCGTCTTGTTTGTCAAGTTTATTATTTACTATGTTTATTTCTGATTTGATCTCAGTTTTCATTCCTGACATCATTTCATCATCAACGCTAATTGGTTAAATATATCTACATTATTGCTTTTACTACTACACTCAACTTCGACTGTTTCGTTTACATTCGGTATTTCTAATTGTACATTCTCATCACTGTTTTCGTTTGTTGAAATTAATTGTCTTGCGTAACGTTTAAAATAGATTCCTCTACACTTTCACATAATTTGCATTCTTTGTTTTTTCTCTGCCATTTTCGATCAGGTTGTGAATTAATTTATTTTAATGTTTTACTTCACAACGTCGCTGTTAACGGCGCCAACTGAAGCTTTACGATCTAATTAGGTATTAAAATACTGAAATCGAGTCCGTTTTTAGGGCATCAACTGAAGCTGTACATGTTTATTAATGTTTAAAATATTGAAATTCTAGTCAATTACCTTTACCGATAATTTACCAAGGTGTCGTCTGATGTACTCTGGCAGAGTAAAACCACAGGTGAATGCAAATTAACAAACGCATATTTTTATAAACTCAAATAATATGTTACTTTATTTTGTTTAGCATGACATTTTTTCTATTTTATTTCTAGTTTGAATCTACGGATATACTCGTTCCTTTTATCGTACGACATAATACATAATGACAACTACTTCAAATTGTGACTTTTACTGTTGAGTTATGCTTTTTCTAGGAGTAACACTCCGAGCAATATTTAATTCACATATGCATGCTATCAAAATTCACTTACTACTGACTATAACATAATGATTAACTTATTCTCTACAAAAGCGACCCAGTTTGCTACACTCACTCCTTCATACTTTTTAAAGAAAACCCCATTTATTTTGTTTAGCACCTTTTAAAATGAAATTTTTGTTTTAATGAAATTGGTTGTGTTTTACTTAACCATCGGCGATCCTCGTCGTCTTGTGCCGCACTGAGTTTATGTCCGAATGTTTTCCTTTTTCACATCACTTGCTTCATTTTGATATATTGTTCACTTTGATGACTGTTTGTCCCTTATTTGCAGTTAAAAAAAAAGAAATTTTGATTTGCACGAGTTCTTTGTGCTCCCGGCCGGGCAAGCGTAGTTATTCGAACTGCGGCAGATAGTATCAACCAAACTCTCACCTCGTCTGGTTGCTGAAACAGGAACTCACAGCCTGCATGCTACGAATTGTTTCGTCAGTGTACAGGGAACATGGGTTGTTAATGTTCCAAGGTGTTGACGATATTCCAATGCCACGAGTCACGAGACTCAGGTTGGGGGGAGTCTTCACTGGACTTCCATCATCATCCAACACGTGGTGAAAGAAATCTTATAATTTAGCCATCTTGTTGGCATCGTTTCTGCGCACATGGTCAGGTTGTGCGTATGAGTACGTAACACAACACTTGATTTCTCAGAATAATATTGCATTCTTACCACACCCGCTTGCAAAGCTATATCACTGTTCATTGTTTGACTGCTGCCGTATTTTACGTGGGCGTTACAATTGAAAATTAATAAAATTGATAAAAAATAAAACCTCTCATTCTGCCCCATTACACTATTCAACCGTTCCCATCTGTGTGTGCATGTGCGTGCATACACTTTAAGGAGCTATATTGGTTGCTTAGGTAGACGTAGAGGAATATGGTGTATATGCACATGCTATGGTAACATTTATCATCACTTTGTCCTCTGTACAATCATTATGGACATAATAATGAGGCGTTTATCATTCAGTTGTTAACATCTGGTTCATAACATATCACGGTATATAATGCTTTCTTGTTATCCTCTTGTTCACAATCATTTTCTGGTTGGACCTCTCTTGCCCCATAATCCTTTCTTAATATTTTCCTAAACGATTGTCCAGTTTAAATGTCACTATTTTATTATTTAGACATTAGAGTTTTTGGGACTAATTTATGAAAAAGCAAGATCTTAAGAGGCTTTTTAGTTTTATTTTTAAATACATTCTCTATTTCAAATGCAATGTTGTGTTATCAAACTCTTATGTTTCCATGCACATTAAATTATTTAAAACTGCCTCTGTTCAAGGTTACTGAAATGTTACAGGCCTTTTGGTCTTAACAAACTGTATGATAAAAATTGTTTAGGAGGCTCTGCCACTTGTTCAGCAGTTCCACAACAGCCACAATCGTCTTGTAGACTGGATGTTAGGTGCAGAAACACAATTACAATGTGCTGAACCTAGAGAGGAAGATATACAGAGACTTGAACAGGACATTCAAGGTATGTTGTGATGTTATAAATAGTATTTGTGACTTCTGTTACATTATATTTTAATAAAATTATTTATTTTTTTTTGAAAATGTGTTAATTTGTTTGTATTCTCTGTTTAATATTTTTTGTGTTGCTCATTATGTGCTAATGGTTTGGCATATGTCTATTAAATTGTTCAGTTGGTACTCACAGAAGCATAAGAAGAGTGAGTAAGCAAATTAGCTGGTTTGACAAAATAATATTTTCTAGTTTGATTTTCTGAATTTTTGTAATTTTAAATATTTGTTGCTTGAAGTGAATGAGCTAATTTATATTGTGCATGAGTATTGTGTAATCTATAAATAGAGACTTTGATCAGCATTGACCAGCAGAATTCATTGGATGGCTACTATTTGATCTACTATTTAAGCAGTAAAGCATAAATCTTTCTACAACATGGAAAAAACCAAGTGTGTTTTATATTCGTCTTTAAATGTCTATACATATAGTTTCTACCTAATGTGAAGTTGCAAAAGTTGCATTCAGTTCCACATCAACATCAAACATTACAAAGCAGTACCAAAATCATATAGAACGTTTTTACAAACATGCTTTCACAAACTCATCAGTCCAGTGATACCTATACTTTGGCCAGAAAATAAAAAGAGAAATATTCAGTCCATAGAACTGTAATAATTATGTTTGTACAAAATTGTCTGTCTTTGAGTATTCACTTTTTTAAATGTGTAGTGAATGTGATTCATAATATTGGTTTGTAAAGAGTTCTGAGAATGAGTTCATAAGCAAATATTGTGTTATGAATTTGTTGATAATGAAACTTGTTACTTGTTAAAACATTGTATGGAAAAAGTGGAAAGTCAGAGGAAAAACGTTGATGTCAATTGTAAGTTTTTTTAAATTTAAATTCCATTTTTGTTTAATGACAAAAAAATCACACAGACAAATTTAGTAGTCTTTTTTGTAGCCACTTGTTATAGAATTTTTTGTTGTTTTTAGAATTCCGCCCTGTGGTAGAGACCATCAATCTGATAGGTCCACAATTATGCCAGATTTCACCTGGAGAAGGAGCTTCCACAATAGAAGGACTAGTGACTCGTGACAATAGACGTTTTGATGCAATTGCTGAACAGATACAACGTAAAGCTGAAAGAATTCATTTATCTAAACAGGTAGGCATTAGCTATTACGTGTATCTGCAAAATTACTTGATCAAATGCTTCTGGAATAACATAATATTAACTTTTGTGTAGCGTTCTCTGGAAGTTATTGGTGACATTGATGACCTACTGGACTGGTTCCGTGAAGTGGAAACACAGCTACGTGAAGCTGAAGCTCCAAGTGCTGAGCCTGATGTAATAAGGGTCCAGTTGAAGGAGCATAAAGCTCTTAATGATGACATATCCAGCCAGAAAGGAAGAGTCAGAGATGTACTTTCCACTGCCAAAAAGGTAATTTAAAACTTGATTTAATTTAAGCTATATGTTGGTACATATATTTTGTATTGTTAGTTATTTACCCACAAGCTAGTCTTTAACTTTCAACTGAATGCAAGCTGCAGATATGTTTTTACAAAGTATTTGCACAAGCCTTTGTGCACTCAGTGTTTTTTTAAATCTCCATAAATTATAGTAAATTAATTGTGGCTTTCTTAACTGCAGTTCATTTTAAGTAACTGTTATTCACCACACGTTGCTGGACTAAGTTGTGTAGTTATTTATTAATACATTTATAGAATAATATATATATATAATATATATATATATATATATCACCTACCTTAATTGAGCCCAGGTTCGTCACACGAACTGTGAATACAAACGTGATTTCAAGGTTGTATCAGTAACATACTCAACTCTCGTTTATCCGAAACAACTCAAATTTTTTATACTTCTTCAACTTTATGGATTATTCATCTTTTCTCTCAAAATTAAAATATTACTGTTACTTTTACATATGAATAACACAAAATATTTATTTCAACATTGTATACTTATTCTACTCCTTATATTAATTAAGGCGAACCCAGCTTGCTCATTATCACATTCATACTTTTAAAACCCCATTTTATGTAAAATAATAATAATAATTTTGGTGGAATACTGTTACATTATGTAGCGTCATCTTTCCCGACTGCGTGGCGCGTCCCACAGAGTTCTCTTAGTCAGTGTCCAGAAGTTTTTTGTTTCACTTTTGATAAAATTTTACTGGTTTTCACTGTTCCATATGAGTTTAGATTTTTTTTACACTCCTTTACACACATTTTTGATATACACTGGGTTGGTCGGCCGACCCTAATTAACTCTAGCAATGTTATTATTGACCACGCGTGGTCTGGAGTTCTGTGTCGACTGTGCGGCAACTGTGCACAAAGCTCCCCACTTCATCTGGTTGCTCCCCCCCATTAATTTCTAAACACGTCATGGGTAAACTACACCCCTAGCTCGGCGACTATGGCTGCACCTCCCCGAGATTACTGGACTTCTCTGTTCGAGATCCCAACACCATAAAATCGCACAGATACTCACCATAGTACCCCTAACCTTCTATCATTCCGCCCAAAAAAATTAAAACACTGGCCTTATACCATACCAGATCCTCAACCGATATGTTCCCCCTTACATGCATACTGGGTTGCCTTTAGCAAGTACTGGGTGCATACACATATTCATTATTACTGATCATAACATCTACATTCCATTTCTTGCTTTCAAATTTCAAAATAATTTCTGTTTTATTTTCAATTTCTTTTCTCAAATTTCATCTACTTGACATTGTTTTTTCAAATCAAAATAAATCGAACAAATCAGATTAAATCATTTAAATTCTGTTCAAAATTTAATCTAAGTCCAATATCAAAATGTTATATTACCATTAATTTCAGCAAAACCCCAAAATCTTTTACATGAATCTACAATTCTTCTTCACTAGCTACTAATAATCATAAAAAAAAAATAAATAAACTGAACACCTTATTAAATCATGAATTCACTTATCATTACATTTATTTCCAACACATATAATATGAATAATATAAATCAGTTAACACATTATCATACAATCAACAATATATCCTAGACACAAAAACACAATATATACTTCAAGCAAAAAATAATTTTTTTTTTTTTTTTTTTTTCAAAAAAATTTTGATTCCAAAAAAGAATCATTCTGTTAACAAAATTTATTCTTTAATCATTTCAGTATGAATACACAAATAAAATCTACGAATCAATTGTAAAAAACACTATATATCAAACATCAGTCATCAGCTGATCTCTCTGGGTCAGGTGATGGCCTTGCCCTAGATACATCTCAAAAACTATACAAGGTAAAATACATCACATGTTTATAATTTTTACATTCAAACATAATACAACGTAATAAAACACAATAAAACATAGAACACTCATAATTAACATTGTTGTTATTACCTTACTATAAACAATTCACATTTAATTTTGATCAAAATTTACACACCTTACAGCTTTATTTTATTTTCAAATTCTATTAAATCTTTCACTGGTTTCGTTTATTATTACATTTTACCTATGATTTTCTCTTTAACATTTTCAGTATCAATTATTTTGGGTGACTCTTACTTATTCATAATAATTCGATTTACAAATGGGTGATTAAATATAACCTCAACCCCCTTCTGACTCTAACACTTACTAACAGATTTACATAGTATGACACCACTTCCTCAAAATATTTATCTCCATTAACTTGCTACTCTAACTCACTTCGAATCATCGTACCCTTATAACAAAATACCCTCTACCCTCTCTGTACTTAGGATGTGTGTTCCCTCCCTATGCTCATTCCCTTATCGGTTCCTGGTACCCCCCCAGGTAACCCCGCCAACGCACATACAGTTCACCTCCCGCCACAACGCTTTTCGTTGAGGACTCCTTATCACACCACCCCCCTTACAAAATTCCACCATCAGCTAATTACTCTCCAATTACATCCCTCTCATTACTCTACATATACTCTCTATCGCTACTGTGTCACTATTAATACTCGGTTTTCTATACTACTTTTATTCCCAAAAATCTTATTCTGTTTAACACCCATTTAACCTTAACTCTGACTGATTCAAATGCCTTATATAAATCTTTATCACCCAATTTCTAACTTTTATTACCCATTGAAAATTCACACCTATCTCAAATTAATTTCATCACTTAACTTAAAACATTTTAAACACATTGAAAATTTATTATTCAAACATTGAATTATATTGACAAAAATCACTTATAAGTAGTGACATACTACATATATAACCCCAGCAGTCAGCTGATGTCTCACTGTCATGTGAGTGACCTTTCTCTCAACACACTTCATATAACTCACACATACACAAGATTATACAATTATCATTATAAAATATTCTGGTGGATTTAGAATCCTTACAATTAAACCTAGCACTTAAAATCGTTTGCTCTCATAAGGGAAATACATCACTAATCATCGAGTCATAGTTATAGCAACTGTTACTGAACAGGAAATTGGGTCGTCAACCACCAACTCTCTCTATAGAGGAAGTGAAATTGATTGCCCTCTGCTTACAGATGTCGTCACCCTCTCACTGATTTCTCGGTTACTCTCCTACTACATCAATTTTCTTAAATTCCCCCCTTATACCCAGTTACAATTAGGTAACCACCCGCCGGATAAACCAGATCGAGCGTTTGCCTTATGCACAGATGCGTTATCTGTGCCCCTGGCTTGTAACGGCCAGCTCCTTTTCCACACACACTATTGCTTCCTGCTGGTGGACTGTAGCGCCCATTTGCATCCCCAAGAACTGAAGTTTATACAGGGTATAGATGCTGCCTATACCGTTCTTGGTTCAGCGTTATGAAAAAATTCGGCATTACTGATGTCCGAGGACACCAGTAATCCTACTAAATATGATTCACACACTCTTATTACGGCACTATCACCACCTTCGATGATAGCCGCTGGTACGTAGTTCCCCTGAGTTACCCCCCAGTTAATTTCTATGTTCACCAATTTGGAATATATTTACATTATAAATCCACGGTAACGGTTCGGTGAAGCCGTGACTGCCCAAAAATTGGGGAAACTACCAAAAGACATATAAGGTTCACACTGATACCGTTACTACAATTCTCGGATGGTAAACTCTTATATGTTTGGTTATATTATTCTTCATCAACTTTAAGGCTCATCAATACTTTAACTTTTAAACATCAAGCAGTTCACTTTCTTTAACTCGTACTACAAACTTCATAATTATATATGGTCACTTATCTAATTAAAGTAAAACTACGGCTACTGACATAGATTCAAACTTGTAAACATTTCGAATTATATATTAACAATTATTTACACTTAGAAGCTACTTATTATTATTAGCCAAAAATGGTAAGTTCGTAACAGCCCAAAAATGTGCTTTGACGAGACGGCGTCGGAGATGGACAGACACCAGACGTGAATTCATGTCCCTTTATTCTACCACAACTACATTCATTACAATTTAAAGAATTTACTTTATCTCTCTCATTTCTCCAGGCATGCTGTCTAGCCGCCTCCGACCCCGTCTCCACAAAGCAAGTTTTCGGAAAAACACTGAAAAACGTTTCCCATTTACTAATTTTATTTTGTAAATGACACTGGTAAATAATATTTGAAACATTGCCTAACTTTTAATTTTGTTTTAACGCACTCTTGGACAATGTTGGTACATGGTATGGTGCACCTTTTCATGCACCTTGAGTGTAAAATATTTTGTACCACGTACCTTAGGGGTCCCCCTCCCCGTTCAATAATATAGTGAAATTTCTACTTCATACCAAGTTTGGTGGAGCCGGACCATCGTCGTTTCACCACCCGAAGGAAGTTCCGCCAACCATGGTCCGCCTCCGAAGTGCCGAAACCCACGGTCAGGATTGGTAAGGTCATGACCTCCCGAAAATGGGGGAGGATCCGTTCTGAAAGCAAATGAAACATTAAAATTCAAATTCTTTATCTTGACCAATATAATTTCAAATTTGTAGCATTCTGTGTACCCACTATCTCCTGCGTTGTTTGATTTCGAAGTACATAAGCGTTATTCATTTTTATTTCCACTATTTCGTATGGTCCTTCATATAACAGGAAAAACTTTTTTATTTCTTTCTCTTGAGCACTAGATAAATCATGTCTCCTTACCAACACTAATTGACCTACCTCGTATTTGACCCATTTACCCTTTTCGTCATGTTTCCGCTTTCTCCTCTCCCTCTTTGTGAGTAGACTCTCATTCGCTAGCTGGATTTTTACATTTCTGTCGATGGTCCGTTCTTCCGGTGGATATTCGAAAAGTTGTTCTAATATTCTAGGTGGCCGGGTTCCCTTTATTAGTTCGTATGGTGTGAACCCTGTAGAATCGTGGGTAGTACTATTTAACCATTCTTCCACTTTCTTTACATACAAAGGCCATTCCGTGTGTTTGGCGTGACAATACGCCCTGAATATCCTGCCGATTTCTCGCATCACCCGCTCTGCCTGATTCGACTGTGGATGGTATACTGCTGTATGCTTGGGTATGATGCCTTCCCAGCCAAGAGTCTGTCTCCACTTACCGCTGATGAATTGGGGTCCGTGATCAGATAATATTACCTTCGGCTTCCCTACGTTAATCATGTAATCCTTGGTGATCTTTTCACTTAGTACCCGGCTTGTAGCTCTCTTCACGCTGTACAACCTAACAAACTTAGAAAAAGTGTCCAACACGACAAAAACATACACTACTCCACCTCTACCTTTGGGCAATGGCCCATACAAATCTACAGCAACTAAATCAAACGGTTTTTCAACTTTAATATAATTCATCTCCCCTTCGCCCCTATAGTTCACTACTTTAGACTTCTGACACAAATCGCATACCCTTAACACTCTTCTAACTTGCCTCTCCATATTCTTAAAAACACAAGACTCTTTTAACACATTTGTACACTTTTTCGCCCCAAAATGCCCATATCTTACATGACAATCCCAAATAATTTTCTCTATTAACTCTTCAGGTACCATCAACCTCCAATCACGTTCACCCCTCTCTACTTTCTTGAACAGAATTCCCTGATATATTTGGAAATGTGTATTATATTCAGACCCATTTACATCGGCTTCTAAACTAGCGATTACTTTACTCAATTTATTTTCTGATCTTTGCATGTTTTTAATCTCCCTTAATTCTTCACCAAAAATTCTATCTTCCCTTGTTAATCGAAAAATCTCTATTTCTTTTAGATCCCTCCCTGTTTTGTTGTCTATTACATCTACCCTGGAAAGAGTGTCTGGTACTTTATTATCTGTTCCCTGAATGTACTCCTATGAAAAGTGACATTCTTGTAATGCTAACACCCACCTGGTTAATCTGATATGAGTCAATTTGCAAGTGTTTAAAAATGATAGTGCCTTATGATCTGTCCTAATGATGGTCTGGTTCCCTAGAAGGTAAGTACGGAATTTTTTCACTGCAAAAACAATACTCAACAACTCCTTCTCCGTGGTCGTATAGTTCCTCTCCGCTGCTAACAAAGTCCGGCTGGCAAAAGCTATTGTCCGGTGTTCCTTATCCTCACCCTCCTGGTATAGTTCTGTGCCGAGGGCTATGTTGCTGGCATCCGTCTGTAAATAAAATTTTTTCTGAAAATCGGGATGATTCATCATTATCATATCTATAAACTTCTCTTTAATTTCGTTAAAAGTAACCCTTTCCGTCTCGCCCCATCTCCATTGTTTATTCTTTTGTAATATCGCACTTAATTTAGAGGTTATCTGCGCATCATTTTTCTGAAACTTCCGATAAAAGTTACATAAGCCCAAAAAACTTTGTAGCTGCTTAATATTTTTAGGTTCTGGAAAATGCATAATAGCTTCTACCTTATCTGGGTTGGCTAGAATTCCCTCTGGAGTAATAATAAAACCTAAAAAATGTATTTCAGTTTGTAGAAACTTCGACTTCTCCCAATTAACTGTTAAACCCCCATTTTGCAATTTATCTAATACATATTCAATATGTTCTAAATGTTCAGAGAATGTTCTTGACGCTATTAATATGTCATCAACGTATACAGTCAAAAAATCTAAGTCCTTAGGTTGTAAGGTTGTAATATCATATCTAAACATTTTATAAAGCTTGCTACACTAGTGTTAAGCCCAAATGGTAAACGCTTGAACTGATAATTTTTACCATTGAAGAGAAATGCAGTATATTTCCGGCTCTCTGGCGCTAATGGAACTTGCCAGTACCCTGCTGTCAAATCTAAAGATGTCATATATTTGACTCCGCTAAATTTCTGAAAAATTTCATTTATGGGTTCCGGTGACTCCCGATCAGGTATTATAATTTGGTTAATTTTCCTAGCATCTAAACACAACCTTACCTTTCCATTCTTCGTGATGACCACTACCAATGGATTCGAGTATGGCGATATCGATCTCTCAATAATGTCTCCTTCCATCATTCTGTCCAACTCCTCTTGTACTGCTCTCCTCTTCGAAAACGGCACTGGATAGCTCCTCTGCATATAGGGTGAGTGTTCTCGAACTTTCATAGTCCCTGGCTTTCCCAGGCAACTCCGCAAACACATCTCTAAAACGCTCCACAACTGCATCCCCAAACTCCTGTCGTTGGGGATTCCCTACAACTCCACCCTCATTAAAAAATTTATCTGCCCTATTTTCTCATATTCTCTCATCACTCACATACATCTCTCTCTCTCCTCATTCTCCACACTTTCGCTCTCTCGACATATATTTACTCTTGTTTCTATATTTCCATCGCCTACTCGTTTATGTATTAATTTTATTCCCATAACTTTAACCTCATTTATCAACCTCTTAAAATTAACCCTGACTGGTTCACTCCCCTTATTAAATTCTACTATTTTCTTATTAAAATCTATTACTGCTTTATTTCTCTCCAAAAAATCATTTCCCAAAATTATATCTAAATTCAGTCCCTTAACCACTAAAAAAGTATTTTCGAATTCTGTTTCACTAATGTATATATTTAATTGTACCTGTCTAGTAACCCTTTTACTCCGTACCCCGGTTACCCCCACTACTGGTACACCCGCAACTGGTAATGATGGAATATGTTTATTTACCCTTTATAATTCTCCCAGTACGTTTTCTGAAATTACTGATATTTAACTTCCTGTATCTATTAATGTTTTAAAGTTCTTACCTTCTATGTTGACGATTACCTCTGTCAACCCTGCTTTTGTTTCCATCATTTCTGCTTCATCTTCCTCCAGCAACTCCTTCGCCATGTCTTTGATAATGATATTACTCTGGTATTTGCACTCTTCTTGGACCCCAGGGTTCTCCCTCGACAATCGCTGGGCCCGGTTCCCCATTGTCTCTTCTAGTTTCCCGTGGATGTACCTGCCACGGCTTGGTTGTATCCTCCTGTGCTTCTGTTGCTATTTTCATTTCCTCTCGGCGCTCCTCGGTTGCTCTCTGCTCCTCTCTGCGGCTGATTTTGCTGGTTGTATGTTCTCTCACTTCGCTGACAGTCTCTTGCCTTATTATACCTAAAACATGTCGTTCTTACAGCAAAATTTTCAACATGGCACTCCGAACACCTCCAACCCTCGCCTCTGTTACCACTATTACCCCCACGCGCCCCTCTGTGAAAGGTTGGCATTCCCCTGGATTGATTATAATTCCCGTTAATGTGTGACGCTGGTGGGTTTATACGCCTACTCATATCCTGTTCTTTTATGTTCTGAAATATATCTAATATCTTCTCAAATTCCGTAATTTCTGTAATCTCGCGTGTCATCAGAGTAATCTGTATCTCTTGCGGCAAATGCTTACTTATATGTCGGACAAATGATCGGAACGGTAGTGGTGGCTCTATATATTTTGCCTCATTGTATAACCGCATTACATACATAGTCACGTTATTCCCCTGGGTCCCAAAATTACCGGATCCCATGATTTTACTCCGTAATACTTCTTGCTCTTCTTCTGACCAATATTTACCTCTCAAAACTCTGATAATCTACCCAATCTATTTTATGTACCTCCGCCCATACCGCAGAATTCCCTTTAAAACATTTCATTATCTTTAATAACTGCACCTCCCAATTACTCCGACAAAACTGATTAAATTCTTTCACTCTATTTAAAATTTGCATGGGGTGTAGCCCCCTATTTTCACAATTAAACAATTCTAAATCAATATCAATATTCATATCTCTGGTAATCACTACTTGTTCAGTAACATTATTAAGTTTTTTACTTATTTCTACATTTAACTCATCTTTGACATTAACTATGCTTTGTTCAATTGACACAAATTTATCATTATTTAAACATTCAAATTGTATGTTACGTTTATCCATACTAGTTACTGTATCTTGTATAGCTTGTATTTCTAATTTGCAATCATTTTCTATTTCATTTATTTTAAGATCAGTATTGGTTTCATATGTCTTAATTTTATCTCTCACTTCTTTTATCTTATCAACTATACAATTAAATTTATACTCATTGTCAGTGTTACATTCATTTATTTTGGTTTCAGTATTCTCTGTTATATCATGTAATTGTTTGTCAATTTTTTCTGTCATTCTATTATCTATTTCATTAATTTTAACATCGATATTTTTTACTGAATTTTCTAATTCAACAAATTTATTTTTATATTTCTCATTGGTTTTCTCAACATTTTTATTAACTTGTTTTATTTCATTTCTAATTTCGTAAAAATTATTTTCGTTTACATCAAAACGACTCTCAAAGTCACTGCTCAATTTATCAAAACGATTATCAAAATCATTGCTTAATTTATCAAATTTTTTATTATTACTATCGAAACGTTTATTTAACTCGTTAAATTGATTCAGTAAAATACTCATTGCATCATTATCGAATTTACTACTACATTTTGTTGAGGTTGGTGTTAACTGAACCCCTGAATCCTCTGTCACATTTGTTTGATCTGTTATATTTAATTCAATTATTTTATCTTGACCAACATTTGGAGTCGAATAGGCTTCAAGGCCGCTCATAACAGCTGATTCACTCATTTCAGTTTCACTCTCGTTAGTAGCCATTATCTACATTCTTTATGAGATTTTAAAACAATTTAAATCTTACATATATTTAGTATTTTTTAATATTATAAGTATTACCTAACCTGTACGTAATTTATACGCACTCCTACCCAACCTCCAAACCACGCTTGTATTTATCGTAGGTGCGGTTTCTGTATAAATTTTACTTTATAAAACTTGTCCTCAGTTCGAGGCGCCATTTGTGTAGTTATTTATTAATACATTTATAGAATAATATATATATATATATATATATCTCACCTACGTTAATTGAGCCCAGGTTCGTCACACGAACTGTGAATACAAACGTGATTTCAAGGTTGTATCAGTAACATACTCAACTCTCGTTTATCCGAAAAAACTCAAATTTTATTTCATTTTTTTATACTTCTTCAACTTTATGGATTATTCATCTTTTCTCTCAAAATTAAAATATTACTGTTACTTTTACATATGAATAACACAAAATATTTATTTCAACATTGTACAGTAGACTCTCAACTATCCGACCTAATGTGGCGGTCGGCCGGGTCGGATAGCAAAAAAGTCGGATACACTGGAGCCGTAGGCATACCAGCCTCAGTAAGGTCAATGACCGCCACCCTATTGCGTTGAATGTACTTGTTGCTATTTGGATGCATACATCATATCAGTTTGTCCTTACAAATGACGTACAGTAATAAATGAATTAGAAAGAAATGAAATAAGAATTCGCAACTACAGTATCTTTCACAAAACCTTTATTTGAAGGACGAAACAAAATGTGTAGTTAACAATAAGTTGAATGAGTTTTACTATGAGTTTTAATTTATACGAAAGCTTTCAACCAAATTAGTTGTTAATATAAATCAAATTATAATAACCTAAAACTACGTACTGTATAATGAAAGAACAAGTGAAACTTACATTGTCTAAGGTTTGAAAAAGTCTGTAATTGAGACCTGCTTCTTTCCTCGCATTAATTTCCTCGCCGCTATATCCTTCCACTTACGTAAACATATTGCTACGACAGCACAGAACAATGTACGCGTTTATCGAATATGCCAGAAGGATCTCGAGGTAAGCGTGTGGTGTACGTGCTACTAGACGCATTTTGCGAGAATTTTCTCGACTGTGCCGGGCTTTGCTCGGGCGCTCGGACTGTGTCAAGGGCGTAGTAATTACATAGTTCACGAGAGATAAGACGCAGTTTGGAAGCTTCTGGTGTGTGAGCGTGACTATAAATACATCGGGTAGCGGCCTTAGTTTTTCAGTTCAATGCGAGATATTTGATAGTGCGGTTCGAGAGTATTAGTGCGATATATTTCCAGAGCGGTTCGAGTTATTACTGTGTACGTTCAAGTAGTTATTATTGAAGTGTTGCGTTTTATAATCAGACGGTATAATTGTAATAAAATTGAGTTTTAATATTTGTGGACATTTTATTGCGTGTGTACAATTTTCATTTGATTTACTGTAGACTGTGTTGTTAATTAAGAACTGTTTTACTGTAACAATTAAAGGTGTGATTAGTGACTTAATTGGTGACTTGTACTTATTTTGTTTCCACTGTACCTACGACGATCGAGTAGACCGTCGTAACAATATGATGTCTGCTGGTGTTGCTTCTTCTTGCTGGCCAATGTATTCCACTGCCGTCTCGATCGCCTTCAGGCCTTCGGCGTGGGTTATACGATCGGAGGGTTCATCACCTTGTTCCTCTTCAATCGGCTGTTCATTTAATACCATCGCTACAATATCTTCGTCTGCAATTTCTTCGATTTCGTCCTTTGCCAACCATTCTGTGATGTCTTCCAATGAAGCTTCCTCACATCCGGGAACTTTTTCTAACAGCGATACAAGCGCAGTGTTATCAGTTGCATTTTCCACATCACATTGCTGTTCTACCTCTTCCCACTTATCAATGGCTCTATGATCCAGCAAAATTTTCCACGATCGCACAAGTGTTAAAGATGGAACTTCATTCCATGCCTCGGACACCCATCTGATGACGTCAAGCATGTCTACTGACTGTAGTGCCGTCGCAACTTCTGTATTATCAATTGTCGCGATGATATAGCTTAGTAGCCTACATCGATATTTCTTTTTCAAAGCTTGGAGCACTCCCTGATCCATTGGCTGACATATAGATGTAACATTTGCAGGCAAGAACAAAGCTTTTATGTCTCCATCTTTTAATTGGTCATTTGCTGGATGTGAAGGAGCGTTATCCAAAACTAGGATTGCTTTCCTTGTTAAATTGTTTTCAGCTGAATGTTTTTCAACTTGTGGCACAAATTCCTGTTCAAACCAATTTTTGAAAATTTCTCCATTCATCCACGCCTTTTTTTGATGGGTATAATGCAGGGGCAAAGAACTTAAATCTTTAAGATTTTTAAAAGCCCTAGGCTTGCGAGATTTTCCAATCAAGGTCAGTCTCAACTTGTGGTTTCCGGTTGCGTTACTACAAGCTAAAACTGTAACGCGGTCCTTGATCTTCTTGAACCCTGGTGTGGCCTTTTCCTGTTTAGACGCTAGTGTTTTAGACGGCAACATACGGTAATTCAAACCCGTCTCATCACAGTTGTACACTTGTTCTCCGGAAATACCTTCCTTATCAAGCAGGTCAAAAAAGTGTTTTTTAAAGTCAGGGACAGCGTCCTTATTAGCAGACAATGCTTCACCACTAATCGTCATCTGACAAACTCCAAAACGTTTCTTCCAGCGATCAAGCCACCCGTCACTGGCAGTAAACTCACCATCGTCTCCTTCGATCTGTTTTTTAAACTGAATCGCTTTTTCTTGGAGCAAGGGGCCTGAAACCGTCAATCCTTTCCCCCTCACATTTTCATACGACAGATATAAAGCCTCTTCAACTTCCACATGTTTCCTTTTTGCATAGTTTTTCTAACTTTCACGCCACTGCCACTTGCTTGCTTAGAACACCATTTTTCAATCTCTGCGCGATTTCTTCGCCAATCACCCACATTAGTTTTTCCAACTCCTAACTCCAGTGCAATTTTGTTTACCGACTCACCAGAATCCATTCTTTTTATTGCTTGCAATTTTTCTTCCAAAGTTACTACCACTTTCTTTCGTTTGTCACCCATATTTCACTTAAAAATAAAAGCCACCAACAATACTGTATACACACTTTATAACAAATTAACAACAATCCACGAACGACTGAACCGCATGGACTGACTTCTGGATACAGACTGACTGATGCACCTGTTACACACTCAAGTAGGAACACGAAACTTTCCTGTCACAACATGAATCAATTGGCGTACTGTATTGGTAACTGGTGATTCACGCGTAAGCGCCTTCAACCGCATGGCGGGATTGCTCACATATGACGTTTGAAGGTCAACGTTTTTTTTTTTTTTTTTTTTTTTTTTTTTTTTTTTTTTTTTTTAGTAGCGGGTCGGATAGGCCGGAGGTCGAATAGGCGGGAGTCGGATAGCCGAGAGTCTACTGTATACTTATTCTACTCCTTATATTAATTAAGGCGAACCCAGCTTGCTCATTCTCACATTCATACTTTTAAACCCCATTTTATGTAAAATAATAATAATAATTTTGGTGGAATACTGTTACACAGAGTTCTCTTATTCAGTGTCCAGAAGTTTGTTGTTTCACTTTTGATAAAATTTTTTTCACTGGTCCATATGAGTTTAGATTATTTTAAACTGCTTTACACACATTTTTGATATACACTGGGTTGGTCGGCCGACCCTAATTAACTCGAGCGATGTTATTATTGACAACGCGTGGTCTGGAGTCCTGTGTCGACTGTGCGTCAACTGTGCACAAAGCTCCCCACTTCATCTGGTTGCTCATACCGGAAACACACAGCCTTCATGCTACAAATTGTTCGTCAATGTACTGGTAGCGTGGATTTTCAGTGTGCCCAAGTTGTTGACGATATTACACGGCGACGATACAGGAGGATCAGGTAGGTGGAGCCTCTAATCGGCTTCCTTCAGCTTCAAAGCACATGGTGAGGCACTTGTTCTGTCTCGCCATTTTTCTGTAGCGTCGGTTGAACTGGGTACGCGTCGCATCTGCGCGCGTGCTAATGTGGCGCGTAGATTTTCCAAAACAGTATTGCGTTCTCTGACAACACCCCGCTCAAAAAGCTATGCCAGCGTTCATTGTTTGAAACCACTATTATTTTACCTGGGACTAGCCGCACTGATAGCAAGTAAATTTATGAATTTAATAAAAATAAAAACCCCCTTTTTGCCCCATTACAAAGTGGTGTAATATACTCTTCTACATACGTCCAGAATTCACAATCACTACAGTTCTCATTCATGTTGCTACTGCAAAATGTCCATATCATCTTTCACCTTTTTTGGGGGGTAGTATTAGGAAGTATGATTAATACATTATTTTATATTCAATTTCAAGGCAGTGTCAAACCTTCAACGAAAGTACGTTTTCAAATGGCCTTCATGAAAAATTATTCTATTCTGTGCTAACAGATTTTTTTTTGTCATGTATTCTTTCCTTAATATGTATAAATGTCCTGGTATATAGAACCTTTTATGAAATAATCAGTTTGTGTTTTTGTATCGTCATGACTTTAGGTTTTCCTAAAGTCAATAATTTTGTGTGACATGTAAAGATGCTCCTTAGTGACTCTCTAAAGTGTATTTTCACTTATTTCTAACTAGCGGGTACCCGGCATGCGTTGCAATGCCACTCAAAGAAAGAAAGTGTTTGTATATATATAATATATAAAGACTTCGTTCGCGTGGTCTTCAATTTAATGCGATAATATATTTAGAACAGAATCTATTCCACTGGGTTGCCATAGTAACCAGATCTAATAAGTTAGTTTTTTAAGACTCCAAAGGACCCCCCAGAGGATCGTATCGAAACAAAACACCTGTCCTATGTTGGTTCTCCCGTTGCGTAAAATATTTGTGCCAAGTTTGGTTGAAATCGGTCCAGTGGTTTAGGAGGAGATGTGGAAGACCCCAAAGAACCCCCAAAAGAACCCCATCGAAAAAACACCTATCCTATGTTGGTTCTCCCGTTGCGTAAAATATTTGTGCCAAGTTTGGTTGAAATCGGTCCAGTGGTTTAGGAGGAGATGTGGAAGACCCCAAAGAACCCCCAAAAGAACCCCATTGAAAAAACACCTATCCTATGTTGGTTCTCCCTTTGCGTAAAATATTTGTGCCAAGTTTGGTTGAAATCGGTCCAGTGGTTTAGGAGGAGATGTGAAAGACCCCAAAGGACCCCCGAAGGATCATATCGAAAAAACACATATCCTATGTTGGTTCTCCCGATGCGTAAAATATTTGTGCCAAGTTTGGTTGAAATCGGTCCAGTGGTTTAGGAGGAGATGTGGAAGACCCCAAAGGACCCCCCAATGGACCCCGCCGAAAAAAACACCGATCCTGTGTTGGTTCTCCCGTTGCGTAAAATATTTGTGCCAAGTTTGGTTGAAATCGGTCCAGTGGTTTAGGAGGAGATGTGAAAGACCCCAAAGGACCCCCCAAATGACCCCATCGAAAAAACACCTACCCTATGTTGGTTATCCCGTTGCATAAAATATTTGTGCCAAGTTTGGTTGAAATCGGTGCAGTGGTTTAGGAGGAGATGTGGAAGACCCCAAGAACCCCCCAAAGGACCCCATCAAAAAAAATTCATAAACCTTCGCGGGCGTGCGCACAACAACTCACCGAAGTTTCATCGCAATCGGATGAATGGTATAGGAACGCATACGGGACAAAGAAAGAAAGAAACAAACATTAATTTTTATAGATATAGATTGAGTGGTTGTACATTAACTCACTCACTAGCAGATTTTTCTCATATGTACTTTTTGCTTCTTCAAAAAATTTATATTGCAATAGTTATTTCTTTCCCTTGGCTGCAACCAGTTAAGATATTGGCAAAGATTGGTATCTCATGGTCAGGATGCATGTGTTGTGTTATCTCTTCAAAGTTACCACGTTGTTTTTACAAATACTATTGGACAGGACTATTTAATAATTCTGTTACAAGTACTGAAATTTTTTTTTGATAGTTCCAAAAAAAGTATATGACTTGTAACAAAAGTTGATATAGGTTTCAAGTAACCAAACAAAATACACACAGTACTTGTTCCTGAGTTATGCAAACAACATGTGTAAAACATCACATAAGTCATGTATGTTGTCTATCTCGTCAGTATAACACAGACTCCTGTCTGTAGTAAAGACTGTGTGATGACTTGGCAACACTGCAATGACTAGACCAATATCATTAAAGCTACTGATGACAGGAACCGCATCATCCAACAACTTTTAGTTTTGAAGTCTCAAAAATAAACATAGAACTATTCAAGCCTACACCAGAAGTATCCTATACCATTTTAACCGTCATATTATTTTTATTTTAACATGTTGCTGTAATATATTAAAAGTAGATTATGTGATTTGCACATACTTATATCACGGTCACATACTAATAGACTGTTTTTCATTAGGTTCTCCGTGAATCTGCACAACATGAAGATACTAGCACAATACGTGAAAAAATGGAAGATCTTCGTGAAAACATGGAAACAGTGTCAGGACTTTCAAGTGATCGTTTGGGTATATTAGAACAAGCATTGCCATTAGCTGAGCACTTCCAGGAATCTCATGCTGGATTAGCCACATGGTTAGATGAAATGGAACGTCATGTATCCATGTTAGCTATGCCAGCACTGCGACCAGATCTCATTGCCCAACAACAGGATAAGAATGAGGTATCTGTTATACAATGCCTTCCATGCATGCATTTTCTCGATTCTAGTGCTCCCAGGTGTTTCAACATTTAATTTTTATTTTATTAAGTTTTTTACACAATAAAAGCATTAAATATAAATATTAAAAATAAGTTTTCTGAAGCTTATATTTATTACATACCACTGTAGGCTATAGGTGTATCATATATATGACACTTTGGAAAAAAAAATTTCTTTTCAAGTAACTCTTGTTATGTTAGTTTCTTCCAGTATTTACGTATATGTTGTATTTCAAGAATAGATTACTTCTGTAAGTATATTTTAATTTTTAGCTGTGTGTGTGTTTTATATTAATAGTAATAAAACTTTTCATTCATGAATATATTTTTTATTATTTTTTAACACTTTGCTGGCGAAAGACGTATATGTACGGCTTACGTAACTTCCGAGTTTTGTCGAGAGACGTATATGTACGTCTTCGCATATAGGATTGTTTTACACAGCGAAAGCCGTTGATTTACGCTTTTCGACGATGTGTAATCATGAAACTATACAGACTAACATTAGTAGTTCACAATTCTGCACCTAGATCGCAGAAGAATATACATTTCTATTCGCGTATGCTTTGTGTTGTACCACAGTTCTGCACCTAGATCGCAGGACTATATACATGTCTATTCGCGTATGCTTTGTGTTGTACCACATGATTTTTTTAGTCAAATGTGCAAGTATTATCGTTAGAATGGCGTCTGTAAACAAGAAATATCTTAGTGAAAATGAGATTTTGGAGTTATTAAACGTTGATAGTGACAGTATTTGTTCTGAGAGTAGTGTAGAGGAGCTTTCAGAAAATGACAGTGATCCGGAATTTATTCCCGATTGCAACGAAGCATCAGGTAAGTTTTTGTTTACACTTTTCTAACCTCTTCATTCACTTTATTTCGTTTTTATTCTATTAACTTGGCCTGAAACGAGTTATTTTCTCGTTTCAGATTCAGATGCAGATTATAATGAGCCAGAAAATAATCGAACAGCAAACACTGGCAGAAAAAGACCAAGAATAGATAACAACGAAACTGTTTGGTTTACTTATGATAAGGTTCCTGACGTACCCCTATTTGTTGGCAACAGTCATATTGTTCCAGGCATAGGACTTGATAATTCTTGTTCTATGAAAGACATTTTTTTATATTTCTTAGACTCATCTATGATAAATCTAATGAAAGAGCAAACAAACTTGTATGCCCGTCAGTCATTGGCTAAACTGCGTAGTACAAACTCGTTATCACCCAAGTCTCGTTATAGACTGGAATACTGTTACTCAAAGTGACATAAAGTCTTTCTTAGCAATTTTTCTCCACATGTGTGTCAGCCAGCGACCATCAATCAGAGATCATTGGTGTACAGAACCAGTTTATAGTTGTAACTTTTGTCCCCATATCATGTCCAGGGATAGGTTCGAACTTATCCTTTCTTTTTTCCATTTAAATGATAATTCAAAAGAAAAAAAGAAAGGGCAAGATGGTTTTGATGATGCTCTGTTCAAGATCAGACCCTTCCTTGATCATGTAAAAAGGAAGTGTCAAGAATGTTTCCAGCCTGGTGAGGCTCTGACAATTGATGAAGGCATGTGTGCATTCCGAGGTCGAGTAAGCTTCAAAGTTTACATGCCAAACAAGCCAAATAAGTACGGAATCAAGCTATACATTCTGGCTGATTCAGAAACAGGATTTGCATGGAATTTTGAAATTTACCATGGCAAAAATGATAATTTTGACAACAGCGGAGCAGCAATTGTTATTAGATTGCTAGACAGTCTTCAACAAAAAGGTCACACAGTGTACACTGACAGATTCTACACCAGCATCAGTTTAGCAGAAAAGCTTGAAACGGTGAGCACTGGCATTGTTGGAACTGTTATGAAAAACGAAAAAGGTATTCCAAAGGAAATGAAAACTGCCATGGTAAAGAAAGGAGATCAAATTTTTAGAAGAAATGGTAATATCTTGGTTCTTCAGTGGAAGGACAAAAGGGATGTGTGGATGGTTTCAACTCGTCACAGTGCTGAAATGGTGGAAGAAATAAACAATAGAGGTAAAACATCTGTGAAACCATCTGCTGTGATTGATTACAATAAAAATAAGGCAGGAGTAGACCTAATTGACCAACGTTTATCGTATAGTGCTTTTGACCATAAAACGTTTAAATGGTGGCGGAAGCTAGCATTCCAAATTATCCTCATGATGTCAGCAAATTCATGCATAATTTATAATAAAATAAATAATAAAAAAGTAACTACCCGAGCTAGTTGTTACAGAACTAGTTCAGACATTGCCTCAGGTATTTTCTGGAAATGAACAGATAAGTTCAGCAAAAATTGCACGGCTGACGGAAAGGCATTTTCCAGAGAGAGTCCCTGTTCCAGATGGGAAAACAAGAAAACAAAGAAAATGTGTTGTCTGCTCACAACAACTAAAAGACCCAACTACAGGGAAAGCTGGAAGAAAAGACACTCTTTATCAATGTGAGAAATGTGATGTTGGCCTCTGTGTTGATAAGTGCTTCGAAACATACCATACTAAAAAAAATTTTTAGTCAATGTAAACATATTTGTGTACATATAGTGTATAAACAATATTAGTGAATATTCAGAAGACAAGTTTCAGTAGTTTTGTGACTATATGTTGTGTTATAGCCTAATTGTAATAATATTTCAACTTTTTTTTTTGCAAAAACATGGCAAATTTATAATGATATAGAAAAAATTTTATTTAAAATATAAGTTTCACTTTTATATAGTGTTTTAGAGAATAGTTAAATTAACAAAAAAAATAAAGCTTGAATTACTTATAAGTATATTGTTGATTATGTACTATGTCAAAAAGTGTGAAAAATGGCCAGACGTGACGGATTGACAGACCCAGAATCGCTCAGCCAGGTAAGTGTTAAAAATATAACACTGTTTCAATAGTGTTTAACAAATATATATAAGAACAATTGAGCAAATATGAATATAATTAATAACTTTACAAGCTGTTACAATCTCACAACTTTAAAATACATACTTATATCAAAATCTGGTACAAAAAGTTGTTTTATTTATAATATTAATATAAAAATATACAAGAAAAGTTGAGCAAATATGAATGTAATATGCACACACACACACACACACACACACACACACACACACACACACACACACACACACACACACACACACACCTGAAGTACGTTTTACAAAACAAACTGTATCATCAGAGGTTCCAGTGTGAAAAATGTCAATAATTCAAATTAAAACCTGATGATACAGATTGTTCTATGAACTGCCTGTCAGGTTTTTTATATATACTGATAAAAATTAAAATATACTTGCAGAATCTATTCTTGAATACCCCAACAAACAAAAGTGTATGATTAATTTTAATAGACTGCATTCTTTGCATTAGTGAATTTTCTTTGTTTCTGTTTAATTTTAAAACTGATAAATATTCTGAATTTCGATAATTCAACAGTACTTTGAGTTTTGCGTGTTACAAAAGATTTTAACATTTTGACAAATATAACACATTTTAACGCTCCTCATTATGTCATATGTTCACTCTTTCATGTGTTGCCTATTTTCCTAGGTACTGTCCCAATAACCGTACCCGCACTTTTTTTTGATATTCCGATTGTGCGATTATTGACATCGATATGTAGTGAATATCGCATATAATTTTAGATGAAAGAATTTATTAAAATGTATGTGTGTATGGTATAAAATAGTTTGTTGACAATTGCAAATCATTTCCCTTTGTCATACTTTTCATGAAAACTTGAAAAATGTTTCTACCACTAATATAACACTGATGCGTGCCTGTGACGCCAAAAGTTGATGTTGTTAGGTTAACATATAAATTGAAATTAGGTCTTCACAAGAAAACAAAATTGCTTTAATGTAATACTCTCTATTTTTGTGAAAACCAGCTTTGAGTAAGGTGCTATATATGTCTCCCTTTTTGTGACAGAACCCATTTTCCACTAGTACTCGTTTTTTCACTATTGCTTGGCCTTTGTACAGGCAAGGTGCCAAAGGGTGTAAATTAAGCGTATGTGTAAAGGTAAGGGCGATGTGTAAATTAAGCGTATATACGTGTCTATTTTTTTGTGGCAGAACTTGTTTTCTGGGAATACTCCTTTCACCACAAATACACATTACGTTGTTGTTTTGTTAACTTAGAAACTTTATGTTCTTTGTTTTTAATGTAACTCTCTTACAAGTATTGTTATGTACATTAAACGTCATGTTTTTTACAACAATAACTTTTATTTCTTTAAGCGTAAACTAGAAACCAAAAACATTATTACCTAACCTTACAAATCAAAACATTATGTATTTTCACTTTACGTTATGAAATAGAATAACTTACAATTAGTACACTTCTTCTTCTTCTTCTTCTTCACAGTGTTGTATATTTATATAGTAGCATGTCAAGAAGGTCTGCAATCGACCAACTCTTCTCGGTAAAACAGATAGTAAGATGCAGATGGGAACGTGATATTGATGTGTACCAAATTTTTGTGGACTTTAGGCAAGCGTATGATTCTATTAATAGAGACAAACTCTACACCATAATGCATGAGTTTGGAATACCAGGCAAGCTGGTAAGATTAACGCAAGTGACCATGCAGCAGACTGAAGCCCAAGTAAAAGTGGATAGCCAACTAACTGAACCCATAAATATCACACGAGGACTAAAGCAAGGAGATGTGTTAGCATATTTAATATTGCATTGTAATATGTAATTAGAGGCCTATCAATAAATAGCTCCAATCTGTTAACAAATAAAACTGTACAGATAGCCGCATATGCAGATAACATTAACATCATGTCAAGACGGATTGCGGCAGCTAAAGAAATATTTCTGGAGCTTAAAAACAAAGCCAAGGAAGGTGGGCTAGCCATAAATATAGATAAAACAAAAATGCGTATCCAGACAAGAAGGGACCAGGTTCATAACAACATTGAGATAGAGGAGGACACAATTGAAGTGGTGGACAATTTCACGTATCTTGGAGTGAGCCTATCAAAGACTGGATCAGAGGAGCTGGAGATCCAAAGACAGACCACCATGGCTAACAAGGCATACTTCGCATTGCTGCCATCATTTAGGTCTGGGGATGTTCACAGGGAAACAAAAATGAAAATATATAGGACTGTCATCAGACCAGTGTTATGCTACGGGTGTGAGGCATGGACAATCACACAGAAAACAGCCGACATAGTAGACACCTTTGAAAGGAAAATCCTCAGACGCATTATAGCCCCAAAACAAGAAAATGACTCATGGAGACTGAGATACAACAATGAACTGTATCAAATATATAAAGAGATACCAGTCTCAAAATTTATAAGAATGCAAAGATTGCATTGGGCCAGACATGTTATGAGAATGGAGCATGGCAGGAACCCTAAAAGGGCTCTGCTGGGTACACGGAAACTGGGAACGAGACCTAGAGGCAGACCGAGGAAGAGGTAGGAAGTGGCGTTGCAGAGGACGCGAGGGACATGGGGATAAGACTGGAGGAGGGATGCAATGGATAGAGTGGATTAGAGGCAGAGATCGGTGGAGGCCAGGGCCCGACTTGGGCTGTAGCGCCCTAGGAGGAGGAGCATGTCAAGAAACGTCGAAAAGGTAGTGCGGGTATGGATATTGGGAGAGTACCTTTTCCTGTGGTGTGGGTGTTGATCCCTTGGTCTTTTGCTAATTTTGTTTTTGTAACAAAACGTATGTGAAGATTAAATTATGGATACAAGTTTATTTGCTCACTATTCACTCACTTATATGAGGATTATTCAAAAAGTTAACCTCCAGTTGGGTTGTAAAGAAGTAAGTAGTATGAAAAAATATTTTTATTATACAAAAATTGCATTCATAAAGTATTTTTTCCATCAAAATTACTTTACTAACCACCCATATTCAGACACTTATGACATTATGCACCACTGCCAAGGTACCAAGACAGTATTTGTTACCATCAACGACATACTGTAAACTTCCCCCAAAGGTATGAGTCTTTTGAGTGTGCAGAACCTACCCTTAGCCACATAGTAGTGAGTCTCAAACAAACAGGGTCAGCCACAGGGTCACAGTAATGATTTGGCACCTTTGATCTGTTGTTACAATTAGAGTAATTGGTCAGTATAATTATCATCCACATCCAAGAGCAGTCCACTCTGGCTGAGGACTTGAGAGCAGCCCAATGGTCTTGCTTCCACCTTTCATTGGCTGAGAGCTTCCTCATCTGATGCTGATGAGCAGTACATGGCAAGATCCTGAATATACCAGGCAGATGATGGTACATTTCAACAAAAACATCTCACAACTCGTGGGAGGGGCAATGACAGCCCTATGTTTCATTGGTCACTACACAAACTAAGATGAACAGAATGAACCACTGCAAGTAAAAAAGCAAAAGGTTACTGGTTCCTACTGCACCAGTTTTTATTGTAACTAGTTTGCACGCACCAATCAGATAGAGGTTAATTTTTCAATTGTCCTTGTATATACACTTCTACTCATACACAGAATCCATTGAAATGTTAATTTTGCTCAAGTAGAAAAATGTTTTGTCCATTGCTGCAGTCAATAACTCCCAATAGATTTGTCATCATTACAAACATAATTTTTTCAAGTGAGTGAAAGTGTTATAATAAAAATTTGTTTTTTTACAGTAATATTTTACTTTGTGTGTTATATCCTTGAGCCAAAATTTGATAACATAGAGGATTGTAATCAGAATAACCTAATATAATTTGAAGGTATATTAGTTACTCATATTTTGTTTATTGTACTGATATATATTGTTATTGGCAAGTGTCTTAATATGATCTCAAGATTATATCATTTCTTGTTTTTACTTCCATGTTCCTTAAGGAAATGGAAGTATGGGGATGGCAAAAAAAATCGTGTTCGAGATTATTGCAGATTCTGATTGTACTACACTCAAAACATGAAAAAGTCATTTTTCGGAAAGTGTCTGTGTGTCTGTAGATTTTTTTCTATGGCAAACGATAACAGTCGCAATCAAACAGAATCAAATAATGTTTTGCATACAGCCCAGAATTGTAGAGTTCTCAAGATTTGTTGGTTTTGGTGAAGATCGGTTAAGGGAATAGGGCTGTTTACCTGCAACATTTTATGTTTTAACAAGAGTAATTTTTTCTATGACGAACGATAACTGCCGTAAATTAAAACAGAATCAACTACTCTTTTGCATACCTTTTTGAATTATACAGAACTCAAGGTCTGTTGATTTTGTTGAAGATCGGAAAAGGAAATGGGGTAGTTTACCTGCAACGTTTTATATTTTAACTAGGGTATTTTCTATGGCAAACGATAACAGTCGCAATCAAACAGAATCAAATAATGTTTTGCATACAGCCCGAAATAGTAGAGTTCTCAAGACTTGTTGGTTTTGGTGAAGATCGGTTAAGGGAAAGGGGTAGTTTACCAGCAACATTTTATGTTTTAACAAGGGTAATTTTTTATATGACGAACGATAACTGCCGTAAATTCAAACAGAATCAACTACGTTTTTGCATATCTTTTTGAATTAAAGAGAACTCAAGGTTTGTTGATTTTGTTGAAGATCGGTTAAGGGAAAGGGGTAGTTTACCAGCAACATTGTATGTTTTAAGAAGAGTAATTTTTTTTTTTGACGAAAGATAACTGCCGTAAATTCAAAGAGAATCAAATAATTTTTTGCATACTTTCCTGAATTGTAGAGAACTCAAGGCCTACTGATTTTGGTGAAGATCGGTTAAGGGAAAGGGGTAGTTTACCTGCAACGTTTTATGTTTTAACAAGAGTAAAGTATTTAATTTTGATAAATAAAGTATCCTGATAAGAAGCTCATAATAATCCACTGTAGAAACGTAGATGAAATATCTATAAATGAAGAGGTTAGGTGAACAGGGTGGGGGTAATTTTCTATAAATGAAAATTATAGTTTAAGGGAGAGGGGAGAATTTTGTATATGTGTACTACGTTATCGGCAACAAAGAAGTAGTTCTTTGTTAAAATTCCTTCCCGGGCTGTTTAGCTTTAGTCCAGTGTTTTCTGAAAAACCAGACTTTTCGGCAGTGCCATCGACTGCCGTCATCAGTGAAAATCGAGTGCGAAAACGTGAGGTGGTATACGTTAGTGACCACAGTACTGTGGTTTAAGGCTGAAGCAATAAGTAGAAAGAAGTAGTTTCTATGGAAATATTTCATTTCAAATATGATTTTAAATATAAATCTTAGAACATGGAAGTCCTGTATGGTTCTCCATACCGATATTTTAAATCTACACACACACACACACACACACACACACACACACACACACACACACACACACACACACTTTTTGAAAAATGACTTTTTTTCATGTTTTGAGTGTAGTACAATCAGAATCTGCAATAATCTCGAACACGTTTTTTTTTTGCCATCACCATACTTCCATTTCCTTAAGGAACATGGAAGTAATTACTATTCATATGCGATGCAGTAATGTAATGTATAAAGATTTTGTACAATTTAATAAAAACTATGAGTAATTTTAGTATGATATTGGACATAGTATGTAAACAAAGTGGAAATTAAAAAAACAAGAACATATAAAATTTATTTACAGTAAAAATGTGTGCATCACAGTTTTTCAAAGTTATAGGAATATCAGTAAAAATGGCCTGTTGTAGAGGAAGGAGACGTGGATGTGACATCCAAAGTGTTAACACCAAAATATTCAGTGTAATTTACCATAAATAGAAAATCCACCAGTATAATATTATTTCTAACTTCTTATAATTTAGATACGTACATGTGTGTGTGGGGGGGGGGGCGCATGTGTGCATACAGAGATTGTGACTCATCGTTTATTTATTTCAGATATTAGTGCAGTCAATTGCAGAACACAAACCTCTTGTAGACAAATTAACAAAAACTGGAGAAGCATTAATGCGATTAACAAATGAAGAAGATGCAGTTAAGGTACAAGAAATTTTGGACTCTGATAATGCAAGATATGCAGCATTGCGGTCTGAATTACGCCAGAGGCAACAAGCTCTTGAGAAAGCCTTACAGGTAAAAGAATTTTAGTAAATTGTGCAGTATTTGAAAAATTATTAAATAATAAACTCGTCCAGAGTATGTGTCTATTATAATTGCACACCCCGTATAAAAAATTTCCCATATCAAAAAATATGAATTAACTGAAGAATCATTTTATGTTTCAGGAATCTAGTCAGTTTTCAGATAAACTAGAAGGTATGTTGAGAGCTTTAGCAAATACAGCTGATCAAGTGTCAGGTGCAGAACCAGTTTCTGCACATCCACCTCGCATCAGAGATCAGATTGAAGAAAACAATGCATTGGTAGAAGATTTAGAAAAGCGGGAGGAAGCATTCCAGGCTGTTAAACGAGCAGCCAATGATGTTATTAGCAAAGCTCCAAATTCTGCTGATCCAGCTGTAAAAGGTATACAAATTATGAAATGATTCTGCCAGCTGGTAGCAAAATAAAATCATAAACCTGTTTTTTTTTTCTTTTTTTATGAGTAGGCTGAAATTTAGTAGCAAGGAGAATATATAGCCGAAATTTCCTGTTAACGAGTAAAATTTGTACGTATATGGTCTGATCATAAATTTAACAGTACAGTAGAGTCTCGTTTATCCGACCTTCACTTATCCGACATTCCGTATTATCCGATGTCCCACTGCAAAAAAAAAAACAACAAAAAAACACATTAATCGGCAACAAGAACTGCAAGTTGTGAGCGTGAGCGTAGTCTATTTTTTGTTGCTCCCGACTCTACTGCAGCTAATTAGTTACCCCGACTATACAGTCTACACTATGACTCATGTGTCTGTCATTCGCCCCCCCCTCACTCACTCACTGTCACAACTCACTACTCAGTGCAGTGCAGTTTATCATTGTATGCGGATCGGTTTATCGTCTGTTATATGCGTATGTGTCTGTGTGTGTTAATTTGACAAACGTTGTTGGGTTGTTTAAAAGTTGAAATTTACGCAAGTATGGCGACGAAAAGAAAGAGAAAGTTGTTGTATCGATGGAACAAAAACTTGAGGCAATCAAGGGACTGGACAAGGGAGAGACAATGCAGAAGGTAGCTGACGATTTTGGCGTTGGACGGGTAACAGTAGGAGACTGGAAAAAAAAACAAATAGAAATAGAAAAATGGTGTGCATCAAGAGTTATGGAGGGTGCATTACAAGAAAGAAAAACTATGAAAAAAATGTGACTATGAAAAAGTTAGTGAAGCTTTGTATGTTTGGTTTACACAGTTCAGGGACAAGGATGTGCTTATTTCAGGGACTATTTTACAGCAAAAGGCGTTGCATTTTCATAATGAATTCGATGAAGGGGGACCCAGATTTCACAGCAAGTGTCAGTTGGCTCGACCGATGGAAGAAACGCTACGGTATCCGTCAGTTTAGTGTTTGTGGTGAAAAACTATCATCGAATTTTGAAGAAATGGAAGCGTTCAAGAGAAGATTTCAGGAATTTATTGAAACTGAAAGCCTAACGGGTGATCAGATATTTAACTGTGATGAGTCAGGCCTTAATTACAAAATGTTACCTAGTAAGAACTCAAAATGCAGCCAGAACTCAAGCGGCAGCCCCTGGCAACAAGCGTAGTAAGGAAAGGCTGACAATTTTAGCATGCAGCAATGCTACAGCAAACCTCAAAATGGACCTTGCAATGATTGGAAAGTCCAAAAATCCTAGAGCCTTTAAAACAGTTTCAAAAAAATTCTCTTCCTGTAAAATACTACAGTCAGAAAAGCGCATGGATGAGCAGTGAAATTTTCAAAGACTGGTTTGTTAAGGAATTCGTTCCTTCAACAGAGAAGTTTTTGAAAGAAAATAATTTACCCAGAAAAGCAGTTTTGTTGGTAGATAATGCTCCAATGCACCCTGATGCAGAGGAGCTTCAAGATGGTGACATTAAGGCAATGTTTCTGTCCCCCAATGTAACTGCCATATGCCAACCTATGGATCAGGGCGTTTTGGAAACGATAAAAAGGAACTATCGCAGGAAGCTACTGTCCACAGTGATAGAAGACATTGAAGAAGGACAAGACATGATTGAAAAATTGAAACGCATCAATGTAAAGGATGTTGCTTATTGGGTTGCAAGGGCCTGGGCTGACATAAGGGCTCCAACAATTGCCAAATCATGGAAGAAGCTGCTAGGCGATGATGAAAGTATGGAAACGGAAAGCACAGATGAAACCGAAGAAACCATTCTACCTTTAGTGCAACGTATCCCTGGATATGAGGATGCATCTTTGCAAGAAATCGAAAGTTGGATGAAGGATGATGATCAGTATGTAACTGATGGAGAAATTGTCGCTCTTGTCAATTACGATGACAACGAAATTGAAGATCAAGATCAAGCACCAACTGTTGAACCTCTCACAATTTCACATAACGACGGAGTTAAGGCTCTAGAAAATGCAATTAAATACATTAAGCAACAACAAGAAGCTACAGGAATCGACATAATGATGCTGCAAAGATGGCGAGACTTGGCAGCGAAGAAACGGCACTCGTCAGGAAAGCAGACTACGATAAAAAAATTTCTTTAAATCATCACAGAACTGAACTTTTTAAGTGTATTTAACTTCAGACAATTCTGTAACTGTAAGTTCAATTTTTCAGTTAATTTTTTCTGTTGTTTTGTTGTAAAACATGATTATTAGGTTCGTAATGTGTAAAATTATAACATAGTTTGACGTTTAATAGGCTTTTTCTGAACACCTCCCTATTATCCGACATTTTCGCTTATCCGACGTTCTGCCGGCCCGTTTATGTCAGATAAGTGAGACTCTACTGTATATCCTTTATATAGTCTGAGAAAATCTTTTTCTATTCTGTGAAAATTCCTAGTATCTGATCTTCTTAGCAGTCAACATTATTATAAATTAATATTTAATGTGTTTTCTTGATAATTAGAAAATAATTTTTTATGATATTTACTGAATTAATGTACTGTTTATCCTTATGACTTATTGTTAATATGCTACAGAAAGTAGATATTTGTGTAATAACAAAGAAAATTGTTTGTATATACAAACAAACTTATATTGCTTGGCATTAAAATTGTAGCCCAGGCGCCAGAGACAATATAAGCTCCTAACCTAAATTAAAAGTTTGTGGCACTAAATTAAAAATGGCTGATCTAAACGGATTCTGGTAGATATTTGGTAGGAAAATAAAATGAGAAATTGTTGCCATTGCCGGCCTGTGAGCTTCATAGAAAAATAATGATGAATTGGTACAAAAATGGTAAATTAAATCAGCCACTTTTAATTTAGCGCTAGGTTAAAACCCCTCCGCGAATGGGCTAGAGGGACTTCTTTTGTTACAGTATCGACTGTATAGTGTGTTATTAGAATCATTTTCCTTCTTACTCATCATATTTCAAGTGGTACTGTAATTTGTTTGAATGTATATGTCAGTTGAAAAATATGGCTCACATGCAGTAATTTAATACATTTTCCATGTTGCCCAGTCAGTATTTAAGAATGAAAGGTTTATCATGGTATATGTAGAAATGTACATTTAAAATATGATATACAAAATTTTGTTTATTAATTTGTATAAAGGAGAAGAATGTCGGTGAGTTGACGAAATTTAAATAAATCGTATATTTACTTAAAATGACCAGAAAAGATTTTGCATTTTTATAACAACTATATTTGTTAGGAAAAGGTATATTTATATTTAATAAAGGTTAAATGTTTTACAGACATTAAGCGTAAATTAGACAGGCTAAACAGTTTGTGGTCTGAAGTACAAAAAGCAACAAGTGATCGAGGTCGTAGCCTTGAAGAAGCACTAGCAATTGCTGAAAGATTTTGGGAAGAACTGCAAAATGTTATGGCAACATTACGTGATCTTCAAGATTCATTGCAAGCACAAGAACCTCCAGCAGTTCGTCCTGAAGTCATTCAACAACAACAGGAAGCACTTCAAGAAATTCGTGCAGAAATAGATCAAGTAAGTACCAAGCTGGTAACTGCTTAATAATCAAGTTAGTTGTCAATGTGTTTATGGCTTCAGTAAATAGTTATTGAGAAAATTGAATGTACTTAAATTTCTATATGATATTACTAGACAAAACCTGAAGTAGAACAATGCAGAGCTACAGGACAGAGTTTGATGAAAATATGTGGAGAGCCAGACAAACCTGAAGTAAAGAAACATATGGAAGATTTAGATTCAGCTTGGGATAATGTTACTGCTTTATTTGCAAAGAGAGAAGAAAACCTTATACATGCAATGGAGAAGGCTATGGAATTCCATGAAACATTACATGTATGTAACAACAAAGTATAAAATTACCAACAAAGTACCTATAAAATTGAAAATAAAATTCAGTATTGTAAGATAGTGAAGACTAAGTAAAACTTTGTTGGAATATTAATAGTTGGTATGCATGCATAAAGTGTGTACTCGTCCATATTTTCTAATTATCTGTTATGTTTGTGAAATTTGTAAATATTACATTTATTAGCTATGTAGTTTTGCTTTATTAAATTAAACTAAATGAAAATGATTTCAGAATTTTAATGAATGTACTAAACAGACAATAAAGAGGAAGATTTAAGAATATATGTAAGTACTTTAAGATTTTAGCAGAAGATATGTAAATAACATTGTATGATGACAGTTATGTCATCAGCCAAAGTTGTAAAAAAATCAGTACTTTTGGTATAACAAAATTACGTATGGTGTGTAATCTGAATATATTCATATTTGCAGGATTTGTTAGAATTTTTGGACAAAGCGGAAGAAAAATTTGCTAGCTTAGGTCCTCTTGGTTCTGACATTGATGCAGTGAAAAAGCAGTCTGCCCAGTTAAAAGCATTTAAGACTGAAGTTGATCCCCATATGGTAAAAGTAGAAGCACTAAACAGGTGAGCGTTTCAATATGGTAAGGATGTATTTAATATGCCAAAACACCACAAAAAACTTTTGTTTCTTTATATTTTGAATTCAATCCAAATATACAGTAAAACCTATGGTATTGCCTCCTACGAATGTATTAAAATATATATATTATTATAACAGAATAGGAATACAAACTAGTGAAATTAAAAAGAAACCACACATATTTTATTTATGAAGAAAAACAAATCATTGTAATCATACCGACTGTTTGTTTGGCACCAAATAATTACTTTCAACTGTATTGAATTAAATTCTCTGCATAGTTATTGCTTTATATATATAATACTGTAGTAAATTATATTTATACAGAATTTTATTATTATTATACTGAATGTTTAAGAGAGAGACAACATGTGTGAGGATGAATATGTTTAGTCAGTTTATACTATATAAAAATCTTGAAGAAATATGTTCTTAGTTAATACCAGCCTTGACATTTGTTATTTCTTTTGTAATTGCTGACTTCACTTGAAGGAATTTGCGGTGGTAAGTAAGATGACTCTGCAAGTTTATAGTTTCATTACCCATTCACTTCATATTTGTTTTCTTGTTTTATGTCATTTTCTTTGAACATTTTTTTGTAATCACAAATCTGAATATGATATACAATAGCATTAATAAGCCCTGATTTATTGATTAAAATACAAGTTAGAGGTTTCGTGTGTGCGTGTGTGTGTGTTTTATGCCAAAATTAAATATAGTACTATTGAAAGGTTTTTTGAATTTAGCAAAAGCTAAATGTTAAAAACATTACAGGCAAGCACAAGAGCTAACAGAAAGAACTTCAGCTGAACAGGCTGCAGCTCTGAAAGAACCATTGTCAGCTGTAAACCAGCGATGGGATGAGCTATTGCGTGGTGTTGTTGAGAGGCAGAGGCAACTTGAGAATGCTTTGCTACGTTTGGGACAGTTCCAGCACGCTCTGTCAGAGCTGATGGCCTGGATTGATGCTACTGATAGAACATTAGATAAAGAACTGAAGCCTGTTGTTGGTGATCCTCAGTTACTGGAAGTGGAGCTTGCTAAATTGAAGGTATATGAAATGTAACAAGTATAATTTCTTAAATACATGATGGCAACAGTCAAAACACTAGTGTAAAACAAAGTATTGTAAAGTTAGTCATATTTTGGTTGTTTCCAAATATTAATAGTTGAATCAATAATGATATATGTAATGGAGAATACTGTAACATAACCAGATGTTACATAACCTAAACATATACTATCAAGTTTAATAAGTACATAACGATGATATAAATAGATAAGGTAATGATAAGAATAACCAAGAAGAGAGGAATCATGGAAGAAGAAAGAAGCAGAAGTGCCACAAGAAACAGTAAACCCAAATACTGTTTGACACTACAACCAGACTATAACTGACACAAACTGATGGACAATTTAAATTCACTTTAAGCTGTCAAGCGAGTCAGTGAATAATGTAAACAGAATATGATATGTTACTAAAAAATGATTAAATAAGAATCTGAATAATGTGATATCAGAATCAGCATTTGGCTGATAATAAATCAATCATGACTAGTAATTATTGAGGCCAAGAACTAAAATTAGCAATGGCCACAAAATAAAAATGAAGCTATATTTCAATCTCAAATATACTTATGACAAATAAACACGTTTGTAAGAGGGAATCTTATACCAATAAGCTACCTCAGCAAAATTACCGAATTGTGAACTAATAAAAGCTTTTAAGGCAGAATTCCAGTATAAACGGTATGCCTTAACAAGGCCTAGACCAAACAATCATCAATGAGGTGATTATTAGGAAGTAATATAAATGTAGGTCACCTACACTTAACAATTGTTATGCTCAAACATAGCAATAAGCATTATTAAAATGATATAATTTATAATTCAATTGTTAGTTAGTAGAATAGAGCAAATTAATGTGAAACGAAATATCATAGTAGGTAGGAACAGTTCATTACAATGTATAGAGTTAAGGTTTATTCATAATGTACAGTAATTAAATATCAGTGCAGATTTGATAGTGTTCTCACATAAACGTTTGAGTGATAAAACGCGATGTAGAACATATACTATATTAGTCAGAATGTAGAATCGCTGATTTCGGTAAACAGACGACAGTGCGAAATAGTGTACCTGAACATTGTTTATGTAGCAATGTCAGTAAAAGTGAAATTAACTCGGTATCAAACTATATCAAATTAAAGAGGACAAAATATTCTTTAATTTGATGGCGATACAGCCCCAATCGCAACTATATTAAGTGCGTGAAAGGCGTTAGCATCATTTACAAAATGTACTTAGGAAATTTGGTTATCAACACCAATAACATCGACAACTGTCAATCATCTCAGCGTTTGGCGGTTATAAAACCGTTTTTGACGGTTGGAAAGACAATACGTCACATTCATCACACCTATCTAAGCCAATGACAAAATTGCTTAGTAATTAACAATGTTACATAGAGCCGATCAAGGGGTCGGGTATAAAAAGAGCTGGAACTGATTTTCAGCAGACACTTCTTAATCTTATTCAGCGAGAAACGCACGCTGGCCATCTCATCATTTTTAATTACTGATAGCGTCATCACCATAGTACATCAAAGGAAACAGTTTGACAACAACATACAATTACTTCAAGATATTCTACGAAGAACCATTGTGATTATGTGCAGTATTATTTCATTTTAGTGCGGGAGAAATAATGAACAGAAATAATTAAATAGTATTATTTATGATCCTTTAAGTTAGAAGTGGATCGAAATTCTCTGGTCTTGTGCGTGTGCAGTGAATAACGATAATCATTATAATCCGATTATCGATGTGGTAATTGAGTTTTAATCAAATGATTAAAGCCTGAAGGTAACAGTGTAAACATTTATTCATTTTTACTACGAGCGCCATAACCTGTACGTTTTAATACACTGATCTGTACTGACGCAAAAACACTGAAACATTTTTTTATTACACCATGTCTAAATTTATTTAATGAATTTGTCAATATTAGTTAAGCTGAATGTTAGTTATAAGTGTTCTCAAAATATAACCTTTGTAAATCATAAACCAAGCGTGACGAACGCATAACCTATCAAATAGGTTATTTTTATTTTTACTTGTTTACTTTATAATAGTAACGTCAAAAACATTACTAGTCTATCTTATATCAGAAAATTATTAGCTAATGTGTAGGCATGAACTTTCTTTTTTGTGTCTCAAAGAACTGACACCTGAGATTTTAATAATATTAATGTTCAAAATAAAGAATATCTGGACTTAGCCGGATTTACTGCTTATGTTCTGAGCAAGCCTTACAGGGTATGTAATAACTTATTTACAATTGTACATCATTGTATGTTTTTAATTATATTTGTTTGAATTCTCTATCAAGGGTATGAATAAAAACCCATTATTAACAGCATAACTCGACTTAATTTATTTCTAAAAAGTAACTGAATATCTTATGCAGAAAAATTCAAAACAACCTTCAGTTGTGATTAAAGATTTTGAATTGCATTGCCATAAAGGTAATAAACAATTATTTTAATTTTTTTTAAATCATTAATTAATTCTATTCATTGGTTTTCCACGGGATTTTCCCAAAATAAATCCGTGTGGCGCCCACTATTAAACGAGGCAACTTAACCTTGTAGCTAAAGTGAGTTGGTTTTTTTGTAAACCGTTTTGACAGCTTATTGAACTTCTAGAAAACACGACCAGGTACGTGAAAGTATATTATATTTATTCTATTGTCCAGACATTACTAGACGTAACGTACTTAGACTGTTATCGAACTGGAAGAGAAGTTTCACAGCTAGTATCAACAAGACGACCACCATCATCAAGCGACCAACTATTATACTTTACTTTTAAACTTAAGCAAAGCTAGTATTTGAGTAATATTAACACAACTATTTTATTTGTTTTATCTAAGGGAATTCTTTTCAGACAATTATAATTCTACAATTGTAAACACACTTTGAGTAACCTCGAATGTTACATTTTAAATGGTTTTATCAAATTAGTATCTTTCAGTTTTCAACAACTACAAACTTTAATATATTTCAAAATAATATTTTACACATAATTAAATTTTATTTAACCACCAACAGTTAAATTATGTTACAAATTGGCGCACCAACTAGTGTGGCTTAAAAAATATTAAATAAAAATATTTTTTTTATATTGATTAACAGCCTGGTAGACACAAAAGATAAACATGCCACACACCCATCAATATGATACGAGATATAAGGACAGTCGGGTAGGAGAAGCACAACTAGATACAGAAACATATGAGACACAACCCACACACGAGATGGAAGTCATTACCATTAATAATATAGAAACTCGTACCGAAGAAACACCCCAGGTAGAACCGGAAGTAGAAGTGAGAGTCGACAACCAACCCAGACAAGCTGAGGGAGTCGCGCAATCAGGAGAAACAGCCTTCCAAGAATGGATGAGGAGAATGATGGAATCTTTGAAGGAAGATAGTCGAACTTTGAAGGAAGATAGTCTCAAGAATAACAAAAACATGGAAGCCTTAAAGGAAGATTTAAATAAAAATATAGAGTCAATAAAGGAGAATCATCGTGACTTGAATAAAAACATAGAGTCTATTAGTAAAAATGTGGAGTCACTGAAAGAAGACTTGAATAAAAGGATAGACAATACCCATAGATCCATGGACATGTTAAACAATAAAATAGATGACAACAGTAGAGCCATCAGAGAAGAATTGAACACCACATTAAAGAAAATTAGCCAGAAAATGGATGAAATGAATAAGAAATATACGGAAGAAGTGGGTCAGACCATAAGAGGAGAATTACCAAACGACAGCAACTCAGAGAATGAAGAAGTGCCCCATGATGAAACCACAGAAGAATTGCAACCTGAAGATGAGGTCGAACAAACTGAAAATGAAGGGGACTCAAATACATTATTAACTGAAAATGAGTTTGACAGAAATCAGGAAGATGTTCAATATAAGGAGATCGATACCAAAAGTATAGAGAAGACTCAGGTAATTGAAGAAGCGGAAGAGTTAGTAGCCGAGAATGAAGACTTAGAACAAAATAATCTGCCAATGTGTGACGATCAAGTGGAGACAAAAGAATTACCCAGAAGTACAACTACCGAACAAGTGAATTCGAAAATGAAAATTCATGAAGAAAGGAACAAAATAATTAAGAAAACGGAAGAAAAGGAGGCGAAGGTAAGAAGAATAATACGCCCAAAGAAGACTAAAGTAACAAAGGAATTAATCGAAATGACTCGAAGTGGTCTAGTTAATATGATTTATTTCCCAGTCATCAACCGTAAAGAAGGGACCTATAGGAAGGAGTATCGAAGGAGCTTCATGAAGATGGACGAAGAGAAGAAATGGGCTACCACGAAGAAGACGATAACCAATAAAATACTTAAAGCAGATATTTCCAAAGGGAGAATAAGGCATTCTAAGAAAAGAAAAGGTTATCAAGAACAGCTGGACCGGATCATTGAAGGGTATGCCCAAGAAATAAAGGAATTACGGAAGAAGAGGGACCAATCAATGGAAAAATCCAACCAGGAAACTAATGACGATCAACCAGAGTTAGAAGAGGTACTAGACGTCAAAAATAACAAAGACCAGGAGTACACTGAACACGTGGATACTAAAAATGATGAGAAGAAGAAGACGAGAAAATGGGAAGCCAATGACTATCTGGTAGCCGCAAAGTGGAAGAACCGCATGATAGGAATAGAGTGGAAAAGCACAAAATAACCCCATGTATGTAGACCATAAAAAGGACTATTGTTAAGAGCAGATAATTTATAGTGGTAAACGACATTTATCACCAGAATATTTAGAGTATAAAAAGAAAAAAAATATGTGTTAAAAATGATTACTATAAACGGACTCATTTAGTGATTAGAAGGATCACGTATTATGCCCAAATTATTGAAGGTAACTAATTGTCTATAGCAAACCTATTTGCCCTATTGTGTTACAAAAAGTGTGTAGGATTAAGATATAGGCCAAACTATTTGTTACTTGTAAAAAAAAAGAGAACCAGATCTATCACACTAAAGGATAGAAAAATATGTATTGTAAACTAAATAATTTAATGAAAAAAAAAGGGACATCTATTATGTCGTAGAGAGCCAAAAGTGGCATATAACTAAAATATACCTAGGATAATGACATAAACTTACTTTAAATACTCCTATGTTAGATTAATTTAGAGAGGAGCTACTACTCTTTTATAACTAAAATTGCTATGCTATACTTAGAAGAAGAAAAAAAAAAAGAGAAAAAATGCTTACCAAATGAATATGGTATGTAGCTAAATGTTTATTGAAATTATCAAATATTGTATACTCCATAAAAGAGAATTAAAATCATCCAGAATAAGTGAAAACCACCATCACTTGAAGGAGTAGAGAAGAAGAATAACAGAGTGTAACATGAAAGAAGGATATTATTATGGAAAGTAAAGAGAGAAAAAAAAATGTTTATTAAATGAACCATGTAACCCCAAGAATGTCTATAAAATTAGATATCAATATATTGTTATTATATTATCACATTGTGTTGTAACTATCAAATATTGTATGTAGCAAATATGTCGGAGAACATCTAACCAAGAACATTTTATATATGAATATTGTAAAACCTGATAATTCAGGATAAGTATAAAATTACTAGCGAGAGAAAGAAAAACTTGTAGACTATTGTGAAAATAAAATATTATAGACTCTATATGTGAAAAACAACCGCATAATTATATAAGCATCAATGTAAGTGTGTAATTTTAAGAATACTCAAGTAAACTAAAACAATTGTCAACTAGTATAAAAAGTAACGATACGGCTAATAAAAAAAAGCATAGTCGAGAATGTCAAGTCTGAAAAGAAATAATTACCTGTGAAAAAAAAGTATGTTATAAAGTGTAAAAGAAGGAAATGTGATATAAATGAAAACCTCTGATACCTTGAATATTATATTGAAGATATTATATTATTGAAAATGAATGATATGTATTATATTTTATGTGTTGTGATAGTGCAACTATTGCCAGGTGCAATGTTTATTTTTTTCTCAGACAGAGAAGAGTATGCCTCTGAATCTGAGTATGTGTATTGAGGAACGGCAGAGAATGTAAGCCACAGTGAGCCACTCTGATTCCGAACCCACTACAAAAGTTAGGGAGTTATATTGTAATGTATCAAGGACTATTATGAAAAAAAAAAAATCTATGAGGTATAAAATGTAAGAACCATTGAGATTATCACAAAGATAGAAATATGTAAGAAGAAAGAGAAATGTATATAAGACAGGAAATTGTTAATTTAAGAAATAAGACCTATTGTAATTAGATGACTTAAAATGTAAGCAACTGGAAAAATACTAGTAAACTAAGAATAATATCACTAGACAAGCAATCGAGCTAGTGTAACACACTAATAGTATGTTAAAGATCAATGTAAAGAGTACAAGACAAAAAACAGTAGTAATATGCAAAAAACTGACATGAAATGATAATTTTATCAAAAGATAAAATTTTTTCTCAAATTATCAATTTTGAGGGGGGAGTATATGTAACATAACCAGATGTTACATAACCTAAACATATACTATCAAGTTTAATAAGTACATAACGATGATATAAATAGATAAGGTAATGATAAGAATAACCAAGAAGAGAGGAATCATGGAAGAAGAAAGAAGCAGAAGTGCCACAAGAAACAGTAAACCCAAATACTGTTTGACACTACAACCAGACTATAACTGACACAAACTGATGGACAATTTAAATTCACTTTAAGCTGTCAAGCGAGTCAGTGAATAATGTAAACAGAATATGATATGTTACTAAAAAATGATTAAATAAGAATCTGAATAATGTGATATCAGAATCAGCATTTGGCTGATAATAAATCAATCATGACTAGTAATTATTGAGGCCAAGAACTAAAATTAGCAATGGCCACAAAATAAAAATGAAGCTATATTTCAATCTCAAATATACTTATGACAAATAAACACGTTTGTAAGAGGGAATCTTATACCAATAAGCTACCTCAGCAAAATTACCGAATTGTGAACTAATAAAAGCTTTTAAGGCAGAATTCCAGTATAAACGATATGCCTTAACAAGGCCTAGACCAAACAATCATCAATGAGGTGATTATTAGGAAGTAATATAAATGTAGGTCACCTACACTTAACAATTGTTATGCTCAAACATAGCAATAAGCATTATTAAAATGATATAATTTATAATTCAATTGTTAGTTAGTAGAATAGAGCAAATTAATGTGAAACGAAATATCATAGTAGGTAGGAACAGTTCATTACAATGTATAGAGTTAAGGTTTATTCATAATGTACAGTAATTAAATATCAGTGCAGATTTGATAGTGTTCTCACATAAACGTTTGAGTGATAAAACGCGATGTAGAACATATACTATATTAGTCAGAATGTAGAATCGCTGATTTCGGTAAACAGACGACAGTGCGAAATAGTGTACCTGAACATTGTTTATGTAGCAATGTCAGTAAAAGTGAAATTAACTCGGTATCAAACTATATCAAATTAAAGAGGACAAAATATTCTTTAATTTGATGGCGATACAGCCCCAATCGCAACTATATTAAGTGCGTGAAAGGCGTTAGCATCATTTACAAAATGTACTTAGGAAATTTGGTTATCAACACCAATAACATCGACAACTGTCAATCATCTCAGCGTTTGGCGGTTATAAAACCGTTTTTGACGGTTGGAAAGACAATACGTCACATTCATCACACCTATCTAAGCCAATGACAAAATTGCTTAGTAATTAACAATGTTACATAGAGCCGATCAAGGGGTCGGGTATAAAAAGAGCTGGAACTGATTTTCAGCAGACACTTCTTAATCTTATTCAGCGAGAAACGCACGCTGGCCATCTCATCATTTTTAATTACTGATAGCGTCATCACCATAGTACATCAAAGGAAACAGTTTGACAACAACATACAATTACTTCAAGATATTCTACGAAGAACCATTGTGATTATGTGCAGTATTATTTCATTTTAGTGCGGGAGAAATAATGAACAGAAATAATTAAATAGTATTATTTATGATCCTTTAAGTTAGAAGTGGATCGAAATTCTCTGGTCTTGTGCGTGTGCAGTGAATAACGATAATCATTATAATCCGATTATCGATGTGGTAATTGAGTTTTAATCAAATGATTAAAGCCTGAAGGTAACAGTGTAAACATTTATTCATTTTTACTACGAGCGCCATAACCTGTACGTTTTAATACACTGATCTGTACTGACGCAAAAACACTGAAACATTTTTTTATTACACCATGTCTAAATTTATTTAATGAATTTGTCAATATTAGTTAAGCTGAATGTTAGTTATAAGTGTTCTCAAAATATAACCTTTGTAAATCATAAACCAAGCGTGACGAACGCATAACCTATCAAATAGGTTATTTTTATTTTTACTTGTTTACTTTATAATAGTAACGTCAAAAACATTACTAGTCTATCTTATATCAGAAAATTATTAGCTAATGTGTAGGCATGAACTTTCTTTTTTGTGTCTCAAAGAACTGACACCTGAGATTTTAATAATATTAATGTTCAAAATAAAGAATATCTGGACTTAGCCGGATTTACTGCTTATGTTCTGAGCAAGCCTTACAGGGTATGTAATAACTTATTTACAATTGTACATCATTGTATGTTTTTAATTATATTTGTTTGAATTCTCTATCAAGGGTATGAATAAAAACCCATTATTAACAGCGTAACTCGACTTAATTTATTTCTAAAAAGTAACTGAATATCTTATGCAGAAAAATTCAAAACAACCTTCAGTTGTGATTAAAGATTTTGAATTGCATTGCCATAAAGGTAATAAACAATTATTTTAATTTTTTTTAAATCATTAATTAATTCTATTCATTGGTTTTCCACGGGATTTTCCCAAAATAAATCCGTGTGGCGCCCACTATTAAACGAGGCAACTTAACCTTGTAGCTAAAGTGAGTTGGTTTTTTGTAAACCGTTTTGACAGCTTATTGAACTTCTAGAAAACACGACCAGGTACGTGAAAGTATATTATATTTATTCTATTGTCCAGACATTACTAGACGTAACGTACTTAGACTGTTATCGAACTGGAAGAGAAGTTTCACAGCTAGTATCAACAAGACGATCACCATCATCAAGCGACCAACTATTATACTTTACTTTTAAACTTAAGCAAAGCTAGTATTTGAGTAATATTAACACAACTATTTTATTTGTTTTATCTAAGGGAATTCTTTTCAGACAATTATAATTCTACAATTGTAAACACACTTTGAGTAACCTCGAATGTTACATTTTAAATGGTTTTATCAAATTAGTATCTTTCAATTTTCAACAACTACAAACTTTAATATATTTCAAAATAATATTTTACACATAATTAAATTTTATTTAACCACCAACAGTTAAATTAGTGTTACAGTACTTTTAAGTAATTTTTTTAATATGTAAACTTTAACTTCTTGTATACTTAATACTACTTATACTAGTATTGAAAGCTAAAGGTATATGTGCAGAAACCAGTTTCCCCATGGACAAGTCCACTTTGTAATTATGAGTGGTGGAAGGGCAAATAAAGGATCAGCTGTCATGCAAATGTTAATAAATGAAGGTGTTGCCAACATATATGTGACATGTTTTGGTTTTGTTGTTATTTTAAATTGCTATTGTTATTACCATCTTGATTTTGCTATTGTCATTTCTATTTATTATATTCTGTTATTTGGAGTAATTTCGCTTAGATTGTTATTTGTGTAGTTAATTTACTTGTATCATTACTTTAATTCTATTATTTTGTATCTTCATAATTGTTTACATTATCATCCGTTAACACATTTTTTGTTGTTAAAATGAGCACTTCTCCTGCTAGCTTGACAGATAAAATTACTCACAAATTGTTTACAATCAAGCACAAGAAATACTTTTCAATGTTTTACAATATATGAGGGAAGAAGCAGTTGAAGGAGTATAAATTCCAATTAAAAGTGTTTTCAAACATTACTGCTGGCAACTGAATTATAAACTTGCATGTGATTACCTATCGCATAAGAGGGAGAAAAATTACAAATGTTTTAGAGTCCATAAAGACCTAGTCTTAAGTTAGTCCAAAGACAAGTGTGGACTAACTTAATTGTGTACTGACTTTCGCATGCGTGTTATTGATCAGACTCTGCCAGTTTCACATACTCAAAAGAAGGATCTAGCATTGTTACTAATTATAGAAAACCAAAACTTTAACAGTAAAATTTGTTCCTCTCGAATTTTTAGAAAAAAATGGATAAGGTAAGCCTAAGTATCAATTGAATTATAATTAACTTAGAGAAAAAACAAACACAATTTTATTAATGCATCAGAGTATTTCAGAATTTTTAATAATCTCCCGCGTTATAGTTATAGTAATAATGTAGCCACACAAGTATTACTACAGAATTAAAAAAATAAAGATTGTATCTGACTGTAAAAAATGCCCCTAAAAAAGTGATGGTAGAATATTAGTTCTATTGTGATGTAAAACATAAACATATTGTGTGTGGGGGGCATGAGTGCATGTACAAGCATACAGGTGATGTAATAATAAAATGGTATAGAATTTTGAATAAAAAAAATCAAAATATTGAGTATCACATGTTATAACTCTAGCTTTTTCGCTTTATTTAAAATTAAAGGAAATTTAGAGAATGAAACAGATTTCTGTTGTCTAACATTAAAAGATTTCCATGAGTGACTAATATGGACCACTGTTACCAAACAATTATTTGCTTTCTGGTGAGATAAAAAATAAAGTGTAGTAATTCAGGAAAAGAAGATTGCAGTCTGCACATTCCATTGAGTATACAGGCTGTTTTCACCAGGAGGTGGTGGAAAGAAAAAGGGAGAGAGACACGTGTTTGTAAAACATTCTGATATGTAACAGCAGCGAATTCGAATGCATTCATTATTTTAATTACATTTACTGTTTTTTTATCTAACTCTTGTTCATAAATGTAAACAAGTGAGTGTCCTGCTTATATTTATTTGTTTAAATATAACGTTTACAATAAAATATTATTTAATATTAGAGCTTCATACTTTCAGAGGGGACTACTGTTGACATATGACACCACACTCATATATCGTGTATATTTAATATTAATAATCCGTCTTATTTATTTTCTCTGAAATTATAAACATTATTCATTCAGTTAACTGTGCGAGGTGGAAGAGAGAAAGAGAGGCACAGATTTTACTACAAACCTCAACAATTGTGAATTTTGTGTACTATTAGACATCTTCCTTATAGGTTGGCTGCACAGAACCATCAACAGGTTCACACCTCAATGCGACTCCCTCCACATCAGTATACCCTTGTGCCCTTACACATCTCACACATTTTGATGCCTTCAGCTTCCAATTTTACTATACTTCTTGTATTGATGTACTTATATGAAAGATGTAGGGTTTTTTTCTACAGTTACTTAAAGGTGATATTTACAATATGTGGATCATAAAATGTGAGCTAAGTGTGTGAACTTATTATTCTTTTTTCCTTTTAAGGTATTGGTCAATGATATTCAGGCACATCAGTCAAGTGTTGACACACTGAATGATGCTGGAAGACAGCTTATAGAATCAGGCAAAGGTAGTTTTGAGGCATCATCAACACAAGATAAATTGTCAACATTGAATAGGCGATGGAGAGAACTGCTCCAGAAAGCTGCTGACAGGCAAACAGAATTGGAGGAGGCATTACGTGATGCTCATAGATTTGCTGCAGAAATACAAGATCTCTTGTCATGGTTGGGTGAAGTTGATGGTATCATTGCTGCTTCTAAACCAGTTGGAGGTCTTCCAGAAACTGCAAGTGAACAGCTGGAGAGGTTCATGGTACGTACAATAAACTGTTAGATTTTATGAAAACAGATGTGTTGATAAAATGTTTTCTCATCACAAGAGGTTGTGAATTGTTTTAATCAGTGAGATGAGTCTTTATCAATGATCCATTGTAACAGATATAAGAGACTTTTTAAAAGTTAATATATTTCTGCTAAATGAATTGTCATTAAGTGAATCATATAAAACTTGATGAAAATAAACAGTATGGTAAGAATGTAACTATTGTCTTCAAATACTACTTTTTTTATTTAAAGTTAATCCATTGTTTACTTTCTTATAAGCAATTTTGTGTAAAAAGTTAAAATGTAGGTTTTATTTATGCAGTATGAAGAAGTGTTTTTTATAATATTATATGTAGTACTGTTAGTAAACAGAACAGGAACAACATATATGTTCGTTGTAAGAAACAGAATAATACAGAAGATATAAATTATCATCTAATAAATTGTGACAGCAAGTGAAACTAGATGTAGTTGGATTTTGTATAATAAATGTTCAATTTTCCTCTTATGTTTTAGGAAATATATAATGAACTAGAAGAGAACAGGCCAAAGGTAGAGACAGTTTTAGCACAGGGGCAAGAATATCTTAAAAAATCTCCAGGATCTGCTGGTAACTTACAGCAGAATTTGAGAACACTAAAACAACGATGGGACAATGTTACATCTAGAGCAAATGACAAAAAGATTAAACTAGAAATTGCACTTAAAGAAGCTACAGAATTCCATGATGCTTTACAAGTAAGGATATCCATTAACAAAATTTGTTTTTATTTATGTTGCTTAAAAGTACTATGGTTTTTTAATTTATGTGTGTTTAGTATATATTCTAAAATAGTCTAAATTATAATATAACTAACACATTTGCTATTTTCATTTATAGTACAGACTGCAAAAAATAATCTATATTTGTGTTATAGGCATTTGTAGATTGGCTGACAAATGCAGAGAAAATTCTGTCAAGCCTGAAACCAGTGTCCAGAGTATTAGAAACTATACTAACACAAATTGAAGAACACAAAGCTTTTCAAAAAGATGTTGGTGTTCATAGAGAAACAATGCTACACTTGGACAAAAAAGGAACCCATCTCAAATATTTCAGCCAGAAGCAGGATGTTATTCTTATTAAAAATCTCTTAATTAGGTAAATTTAATATAAGAATTATTGTTAAGTCACCGTTAAGCTCAGTCACAATTATCTGCCTCTAGCATGAAAAAAGTAATTAAAAATATTATATACTGTATAAACACAGTAACAGTTTCGTGAATAAGATATGTATCTAAGCCCTAATATGTTTTTATATATTTTTCAGTATATTAATAATTCTTCAAATATTAACCATTCTGCAAGTAAAATTATATTGTATTTTTATGTAACACACGTTTCACTGATCGCATCAGCATCATCAGAGGTTTTTAAAAAGCATTTTAAAATATAATTTTACTTGCAGAAATAGTTAATATTTGAAGAATTATCATAATATTGAAACCTGCAAGAAATATTTAAGAGGTTACTTACAAAAGAACGATTTTTCAATTTAATAGTTTTACTTTATAGTATCAGTATTAAAAAGTTAATCACAGTTTCTCATAATTTTAAGAATATTACTTCCAATTTAATTTTTTTGTAAAGTTAATTTTTACAATATGGTCTCATTTTCAGTGTTCAACATAGATGGGAAAGAGTGGTATCAAAAAGTGCTGAAAGAACAAGGGCATTAGATCATGGTTATAAAGAAGCCCGAGAATTCCATGATATGTGGTGAGTAAATAAATAATTTTATTATATACATACCACCAAAATCAGTAAAGTTTCAATTTTTTTTTAATTATTGAATAAGGCCTTTTTGAAATGATTATAATTTCATCATCAGTTCACACTAAAATGTTCTTGTTGTGATGTCTTCTTTTATATATATAAATGTTGTTATCTGTGTCCATTCTGCACTTCATATTGAATCTTCCATTGCCATCATTATTTGGTGAAACCAAGCAAGTCATATATTGAAATAGTTGATCATATATTGTCTGCTGATTCATCAATTTGTTATATTTTTTATGTAGGTATATAAATAATTTTTCTAACTGTATAATGTCATTTTTATTATTATTTACTTCTACTATTTCCATATTGTTGGTTATATCTGTTATACCAGTGGTTTTCAAACTTTTTGGGTCCATGGCTCCCTTGACCTGAACATAAATACCCGCGGCTCCTTTCGTACACTACATCCGACTCGAAGTGTGGGGATAAAAAAACTTAAGTTTTGAAACAAATGAATAAGACAATAAGAGTGTATTTCATTTCTTTACATTAACTATTAACATACATAACACATTTTAATCGACTTTTAATTTTATGACACCTTATTCTTGCAATGAAATCAAATCAATGGGAAGGATGAGCTTGCTTCTTCATCACCAATTCTTCAAATCTCGGCACAAGATTGGATACTGCGACTCGCATCTCTTTCTCGACGTTCAATCGCGATCTGTATTTGTTCTTGATGACTGCCAATGCTGAAAATCCTACCTCACATAAGTAGGATGTCACAAAAGGAATCAAAACTCGTAGGGCCTTGTTACCTACTTGTGGATACTCCTGCTTCACCAAGCCCCAAAACTCAAGAAGTTTGGAAACGAACGTCGATTTTAATGTGGAGTCTGAAGAAATATCTATAAATTGCTCTTGTTCTTCAGTAGTAAGTGTTGATGGAACTCCTGTACTGAAGGGATCTTTGATCCAGTTGTGCTGAACAACCTCTTCTGCAAAGTACTTCTGAAAGTGAACATTAAGTTCAGTTAAATGATCCACAAACACAGACTTCAATTCTTCACTCAACTGTAAGTCATTGTCTTCTAAAACCGTGTGCAGAGCAGGGAAACTGTAATGTATATCTCTATCATCCAACTTTGTCTTCCACAATAGTAGTTTCTTTCTGAAGGCTGAAATTTTGTCTGACAGTTGCAGAATGTTGGTCTCATTACCTTGAAGGGACACATTTAATGAATTGAGTTTTTCAAAGATATCACAAAGATATGCCAGCTTACAAACAAAGTCACTGTCTACGAACTTCTCGGAACTCAAATGTTTCTCTTGAACAAGATAACAGTGAAGTTCATTCCTGAGTTCATACACCCTTTTCAAGACATTCCCACGTGAAAGCCAGCGAGAGTTAGAGTAGTTAAGTAGGGAAATGTGCTCATCCCCCATATCAACGCACATTTGTTGAAAACATCTGGACTTAAGTGGCCGACTTTTAATGAAGTTTACCACTTCTATCACTGACTGAAGAACCTCATGAAGGGCAGGGCTGATGTTTTTTGTTGCCAGTGCTTCTCTATGAATAAAACAGTGTGTCCAAATAGCATGAGGAGCTTCTTTACGGATCAGAGCTTGTAGTCCGGCATAACAGCCAGCCATACTACGACCTCCATCTGTACACACGCCTACACAATTCTCCCAGTTAATGTTGTTTTCTTCCATAAAAGAGTGTAGTATTTCAAAGAGGTCTGCTGCTTTTGTTCCAAGAGTTACATTTCTGCATAAAAGAAGATCTTCATGATACTTGTTATCATGTATAAACCGCACGTAACAAATTAGATGCGCATCATTGTGGCTGTCAGTAGCTTCATCCAACTGAATAGCGAAATCACCTTTGAGTTTTTCAAACAACTGATCATTAATGTCGTCAGCCATATCGATTATTCGACGACTAATAGTGTTGTGTGACAAAGGAACACTTGCCAGTTGCTTGGCAGCAGACTCACCTATCATAATAGACACCATGTCCATAGCAGATGGTAAAATAAGGTCTTCTTCAATGGTGTGAGGTTTCTTGGTCTTTGCTACACGGTAGGCAATTTTGTAAGATGAAAGAAGGGCCTTTGTAGGAATCGTAGCTTGTTTAGTGAAAGTTGTTTTTTGTTCTGTCATTTCTTTTAACTTGCGGGAAAACTATTCCCTTGGTTTATTCACCAAACTACCATGATTTGACTCCAAATGTTGTTTCATTTTATTAGGAAGCATGCTTTCAGTAGCCAGCACTTTCAAACAAATGACCCACTGTGGTTGTTCTTCATTTCCAATAATAATGCATGTAAAACCGAAATTCAAGTAACTGTCGTCATACTTCCTGCATTTTTGTCTACCCGTGTCTTTAGAACTGCATGATACGTTTGAAATGTCTTGTTTTGTACATACATTTAAAAATTTATCCATACTGACAGAGAAACACAATTATCACAGAAGACAAACAACGATTAAAAACGATATAAATTAGACAAAACTAACCTCCAAACTGATTGAAACTGAATTGAAACAAATGCGACACGTAGTACGATTCGACTGCCATCTACCTACCATGTTGCCAGAGTAACAACACTTACAAGCCGGCCCGCTAGATATCACTAGCGCACAGCTCATCATGGCGAGCGTTGTTCCGATACTCAGCTGCATTGTGAAACCAACGGTCAGGTCCAGTTCGGTAATTTTGTTTTATTTTAGAGGAAATCATTAAAGCAAATCAACTCAATATATTATTTTTACGAAACCACTGCGACACCCCTACCGTAATGCCGCGACGCCCCTGGTAGCCGTGACGCACAGTTTGAAAACCACTGTGTTGTACTATGATTCATATCAGTAAGGTGATCTGCTATATTGGAGATTCCCGTTTATTTTGGTGGTATGTATATAATAATATTATAACAGATCAGTGGCATAATGTTTAGCAAAAAAATAAATAATTCTTAACTTTATTGTAGAAATGTTTAATAGTGGCAAATATGTATACTTTGTGTATTGTTTATGTGACTTTAGTGACCGTTACATGCAGTTAATCAGAGTAGGCTTGTATTGTACTCTCATCTTTTTATAACGTACTAATTACAGCAGGATAACCAGTATTTAAAAAAAAGAAAGACCTGTGTAGTTTCACACGCTCACTAGTAAGCGCTGTGAATTGCTGAGATAAATTCACAGCACATGTAACTATTCAAGTGTGAATATAGATGATATGCTGTTTATGAATGAATTGTTTGAACGCACTTATATTCAAATGTAGAAAGTAGAAGACCCAGAAACCTACAGCACAACCCTCCTCCCTGATAAACATAAAGGGTCTCAACCTACTTTGATAATCGGTATGCAGCAACTGTATCATTATCCCAATTCTTCACAGTTTTTAACTTCCAATAATAGAAATCCTCCAATATTTGGTTCCACAGTCAGATGAGACATTGGTCGAGATAGGGAAATACACTGCACTTATGGGTTTTACGTTTGCTGCTATTTCCTGACTTAAATTCCTCGACCTATAAAAGTGAAATACTAGGTAAGTGTACAAAATGTACTCAGTAGTAAGGCATCATCTAAATTTTTTTTTATTATTTTTCCCAAATTTAGGGTACAAAACTGAAACTTTTGCTCGCTATTAGAAATTGAAAGTCGCAAGTTAATTTATTCTGCGCATTCTAATAACCACTCCAGGAGTCTAGGCTTATGTCTGTCCTGAATGAAAATGGAAAGCCAACTACGTCATACTTGTGTTTCTCACATCTTAGTCCCTTTATAACAATTGGTGTTTTTCTAGATGTAACTGTACAGTTGTTACATTTTTTCTGGTTTTGGGTACGCATTTGGTACATGTGTACAACACTTGAGAAACTGGCTACCTGTGAGACTCTGATTCGTATGACTCATCACTTTTTAGTGTGCGTTTTTATGCTTATAGTATGTACACATTATGCAAGATACACTTGACTTTGTTCAAGTCATATAGACATATACATTGTGAGACCTAACATGACATTTAGCAAGAAAAGTCATTTCAAATATGTGAAAAATAACATCCTGTTATATTACTTTGAATCCGCTGAATATGTATTTCAATCAGGTCCACAGTTAATACACGTAAAAATTGTATGTAGATTAGTTGATTACAACTAACACAGAGACCTGTGTAGTTCATTTTATTTATGATTATTTTAACAAAATTAATTATACTTTTATTTTGTTTTATTTCTTACTTTTTACAAATTAGCTAAAAAAAATTATCAAATTGACAAATAATAATTATAGGTGGTGAAGTTATGTTTTTTGTTATATGGATATAATTCATATAAAATGAACTTCAAATATATTATTAATATTATGTTAATGATTTTGGTACTAGCATTATTGAATCAAAGCAATAGTAAGCAACTGAATTATAAACCATGTTAAAGGCTGTACATTACACTGGCACACCACATATTTTGTTATTAGTTTATGATTTTCTTACCTTTTGGTGGTCACTTCTTTGTATTATCTTAAAAAATGTTTTTGCCAAAATTTTGGTTAATTTTTGTAATAATTTATAATAATAGCACAGCTGTGTAGACCACAGATATTGTTCATATTATATTTAGTTTTATTTTGGTATACATAGTTATCAAGATACTTTAAAAAAAAAATGTACAGGGCTGTTTCGTGTAATGCTTTGTGATCGTCGAACATATCTCGAGCACTGTACATTGAAAAGTAAGAAGGGCAGCATACATTCCCAGCTTGACGTCTCTGTCTGTATGGGAATCATCTTATAAGATTGTTATATAGACTGCTTTTTATACAGTGAAGAATTGTAAATATGAGAAATTGGTGCTTAAAATCATTTGACAGTTCCAATTGTCCTATTCAGAATTCAAGTAAATATGCATTAATTGTGGTCACAAACATCATTACTGTTACCAGTGGCGCTAGGTGACTTTGATATATTGTGTGTATTTATTATGGTAAACATTTATTTACAGAGTTGTTTCTACATAATAAGTTGGATGGAAAGACATCACTAATACATGATTGTGATAGGTTAGAGAGTACTGGGACCATATAATATTATTCTGAAAAATTATTGTAGGGAAAGCCAGCAAACTATGATTCACTGACATGAAAGTACAGACATATATAAGAAAAAACAAGATTAGTTCGAAATATGTCACTGTTACAAACAGCTTTATCAGTCATGAAAAAAATTCATTGTAGCATGTGTCTGTGTACGTACACTGTTTGTAATAATAACTACAAACGTACAACAAACTACAGTGTGTAATTATTTCACATTTAATATTTATTAAATTGTTTCTTTATATTAATTAAATACTGTAATGTTTTTAGGTCAAGCTTAATGAATTGGTTGAATGAAACTGAAAAATCATTGGACGAGCTTGGAGCTGAAGCATCTAGTATTGGAAATGATCCAGAAAGGATAAAACAGCGATTGGCCAAGCACAGAGAATTTCAGCGTGCACTTAGTAGCAAACAAGGTAATTATGACACAACAATGCGTGTAGGAAAAGCATTGAAAGACAGAGCACCAAAAACTGATGAAACTGCATTACGACAGATGATGAATGATCTTAAGGAAAAATGGAACAGCGTGTGTGCTAAATCTGTTGACAGGTACGTACAGTCCATATATTACTATTTTTTAGTGAATGACAGAATGATTACAGTTCTCTCTCTCTCTCTCTCTCTCTCTCTCTCTCTCTCTCTCTCTCTCTCTCTCTCTCTCTCTCTCTCTCTCTCTCTCTCTCTCTCTCTCTCTCTCTCTCTCTCTCTCTCTCTCTCTCTCTCTCTCTCTCTCTCTCTCTCTCTCTCTCTCTCTCTCTCTGTGTGTGTGTGTGTGTGTGTGTGTGTGTGTGTGTGTGTGTGTGTGTGTGTGTGTGTGTGTGTGTGTGTGTGTGTGTGTGTGTGTGTGTGTGTGTGTGTGTGTGTGTGTTTCTTGTATTAGTGGGATGTTAGTAGGTGTTTTTTGTTTGTTTTTTTTTAATCTTATATATTTGATAGTGTTGTTATCATAGTGAACGAATTGGTTATTTAAAAAAATGTATATAAGAAATTAAATTTACATATAACAAATTATATCATTTGAGATTTAGTATGCTATCATAACACAATAAAATTTAATCAGTTATAATTATTACTGTTAAAAGTAAATTTACAAATACAATCTGTAAATATTTAAATAACATGATATACAGAATACACTAAACATACAGTTCATAGTTCCTGCTTATTAAAAATAATTCATCATTTTAATTACAGTAAACCCTCGATTTAACGGACCTCGGTTTAACGGACTTCGGATTTAGCGGACAGAATTTGACAAAGCGATTAAAAAAAAAAAAGCATGATAATGTTTTTATGCTTTTGAAACGTATAATGTGCATAAACTGCAGACTCTCCTGTTCTGGCGATATTGCTTGGCTGTCACAGCATTCTTTCGTTTCTTCACGGAGTATTCATCAAGAATTCATTTAATTCTTCACGATCCCTGTCTTTGCATTGTCGTTGATGCAGGCGTCGCACACGTTCAGTGGAAGACATCACGACGACTAACACTGAACAATATACGCTGATATGCATCTTATTTCACTGTGAAATATTCGTCCATCGGCTAATACAGCAAGCATTACAGTGGCACGTAATTTTTCATTTCCCGTAATCTTTACTGTTACAGATTTGGTTCCCTTTTGGTCCACCGTAAATAAAAAATACTGGCGATTCATTGGCATTTCCCATGTGTTCAAGTGAATAATTATGCTTCTTGCGTAAATGAATGGCAAACCACTGATACTGTAGGAGTTTTTCTTCGTAGTCACTCGGTAGTTTTAGTGTGAGTGATGTACGTCATTTAAGCACAAATCCATTTCGCCGCATCATTCGTCTTATACACCCGAAGCTGGCTTTGAAACCGGAGACTTTTAATTTTTCTGCGATTTCTAAAGCTTTTACTTTTAAAACATGTCTAGTGACATGGAGTCCTTGCCTTCTTAAAAGCCGTACGTATTCACAGACGCTGGACTCTACTGCTACAAAACGCTCAACTTGAGGTCCTGCGAATGCTCGTTGCGCAGTACTGTATTTGCATTTAAAAGTTGTTCCTTCTGTTTTCTCCATCGTCGAATACAGGATTCATCAATATCGAATTTCCTTGCAGCTTCGCGATTGCATGTTTTTTCTACATTTTGTATCACAATTAATTTATAATTCGCATCGTACGGGTTACGTTTAATTTGATTTGACTGCGTGCCTTTAGTCTCCACAATATCACTCATACCGCAAACGCCGAACGAAAACAAAGTACAGATAAGCGATGTTGTCGCTGTTACAATAGAAAACCACACTGGCAGTTTACCCGTTATTTAGAAACATGTTACTCACACCCCCTCTACTCGTCCTTGTCTTGCTGCCTACAGAAGGGTGCAAGCACGCGCGCGTGCGCACGCACTTACACTTTATCTTCCTATTCTTTCTTCAGTTTGCTGTTAAAACATTCGGCTGTAGTCATAAATCATAACGCCAGAGTTAACTACAGCCAGGCAAACTGCTGTTGCTTAGGCAGTAAACAACTCATTGACACCAAAAGCGTTCGTCCCGCCAGAAGTCAGGTATAACTTCAAATTTCGTTAGCGTGCGAATGCAAGCCGCAGGCCAAATTAGCGACCGTGTTTTTAGGAGAAAAAGTGCGGCTTGTATTTGGAACAATACGGAATTTGCATGATATTAATAGTATTAAAATTTCAAGTGTTAGAGGCCTATTTGATTTAAATATATCCTCAAAAAACAAAATTTGCGATTTAACGGACTTTCGATTTTACGGACACCCCTCAGCCCCAATTAGTCCGTTAAATCGAGGGTTTACTGTACTACCTAAATAAATGTTTACAACGTTACAAAACCTTTATGAAACTCTGTGTGTGTGTGTGTGTGTGTGTGTGTGTGTGTGTGTGTGTGTGTGTGTGTGTGTGTGTGTGTGTGTGTGTGTGCACGTGCGCGCGTGCGCTCATTCTTATTGTTTTTAAGTAGTTATATTTATATGAAACATCTGCTAGACTTCAACAATTAAGTGAAATAGTAAGAAATCATTGTACCTGATGATAGTTACCTGAGGTACCATAAGGTATATAATGTAACGTAACAAAGTTGAGATTCCCGACGTTACATAAAAACTTTGTCAACATAGCGAAAAACAATGTCCAAGGCATGCCATAATTAAGGTTAAGAGGGCCAATCTCACCCAAACAAAAAAATATATTGACGATACCTAAGTAAGGTTACTAAGTAATAAATTAGTAAAATGTAGCCAATTATAAAATATGGAGTGATTAGAGTAAGATGTAAACTATAAACACTGTGTCTAGTGAGATGAGTTTACTGTGGATGAGTTCGAATATAATAAACTGTTTAATTAATATTTAATGTTTTATAAAGATGTACCTGTTGTTGTGCTTTATCATGATATTGAGTTTTCATGATATTTATTTTGTATTTTGTATGTAGTAGGTGTGGAGCCATTACTTTAAGGAAGTACTAAGTAATGGGTACTCAGTTCATTCATGTTAAACTTGTATTTAAGTAATTAAATACAAGTGTGTTTGTTATGTATGATATCATGTTAAAGGTATTTACTTTAAATAATTAATGAAGATGTCTTAGAAAATATTTGTAAACTTGGCCAGGAAGACAATAATTGTAAATAAATTGTCTAGGGGTCATTATAATGATGTTAAAAATCGATGAAGGGTTCTATGATAAACTCAATAATGATAATAAAATGAAATCAGGAATTTAAAATTGTAATAATTGGCCATAAGCCAAGTGACTCTTTGTACAGTAGGTCAGGTAAGAAAAATTAAATAAAAAAAAAAAGATAACGTGTAATAAAACCAATAGGCCTAAATTTAGTATTTGTAAAAGGAAATTAATACCTTTTTTTAATAAGTCCATTCAGATGAAAATGTAGTAAAATGTATACCATTTAATAAGGCAGATTAAGTGAAAGTTTTATGTGATTTAGTGTAATTCTAAGCAGGGAGTATTTTATTAAATAAGAGTAGTAATATTTCGTAATTCTGGCTCTAGGATATCAAATATTATCCAATGACAGAAAAAGTAATGGTTGTTAGGGTAACAGAAATGCAAGAAATTTTGTTGATTTCAACATTCAATTGTTATATGCTAATGGGTAAAGTTCAGCAGACAAATTAAAAAAAAAAAGAACCAAATAAAATAAATCAAATTTAAACAGATTAAATGTCTTAAAGAAATCCATTTAAAAAGAACTGAGTAATAATTCCTGAAACTATATCTCAGTAAATATAATTCTACATACCCTTAAAGTTCACTGAATTAATAAATACTCTTCCAACATATTTCCAGTAAAAGAATGATAATGAAACTGATTTACCATTAAACAAAGATGATCCATAGCAGAAGAAGTCAAAATTAATTGAAATATAAATTAAAAAATACACGAAGAACTTTTGTATTGAAGTACTAAACCTCACTTTCAATAAACCAACGAAGTCCTAATACTACACCAATTCCATTGGGACCGGCAACTACTAGGATCGTGAAGAAGAACGAAGACCAGAACTGAACTTCTAATACACTCCGGGACATCACATCTAAACCTTTATTGAGAATCTGGACGCTGTTTTTGGTCAAGAGTAGCATAACCATTCCGTCTTCACTCCGTTGTAAACAGACACGGCCACCTTAAGTATCGTACCCAGTTTGGTAACAAACCTGCTTATATTTAATTTTATATATTAAGAGTTAATAACAATTGTAATACTTAGTAACCTTAATTTTGCATTACCCGGCCTTACTAATCGTTAAAAGATAGTTTTAAGATAGACACAATTACCTGTACCCTGGGATAAGAGATAAACTGAAAATTATACTTAAATTGTAACATACACCACTAGTTCACTAACAAATCGATTCAGTATTGTACGATATATATTATGATCTAATAACCGAAGAAGACAACTGTTGAAAATTTAAAATAATATAAAATAAAGAATCCTTCTTGTATGTGACGATGTTCTGTGTTATTGTAGAATAGTTATTGTATTTCGATTAGGGAGTAATTTACAGAGAAGGAAAGTGATAAAAACGTCAAGTGGAACGACTTAACCTATAAGAACGAGTTAATTACTAATAACAGCGCTCGTTGCAGACAGCTGGTGAATACGGGAGAAGAGAGAACTAACTTATTCTCCGCGCCACTCTTTGTTCAATTTAAATAATACAGACTGACTAGGGTTGGAGAAAATTACTGAATTATTCACTGTAATACCCGTAATATAGCGTTTTTCTCTGGTAAAACACTTTATAATTAATTAACACAGGTCTATGTTCAATATACGAATCATATCAACAACATAATAAATATTTTTTCTCATAAACAGAGTGGATTAGTAACAAATTGGTTAATTCAACGTGGGCTGAATTAACGATAAACCCGTAATCGTATTACACTCGTAATAAATAATAACAACACAACAAATATAGGTTTCGTTACAAATTGACGCCATAACGTGGGGCTTAACGTTGATACACGGGAGTCACACATAAGTAAAAAAGTAACCAATTTAGTTATTCGTTACAAATTGGCGCCCAACATGGGGCTTAATTAAACCCCAGTAAACTGTTATATTACATATTGGCGCTCAACGAGTAGGCTTTTAGTTAAAAAAAAATCGACTATATCGCTATTACTTAACTGGAGCAGGCAACTATTAGTTGTAGACAGGAATGCATATGAGAGGTGTTTCTAAAAGGATGGCGAAAGACCAAGAAACGGAAGAAGATAGACGGGAGGAAGAAGCAGAAATAGTTACAGACGTTGAGAAGGAACAACAGGCGGGTGACAAGGAGGAAGCCAGAGGTGATATGGATTTATTAAAACTATGGGAATTAATTAAAGAAGATTCCAAAAAACAGAAGGAAGCCAATAACGAAAATTTTAAACAAATGGAGGAAAAATTTGACCAGAATAAAGAGGAAACTAATGAGAGTTTAAGACAACTAATGAAGAAAATAATGAGAACTTTAGAAAACAAAACGAAAAGTTTGAACGAAATGAAGAAAGTTTAAGACAGATGAATGAAAAAATGGACAGCATTAAAGAGGGTATTAAGGAAGGTTTTAAGCAAATTAATAAGAAAATTGAGAACTCTAACAAGGAGTTAAGGGAAACTCTCAATGAGAAGATAGAAGACGTCAGTAAGACACTTAGCCAGAGGATGGACAAGTGTATGGAGGAAGTTGGACAGCAGATAGCCGATACAAAGGACAGGCTGGAGAAAACTGAAGAAACAGTTGTATAATCCAGAATAGAAGTAGATGCCAGAATAGATCAGGTAGAAAATAATAACAAAGTTGGAATAACGGAGGTACAAGCGAAAACCCAAGAAAATTTAAACAAAGTACGAATCAACATAGCCGGAAGAATAGAACGGTTTAACAATGAAATGAAGACAATGGAAATAAGGCAAACACGTCAAAGGAAATTAATGAATACACAGGAAGGATTGGAGATGATTAAAAGGGGATTAATTAAGATACATAATATACCAATTACGGAACACAGAGAAGTAAGGCAATTAAGAAACTCTAAACGAACCACAATTGAATTCCTAGATAGATTGGAAGGACCGAAAAAACCAAAACTAACCGAGGAGCATGGAGGACTTATGGAAATTATGTATGAACCATTAGAACAATTAAGAAACAGTACGGAAGAATCAGTTCGAAAAACGATGGTAAACTTTATTATAAATGGAAATTTTATAGCGGCAAGATGGAAGAACCAGATGATAGTGAGATACGTCACAAGGACGGAAATAATTATACACACTAGAGAAATCCGAACAATCAGTACAGAGGAAATAATGGACCACGGTTAAACAGATTCCAAACCAACCATTGGAGAAAAGGGACGGATTTTATGGATACAGAATAAAGCAAACCAAAGGAAAATAATGAGAAACTGATTAAAATATATTAAACCAAAAAATTCAAAAATAAGTAAGACACCTTACTATATAATTCAGAAGAAATTATTTTAAACTAATAAACATGAAAGACGAGAAAGAAGGGTTAGAAATGAGTTAAATGAAGGAAGAATATGCCATACAATTTGTGATAAGGAGGAGATTCAGTGTTTAATCGCAGAAGTAAATGGGAGTGAATTAAAAATAGTAAAATACGTATGCTAAAGGATAATTAATTGACAGCACGGAACTAAGAAGAATTTAAAATGAATATTGAACAGCTTTAACTAATATACTGGTGAATAATATGATAAATGGAACTACAGAACAACGAGATAAATAATTTAAGAAAAGTATTAGGATACCTCAGAAATAATAGTAATCATCCCTTGAATATAAGTTTGTAGCGAAGGAGCTACCTTATAGATAATAATTATGTGTATTGTGTTGTGATAATGCAACTTTTATTTTTTTTCTGGACAGAGATGAAGTTCCTCTGATCTCAGAAGATATAGTTAGGGAAACGGCAGAGTAATGGAAGCCAATAGTGCCCATCTGATTCCATACCAGCTATGATATTAGGGAAAAATGTTAGGGAAATATAGTATTTTAGGGATTATACACCAAGAGAGGTAATTAAATATAAAAATGATAATAAGAAATGATAGCGTAAAAAGCTAGAAGAAGTTATGAGTTCCAGAGAAAAGGACAGGTCTACAACTGAGGGAGGTACCAGTAAAGAATTAATGACAAGATATACCAGGAGTATCAACACAGTTTTCCGGTGCAATTAAAAGTTTAAAGAATAGAAAGAGAAAATAAACCACAAAGAACCCATTGAATTGCGGATTAAAACAGAAACAACGAAAACTGAAACCATTATAAATTAATAATTTTATTAAAAAAATATTCCAAAGTATGAAGAAACTATAAGTTTATTTTAACTAAACTTCATTCAGCCAAAATAAACTTCTTTCGGAGGGGGAGTATTATGTAACGTAACAAAGTTGAGATTCCCGACGTTACATAAAAACTTTGTCAACATAGCGAAAAACAGTGTCCAAGGCATACCATAATTAAGGTCAAGAGGCCCAATCTCACCCAAACAAAAAAAAATATATTGACGATACCTAAGTAAGGTTACTAAGTAATAAATTAGTAAAATGTAGCCAATTATAAAATATGGAGTGATTAGAGTAAGATGTAAACTATAAACACTGTGTCTAGTGAGATGAGTTTACTGTGGATGAGTTCGAATATAATAAACTGTTTAATTAATATTTAATGTTTTATAAAGATGTACCTGTTGTTGTGCTTTATCATGATATTGAGTTTTCATGATATTTATTTTGTATTTTGTATGTAGTAGGTGTGGAGCCATTACTTTAAGGAAGTACTAAGTAATGGGTACTCAGTTCATTCATGTTAAACTTGTATTTAAGTAATTAAATACAAGTGTGTTTGTTATGTATGATATCATGTTAAAGGTATTTACTTTAAATAATTAATGAAGATGTCTTAGAAAATATTTGTAAACTTGGCCAGGAAGACAATAATTGTAAATAAATTGTCTAGGGGTCATTATAATGATGTTAAAAATCGATGAAGGGTTCTATGATAAACTCAATAATGATAATAAAATGAAATCAGGAATTTAAAATTGTAATAATTGGCCATAAGCCAGTGACTCTTTGTACAGTAGGTCAGGTAAGAAAAATTAAATAAAAAAAAAAAGATAACGTGTAATAAAACCAATAGGCCTAAATTTAGTATTTGTAAAAGGAAATTAATACCTTTTTTTAATAAGTCCATTCAGATGAAAATGTAGTAAAATGTATACCATTTAATAAGGCAGATTAAGTGAAAGTTTTATGTGATTTAGTGTAATTCTAAGCAGGGAGTATTTTATTAAATAAGAGTAGTAATATTTCGTAATTCTGGCTCTAGGATATCAAATATTATCCAATGACAGAAAAAGTAATGGTTGTTAGGGTAACAGAAATGCAAGAAATTTTGTTGATTTCAACATTCAATTGTTATATGCTAATGGGTAAAGTTCAGCAGACAAATTAAAAAAAAAAAGAACCAAATAAAATAAATCAAATTTAAACAGATTAAATGTCTTAAAGAAATCCATTTAAAAAGAACTGAGTAATAATTCCTGAAACTATATCTCAGTAAATATAATTCTACATACCCTTAAAGTTCACTGAATTAATAAATACTCTTCCAACATATTTCCAGTAAAAGAATGATAATGAAACTGATTTACCATTAAACAAAGATGATCCATAGCAGAAGAAGTCAAAATTAATTGAAATATAAATTAAAAAATACACGAAGAACTTTTGTATTGAAGTACTAAACCTCACTTTCAATAAACCAACGAAGTCCTAATACTACACCAATTCCATTGGGACCGGCAACTACTAGGATCGTGAAGAAGAACGAAGACCAGAACTGAACTTCTAATACACTCCGGGACATCACATCTAAACCTTTATTGAGAATCTGGACGCTGTTTTTGGTCAAGAGTAGCATAACCATTCCGTCTTCACTCCGTTGTAAACAGACACGGCCACCTTAAGTATCGTACCCAGTTTGGTAACAAACCTGCTTATATTTAATTTTATATATTAAGAGTTAATAACAATTGTAATACTTAGTAACCTTAATTTTGCATTACCTGGCCTTACTAATCGTTAAAAGATAGTTTTAAGATAGACACAATTACCTGTACCCTGGGATAAGAGATAAACTGAAAATTATACTTAAATTGTAACATACACCACTAGTTCACTAACAAATCGATTCAGTATTGTACGATATATATTATGATCTAATAACCGAAGAAGACAACTGTTGAAAATTTAAAATAATATAAAATAAAGAATCCTTCTTGTATGTGACGATGTTCTGTGTTATTGTAGAATAGTTATTGTATTTCGATTAGGGAGTAATTTACAGAGAAGGAAAGTGATAAAAACGTCAAGTGGAACGACTTAACCTATAAGAACGAGTTAATTACTAATAACAGCGCTCGTTGCAGACAGCTGGTGAATACAGGAGAAGAGAGAACTAACTTATTCTCCGCGCCACTCTTTGTTCAATTTAAATAATACAGACTGACTAGGGTTGGAGAAAATTACTGAATTATTCACTATAATACCCGTAATATAGCGTTTTTCTCTGGTAAAACACTTGATAATTAATTAACACAGGTCTATGTTCAACATACGAATCATATCAACAACATAATAAATATTTTTTCTCATAAACAGAGTGGATTAGTAACAAATTGGTTAATTCAACGTGGGCTGAATTAACGATAAACCCGTAACCGTATTACACTCGTAATAAATAATAACAACACAACAAATATAGGTTTCGTTACAAATGACGCTCATAACATGGGGCTTAACGTTGATACATGGGGGTCACACATAAGTAAAAAAGTAACCAATTTAGTTATTCGTTAACAATAATTATTGCTGTAAATATTATAATAGTTTATTCATTTATGTGCGTTTATATCTTATGTTAATTTTAATCTGTAACTGATACTTATAGGCAGCGTAAGTTAGAAGAAGCCCTTTTATACTGTGGTCAGTTTAAAGATGCTTTAGAAGCTTTACTAGACTGGCTAAAAAAGACTGAAAAAGAATTGGCAGAAGACACGCCTGTTCATGGTGACTTGGACACTGTAATGGCACTTGTTGAACAACATAAGGTATTTCAACTTTTGCTGTATAAACAAGTAATTATAAAAGTACAAAAGTGGTTTGATATGTTTGATAGTTTCAGTTGGTTAAATCATGTAAGATGTTTGCTTTAATTGAATAGAAATATAATGTTAGTCTATTCTGTATTCATTTGTTAGAGAATACTAACATTATATAAACTGTGCTTTATAAATGTATTTCTTATTGAGCATATTTTGTTCTTATTTTTTCCTGTCAAGAATAAGACATCTTCACCTGTGCCAATTTCTGTTTCTCCCACAATTTTCTAGATCTTTGTAGAATTCTTTTGTTTTTAGGAACACGAATAAGTGCTGCCTTTGGAATTCTAATGTTTTACATTCTATTGAGATACGAAGTTTGATCACAAAGTTTACGCAATTATTGTGTATTTTAAAAATTATGTCTTTATTCTGTTTTGCCCATTCAAAGTAATCCCCATCAGACAAACACACGCCAAAATTTTGTTCAGTCTCTAAAACATTTCTGGAACAAGTTTATGGTATAGCTGTGAGCTTACTTACCAATTTTTGTTTTGTCTTCAGTGGTCGTGAAACATTGTCATTTTGGGATTGTTTTTAGTCTGGGAAGAGAACAAAGTTGCACAAAGCCATATCTGGTGAATACAAGCACTTGCAGTACCATTACATTGTTATTTTGGACCAAAAAGCAAGCAGTGATGTGTAGGTTGGTGCATTAACAAGGGCTCAATTTCTATAAATTATCTGTCTATAAGCAAGGTCACTTTCTCAAATATCTTCTACTAATAAAATGCCCAAATAATAGTCTTTATTGACCATTCCACCTTATAATAATACCCTGACAAAAATTCATGGAAACTTCACAATGTCACCTTATTGATACAGACGTCAACTAATTCACCTTTCAAGATTTTCTGTTATTTACGAAACTGTCATTCATGTACACCAGTCATGCTAAAAGCCTGTAGCAACACTTCACAGCACAGCATTGTATCATGTGACATTTTTGTGTTGTAATGCACAACATAATGCAAGTTCTTTAATCTTGCATTGTAAAATGTTAAAAAGTCACCAACAAATCAAAACACAACTCACTCAATTAACTATCAAATCCAAATACATATCCACTATCACTAAAAATCTTGTCAGTCACCAACAACTCAAAATGTTTTTCATATTGGACAACTCTCATGCAGTAAATTTATAAACTGCATGAACTTCTTGATTAAACCTCACATTTTTTCTATTTGTATAATTCTTATGTTCACTAACTTTACTTTCCTTTTTTTATGCGAGCTGGAAGAATGGTAATAATGACAAAATGTTATTTCAAAATAATAGCAGATATGAAATTTAACCTTCAAATGAAAAAATGTTTTTCCAAATGATTGTCTTTATATGCACATGTTCATGCTGTGAACTAGATTCACAAACCTTGTCAGTTTCATGTATACCATCATAGTTTATGTCCAGTTAATGAATAATTATTTAGAAATACAATGAACAGAATAGGAATAATTATATTGGAATTGATAATTTAAATTCAAGGCTTCCTTGAAGATAGCAATGACACAAAAATATCCCAAGCAAATGTTCATTCCAATTGAAAGTTCTTTGTGACAGTTTTATTACTGATCCTTTTAAAAACATATTACTTCACTTCACCCATTGATTAAGATGAATGGTAGAGTAGATTTATTCTGAATTTGTGTATGTTGCTTTTTTCATGTGGTGCAGTTAACACACTTAACTCATTTTGATTCTGATTAAGAAAAGAATATTGTGGAGTGTAATCAGGGAAGTCAGGAATAATGTATGAATTATGAGGGAACTGCATATTATGAAGTATATTTCAAATTGAATAAATCTAACTATAGTCCATAAATGTGTGTGTCAGTATATAACCCATTAATCTATATTGCCATCATGATCACCATAATAGTGGTTTTATTAAACAGAGAAAATATTCACTTATAAAAACTTAATACTTTTTATGTACCTACTCTACTAGTAGAGACCTCATTTGTATTACAGTGGACCCTTGATATAACGCCCCTGTGGTAAAACACAACCCTTGATGTAACGCTCATTTTTCACAGTCCCGGCAAATTAAATAGTTATATTTGGGACCTTTATATAAAGCGACCCTCAATATAAACCACTTTTTGACTGGTCCGCAGAACAGCGTTATATCAAGATTAATTGTATCATGTTAAGTAGGTTTTGTCTAATGAATTATGATAGTTTTTCCTTCTTAAAGGCCCTTGAAGAGGATCTGACTAATCGTGCAGCACAAATTGATTCGGTAAAGACCACAGGTGAAGAACTGATGAAGAAAGCTAGTGCTTCTGATGCTTCACAAATAAGAGTGCAGTTACAAGAACTTAACACTTTGTGGAATCGTACTACTAGCTTGGCTGACAGGAAAACAACAAGACTTGAAGAAGCTCTTAGAGCTGTAAGTTATAAACTTAGCTGTGTGTGTGTGTGTGTGTGTGTGTGTGTGTGTGTGTGTGTGTGTGTGTGTGTGTGTGTGTGTGTGTGTGTGTGTGTGTGTGTGTGTGTGTGTGTGTGTGTGTGTGTGTGTGTGTGTGTGTGTGTGTGTGTGTGTGTGGTTTATTTCTGTAGTTTACCTCTAATAACTTAATGTACTGATCTATCTCTGTAATTTGGTCAAGACTGAATAAGTATTACTTGATGTGGTTTTAGTGATTGTTAGAGTCCTTCTTAACAGTAATACTGTGCAGTAATAGTGTAATAATTTCCACAGGCTGAGAAATTACACAAGTCCGTCCATATGCTTTTAGAATGGCTATCAGATGCAGAAATGAAATTAAGGTTTGTCAATTCATTACCGGAAGATGATCAAGAAACAAGGAATTATCTTACAGAGCATGCCAAGTAAGTTGGTTCCTGCCGCACATGTATTATAATTAGTTGTATGATTTGTTTTTGATGTCTTGTTAATGTTACATTTCAAATGTTATATTAATACACTAATAATTTCCTATAGATTTATGCGGGAAATGGAAGAAAAAGAAGTTGAGAAAGATGAAACACTTGCATTAGCTAGAGAAATTCTTGCTAAGGCACATCCTGGTGGTGCAAATGTCATCAAACATTGGATAACTATTATTCAGGCTCGATGGGATGAAGTGTCTACATGGGCTAAGCAGGTTTGTCATGATATTGTGTAAATTAAAGTCAAACAATAAACTAATTGCATGATTATAAGAATGTCATAATACTCCTTAATTAGTGTTTCAGCTCAGGTCTTCTAAAGTCCATGTACTACAGTTTAACTGATATAGCATATGTATGTGATTTCATTTTGTTATGATTAAATAATGTTGCCACAAAGTAACTAGCTATCTTATCAACTTAAGTAATTTAGATGAACAGGCTTTGTGAGATGATACAATTATATTATAATTTATAAATTATTAATTTGTATTCGATTATATCTGATGATGATAGTTATATTACTATCGAAAAATTTGTAATTTAAAAAATTAAAAATATATTCTTGTTAAAAGTTTTTTATTATTAACATTATATTATAAATTAGATTTATTGTGCATATTAAACATTATCAACTGTTATGTGTAGAGAGAAACAAGATTAGAAGAACATCTTCAGTCTTTACAAAATCTGGATTCATTACTTGAAGAACTTCTTGCCTGGCTTGCTGGATTGGAGAGCACATTAATTATGTTAGAAGCTGAACCATTACCCGATGACATTCCTGTTTTGGAAGGACTAATTGCAGATCATATGGAATTTATGGAAAATACAGCCAGACGACAAGGAGAAGTTGACATGGTTTGTAAATCAAAGCAACCCCCGGCACTTCAGAAACAAGACCCATCAAAAAAAACACCAGGAAAGAAACTTTCACATCCATCGTAAGTACTTTTTGTTTTTATTTGTACTTTTTGCAGTTTTTTTTCAGTGTCAGTTTATAATTTTTGTTTTATGAACATAGAGATAGGATGCCTTAATTTCTACCCAGTTTCCCTAGATAGTCATTTACTTCATAACGTACATATTTTTATTCCAACATTCAGATTTAAATTTTTTATTGCTATGTACTTTACATAGTTCATTTGTAATAACTGCTAATAAAATTAATTCTTGTGCAGTAAAATAATGATAACTGTATTCTACATATTTGTTGGCCATATCTTACTTCTGCCCATCATGTTTTTGAATGAAACATGGCTTCACTTTCTTACAGAAAAAACACCCAAAATTAAAACTATTCACTGGATACTATAGTTTATTTCTAATATATGTACTGCTCTGTCTTTGTAATTTGCACAAGGCTTAAAACGTATTAACTGAATGTTTTATCTCTACTAAATGATTTCCTTTCACTGTTTGTTGTGTGAATGCAGTAAAGAAGATGTTCGTGGGAGCACACCAGACCTGCACGATGTTTCACGTAAATCAAGGTGTGTGTGGTGTTTTGCACTCTTGGGTATTACTAAAAAAAGTCTTGCATGATAAAGACTGTTTTCTAATAGGTTTCTCACAAATTACTTTGTAACGGTTGTGGTGTATTTCCTAGAATTGTTATTGCTAACTAAATAAATTAAAACTTAAAATACAAGTAGAATTTGTGTAAATGTAGCGAGATAAAGCAGATTGAAGTAGTGGTGCAAGAGGATTTAAAAAAGTGTGTTAATAGAAAACAGAAGAGTAACTTCAGTAAGTGCATTATGTTCATCAAAAATACTAATCTCCTAACAAATTGTGAAGCATGCGAAAATACAAACACGCACTCATAAATTGTGTGTGTGTGTGTGTGTGTGTGTGTGTGTGTGTGTGTGTGTGTGTGTGTGTGTGTGTGTGTGTGTGTGTGTGTGTGTGTGTGTGTGTGTGTGTGTGTGTGTGTGTGTGTGTGTTACAGGCAAATTGTAGAATCTGTCTTTTTACAGAAAGCCTAGTCATACCATAAAACACCAGCCTTTAGTAAACCTACCTCACAGTTTATAATCAGTCTAGTGAATGTTAGGTATTTTGTAAAATATCCAATTTATTTCAGTCATATCATAGAATAATCCAATATGATTGAGACTTTCCAAAGTATTATTATATGATATATCATATTTACAATATGAGACTTATTGTAAACTGTGGATTTGTTGTCCACAATGCTGTCAATCTTATCATGCAAAACAAAATACAGTATAATTACAAAAATGTTACTTGAGTGTTATATCTGACAATAAGTAATGTTATTACTGTATTGCATACTTTTTAAACAGGTATAATTACCATATTTATATAAATATTTCAGTGTTTTATTGTTTTGTCAATCAGTTTCATCTAATATGTTAAATTTAATTGTGTCTGGCTACTTCACGTGGACTTGAAAACATTTCAGAATTCCACATTTTTGTAAGTTTTTATATTGACAGATAAAACTATTTAATTTAGGTTTATTACATTGCATTGTTCAATAATAAATTTTGTCATTTTCTATATACATAACTCAACGTTTTTTGCTGCAATTATATATTATGATATTATTCAATATGGTTTCTTCTGCAAGTTGTATATTATTATATGTAAAAAAACATAATATACAATTTGCAGAAGAAACTATATTGAATAATATCTAATATTAAATAATAAAGTTGTATTTAATAAGAATTGATTGTTGTGTCAAATAAGACAATAAATAATAATATTGTGAATTAATCTCAGTATTTATTATTTCACAAATGTGAAAACATTGACCTAGTCTACTTTTGACCCTCAATTTTGAAGGGAACAAGGAGCTCAGCAAAAATTACAGAATACAATCTTTATTCTAGGAATATGGATGTAGACAGTATAAAGAACACAAAAGGTATTAACAATGTTCTTAGGTGCTTCTGTACTTTCGTAAAATACCTAGCCACATTGTATCACTGAATAGTGACCGATTCTACAGTGTAACTGAATTTGGCATTCACACAACTTTGGCATTTTACAGAATGTCCAATATACAATAGGCAGATTGTAAACTGTAAGGACAATTTACTGCATGCAGTGTTGTACAAAATTACTAGCCTTTTTTTTAAAAAGACTGATTCTGCAATTTACCTATAATGTGTGTCTGTGAAACTATGAATATTCATGAATTTATATTCATGAACATGTATAAATTTGTTGTTAAGTATACTCAGATTACTACATCAGTATACTACATACTCAGATTTATTTTTAGAAACCAGTAAGAACCAGATGTTCTTGCTTGTTATAATCATGTTGTTGCGTGTTGTACTTATGAAATTGTTAATAGTCGGACATTTTCAATAGAAGTATGTAGCTTTGGAGTACAACTGGCATTCTATTGTATAACCTACACTAAAACAAATTTTATTTTTTCACTATGTCTGTTTTACAGTCTGCCTTGTTTAGAGTTTAATTTTACTTAGGTTTCTGAAAAATGTAACAAATAGGTTATGCAGTGTTACTGTTTTGTTTAACTGAAGAGAATGGAGAAGGAGGGCTGTTATAAATAAACACTAACATGCAGTCGTGAAGATTGTGTGTGTGTGTGTGTGTGTGTGTGTGTGTGTGTGTGTGTGTGTGTGTGTGTGTGTGTGTGTGTGTGTGTGTGTGTGTGTGTTCATTTAATCCTTAATATTACAGTACGTTTCTAATAATGTGTACCACATACACAGTAAAATCCATAATGTGAGGTTTGATCAAAAAGGTAATGCAGTTTTTGGTTATTTGAAAAATTGTCTTTATTCATAAATATATACGGAAGCAAACCAGTATTATTTGTGTGTGTGTGCGCGCACGCGTGTATTACATATTCTTAATGTGTATTGCTGTGCCTAACAGAGTAACTTAGCATTTGTAATGTATGAGAAACCAGCTAATAATATAGTAACTGGGTAGTAAAAATAAAGTCTTTGCACAGAACTCTATAAACAGGTGAATTGTGTTATTAATAAAGTATCTACTCATGCAAACATTTTTATACTTTTGATTTAGTTTTGTTATATAAATAAATAAACATAAAATTTGTATAAAATATGAAAAGAAAAAGAATTTTTATCATTTACTTAATAACCCATTCTCAGTTTAGTAAATGCAACTTATGGTATGGGATTAGCTTACCCTTAATTATGGTATGCAGAATGGTATTACATTTTCTCCGAATATTTCAAAGCTTTCTAAATGTTTCAGATTTTATTCGAAATTTTTGCAAGTGCATGTGCTCCATAAATTATATAATTTTTTAGAGAGTTGAGTTTAGAGAACCAATTGATCAGAGTAGTTAAAAACTACAAAACTTACAAATTCATTGAGGCTAGAAACACATTATAGTTATACTGTAAGTGTACATTCCAACATGTTTAAATACCATTAGTTTCATAATACACACATGAAATAAGAAAGGACTTAGATAAAAACACACACTTTAAAATGACGCATTGAGTGAAGGATTATATTTTATTTTATTAATGGTAAAAGTGTATAGGACACGTCCACCCTGTTTATCAGTTTTTTCTCATCCATCACATTTTTTCGTGTTCCCTGTAAAGTGTCCAGCAGTCTGCCAGGTATGTCTTTTCGCCACTTTATGTATTTTGTTCCATTCCAACATGTTTTTTATACTCCTTTCTTTATTTTTTTCATTATATCACCTAACAAAATATATAGGTTGCATTATTTCAGCACTTTCCACCAGTGTTCACTCTTTTCTTTTGAATTTGCTTTTCCAAGTCAGCCTTCTGACAAATTTTATTCCATTGCTTGTATTTTGCTTTTCTCCCATTAAAGTATATTTTTTTTAAATATAAGTCTTTTGTCTATCACACTGTGTTGCTCATACATTGTAAGATTTCTGAGCTTTCTCTCTTGTTATTACTTATCTTCCAATGTAACATATCCTTTCAAATCCAACTGCCTCCAAAGATAGCTGTAGTGTTATTTCTTTTCTTCTCTTGTACAATATGCCCTTTCATATTCAGTTGCATGCAAAAATTCTTGTAGTATTAAATGTAATTTACTTTTAAACGTCAATTACACTCTCAATTACTTAATTATATACTATTGAGTAAGCATTGAGTGACATGTTTTAATTTTGCATATTTGGTATTATCAGTCTTTTGAACTTGTTATATGGTGAATGTATGTATAACATAGGATATGTACAAATTTTGCATTGACATTTCTTGTTTTTGCCATTTTATTAGTACGGACAGTGCATTAAATAAGACAGGGAACATTACAGTCTGTAAGATGTAACAAAACTGTAACCACTACATTTCCAACTGAACAGGGTCACAGTTTTCAGTAAATGCCTGAAATATATTTAATTCCTTGCATATTAAATAGAGAAGACCATATTCCATTATGCAGAATCCCTAACATTTTCTCTGAACATAGTATGTTACTTCTTAGAATAAGTGTGGAGGGGTGATAGAAGAAGTCCAGTAAGCTTCATGACAGTATTTGTGCAGTGGGTTTTTTCTTGCAGTGTGCTGTGCATTTTAGTACCTTCAGTGTGTTGAATTTTTGCAAGTATGGCATATCTAGTATATGCAACATATACAATATATGTATTTATGTATCCACTAAACAGAGTAATTTGAAAATTGTTTGAAAACTATTTACACTGTACAGTATTCTGTGAATAGAAAGAAATAAAAAATTTTATTAAGAGTGAAGATGCTCTATCTTCAGAATGTTTTCTGTTCCTATAAATTAATATTAAATTAAGTTTGTGGATACATAATACAAAAAAGTAAGTGGGCATAGTGGCATGCGTGTTTGTGTTTTGTAGTCGAACGAGTCCAGGACGTGACAAACAGATTGACAATGTTCCTCATATTGGGCCGAGGTTCCCACCTAAAGGCAGGTGCGTGATAGTATCTTGTTTTATTAATATGTTGTAGCGTAAATAGTTTTAAAATAATTTAGTACCATATTATAACAAAAAGGTGAGATTTGTACAATTTTAAAACTGTGTGTGCGCGTGTGTGTGTGTGTTTTGTTCTGCAGCTTTTGATAATTGTTTTTAAGATAATTTATGTAAAAGTATTAAATTGTTTGTATGTTGTTGCTGTACTGTATGCAACAATTTGAGTGCTTACATTCGACATTTATAGATAGTGTTCCAGTGTACAGTTTGTTACAAACAAAGGAAAAAATGTATATATTTATGTTTATGTTAACAAATGAATAATGCATGTTTCCCAGAATTTACATAATTTGTTAAAGTGGACAAATTATGCCCTTTGTAAAGTGCTTCATAGGATCATTGCTGTTTATAATCTAAATGTTCTTAGTTGTTTCTTAGAATTTACTTTCTTCATTGTGTGTGTGTGTGTGTGTGTGTGTGTGTGTGTGTGTGTGTGTGTGTGTGTGTGTGTGTGTGTGTGTGTGTTATTTGAATTCTGAGTGTACTATAGTTAACTGCATGGAAGTAGTATCGTCAAGGTCACACCGCTTACTTACAGCGTTGCCACTAAGCAACAGTTTCCCTTTCTTCCGAAAAATGCTACACTAGTAAGTAAGCCTACTTAATGTAAAGAATATAAAAAAGTGAGAAAGTTTCTAATACATGCATTAGAGTACATTGTTACATTGTCAATAATTCTTAATAATAATTACATCACAATTAATATATTGTTAATAATTAATTAACAATTAATTTCCGTATTTTATACATAACATTCAATGTGACGCGTCAGCTACAGTTTGTTTGAATGAATTTTTATACGCATCCTGTGTCTTAAGCTTGCCCCATTAAATTATTGAAGAGACACCGCACTATTCATGACTCAGAAAAATATTCTATTTTTATTTCCTGCGCTGCTTATTAATAATTAAGTAAAAAAATTAGAACTATACTATAAGACGTTACATGCACAAGTAGCATAAAAATAATGGTATGTATAAACGTGAAATGAATTGGATTTCTTAAGAAAATAAGGATAATTTTATAAACAACAAATACAAATGCCTCATGAAATAAATTTAAAATTCCTTATTTATATATTAATATATTATAAATATATTAATCTATAAATATATTAATATATTATATTAAGTATATATTAATCTTTAAATATAGAATTTAAATTTATAATTCCTTACTAATTATAATTAGTAATTAGTGCATTGTCCTTACTAATTTTATAATTAAAATTTTCCTTATTTTATGAACTATAGAATTCTTTATGACTATTATAAATAAGCAGTATGTTGAAAAACTCACCTTAAATAGGGTTAGTCACACAATTATCACTTTGCAAAGTGATAGCACAGAGCACATTCATAACACTCCTGAAGAAAACACCCACACACGGTTTTTTATGTTTCAATAAAAATAGAAAATACTACGCTTCGCTATAGACACGTTTACCACCTATATACACTTTTTAACACTCCTGCAGTAATTCGTCTTCGGATTCACTGGACTCAGGTTCGCTGTCACTACTCACACGTAAGTGTATGATGAAGGGCTCCACTGTGGTGTCTCTCGTGCACTGCTTTGAGTAATCGGCTTCTTGTAGTGCCTCCGCATGTCTTACGCACTTCTCCCAGTCTTCCTGAGTTATTCTGTTCAAAGCTTCGTGTGTGCAAGTTGTTCAATATCGGCCAATCTGAAAGTCGTATTCTTGTTTGCAACATACCGTTTAACTTGGGCCCATATCAGCTCGATCGGATTATACTGACAATGATATGGTGGCAGGCGCATTACTGTATGTCCCATTTCATTTGCCAGTTGATCCAATTTGTACGTCTTCTTGGCCGTTCGGATCTCTTCTTTAGAAAGAAGTTCATCCCTGGTTTCAGCTGTGGAAAATGAAATTCTCTTCTTACGCAGCCACTCCATGATATCCGCTTTACGTCAGTTTGAACATGGTGGTTTATCTATTTGTACAGAATGATAGCTGCCATTATCCATCACTATGACAGAGCCTTCTTCCAAGGAGCACAACATACCAACAAACCAGGTCTTAAAAACTTCAGCATTCATTTCTGTGTGGTAGTCAGATGCAGCTGAATGCTTACTGCCACGAAAGACAAGTTTGGCACCTGCTATGAAACCTGTACTTGCGGATCCAGCATGTGCAATAATCAGCCGGCCACCTCTACCAGTAGGTACTTTCAGCCCACCGTTCCCTCGAGTCTTGCCAGATGTATTTATTCGTATGATTCTGTGATATCCAGGTTTCATCCAAATAAATTATAGGCCTGTTGTCCTCCGTACGATGTATATGCATGGTTCTCAAAAACTTCGCTCTCAAGGCAGCAATGTCTCTGCGCTCCATTAAAAATTTTTGTCCATCGTTGCACTTCTTAAATTTAAAACCAAGCACTTTCAGAAGGAGAAGTACGGAGGCTTCTGAACCAGAATAATTGATTTTCTGACAGAGATCAGCTCGAATTTTGCTTGCAGTGGGGTATTCCCCTCAGTCGTAATATTCTAGTACGGTCCTCCGGACTATTTGTTTATTAAAATCGTCCAGTTCAGTGTTTTTGTGTTCCCGTTTATACCCTTTCCTTGGAGAACTGAACACAACTCATGCCTTGATCATCTGCCGAAGCAACGGTATTGCTAATACGTTGCACTGACTGTTCAGAAATGCCACAAGCTTCCGCTGTCAATTTTCGAACTTGTGCAAAGTTTATGTTCCTCCTGGCTTCTTCATTATACGCAAGATTTTTTAAAAACTTGTAAACGTTTGCTATGATGACTTTACTTTGTTTTCTAATGTCCTCTCGGCCCGCACGTACACCACCGTTGCTTGTACTCGAACTAAATGTAGGATACTGTTCCACAATATCACTCATAATAAATACAAATTATTGAAATAAACTAATACACACACTGTCTACAATAAAGACGTCAACCGTTCACATGAAACGCACAAAATGTCTGTCAACAATACTAAGGACGATAAATATTTTGGATGTTTGTTGCTAATTTGTCTCTTCCTCACCTCGTTCACCCAACCTACTTGGAATGGGGTACTGTAACTGAAATGGGATTGGCTTTTGCCACAACAGCGACAATTTTGTTTACAGAAATTGCTCAGTCCTATTTATCTTTGTGCAACGGAAGAAAGGTAGTAGCGCGGCCAGTAAACATACACATTTTTGAGGGGAGTGTAAAATGACAAAGGCATTCATAAAAGTGTCAGACAGCAATATTTACCGAAAAGACATGCCGACAGGGTATACGCAATTTGCATACCAAATGTGTACATATACCTAACAGAACTTCCGAACCGTATGGCTTAGGAATGACCGTGCAGAGAACAAAAACAGATTCATTTACAAAAGGGAAAAGACCGTGAGTATGAAAAAATTAAAGCGACAACAGCAGGCAAGGTCAGCGTTCTCAGACAACTGTCAGTCTGTAGGATAACTGCCCATGAAGAAAACAGTAAAACTTTAAATAAGTAAGTTCACTGTACGGAAATCACAAAATAACTGACCTAATGGTACTTCGTAAAGTTAGGGTGTGTATTGCTAAAAGGTTTAGATTCTAACATAAGAAAAACCAGCGCAGTATAAATAGTAGTTTCAGAGAACTGCAAATCATAAGAAAAAAAGCCAAAGAAAGAGAAGAAACGCAAAGATAGAAATTCTGTAGATATTTACGCGACAACAAAAAATATGTTGCCGACTCACATAAATTTTTATAGCTTACATACTGGCGCCCAGAATTTAACTGAGTAGTGTTACCCACAACTAATTATTCCTGATAAAACAAATTCATTTACGCGATACGCATAAATAAATTAGAAAACGAGGAATATAAGGTGGATGTATGAAATTTGTTTTCGTAACACTGCTAAAACGCTACACACTGTACTAGCCGGCAACAACGCTGGGCGAGGGGCGTGGAGGTGACAGGGAGAAGCAGTGAAAGTGAGTGACCTTGACGGTACTACTTCCATGCAGTTAACTCTAGTAAGTAATGAGTAACTGCTATACCACACACAATCCTAACTCATCACACAGCATACATATGAAACAAAGTTGAAACCTTTTTTAATGTGTTACATGTATACTATATATTTTTATATAATAAATTAACACTTTTTTAACACAATGATGTTTTATTGATAATATTATACACATTTCAATAGTTCAAACTTCCACTTCAGATACTTGTTTTAAAACAAAAATGTTTCAATATTTATTTAAATTATATATGCACACTCTTTAAATGTATATTTGTTGGAGTTATGAAACAATTGCTAAATTAAATACTTGTTTAGCGAATAAATGAATAATAAAATATACGGTAATATTTTATAAATGCAGATTTTCAGTATACGTATCATAGTGTCAGTTTATGTTTATGTATCATAGTCTACAGTAGAAATATTTAATTACAGTCATACCCCGCTTAACGCGAGTGATACGTTCCTCGGCGATTCGCGTAAAACGAAAATCGCCCTAAGTGGGGTTTCCTATTTTTTACCGACCAATACCTCGTTGTTTTAGTTATTATTGCTTTTATATGATTTTCCTTGTCAAAATGTGTTATAAACATAATAAAATACGTATGTACATACAAACGTTTTGATAAATAAATATTCATAATACGAAATCTCAAAAAAGGCATTTTAATTTAAAAGATATACATACGTACATACAAACGAATATGTACAAAAATAATTTATACAAACATCTACCTAATTTCACTTACAATTGATCACAAAGAAGATCCTTGAGAAGTTCCGGGTTGAGGTTCCTCATGTGGCTTCTCAGTCGCAGCCTTTTTGAAAAATGTGTGTAGAGTTGGTTGTGATGCTTTTCGCTTCCTCTCATTTAATAGTTGTTGATAACAATCTATTCCATCATTGACAACTTTTTTGACTTTCGCGATTCTCTCCCAATCAACTTCATTTTGAGGTTTAATCCTGTTTGAATTAACATTAAACCTTCCTGCAAAATTTTAGTTGACAAAATTCGCGGTGTTTCTTCAGGAACGATCTCTTCTTTTTCCGCTTCATCTTGAGATTGTAGATCCAGAAGTTCTTCGTTTGTCAAAGCCTGCGCGTCGGATTCAATCAATTCCATAATGTCTTGTTTTTCTATGGATTCTTGACTTAGCCTCCCTGTGTTGGCTAGCTGTGTGATGTCATTCACTAAATTTGAAAAAACTTTATTTTCTTCATTTTTGGCCATGTCCGGCCACAGTTTTTTCCAACAACCGTTCATGCAATGTTGCGTAACTTCTTTCCATGAAAGATCAATATTTTCAATGGCTTTCATAATGTTAAACGATTTCCACCATTCTTTCATTGACTGCTTGTCTGCTGGATCTGTTTCATGAATTAATTGGCCGAATGTGCGGCGCAAATAATAAGCTTTAAAAGCAGCAATTGCTCCCTAATCCATAGGCTGCAATAATGAAGTTGTATTGGGAGGAAGAAACACAACATCAACAGGAAAATCAGTTTGGAGGCTTTCCAAGGTAACAGAATGACCAGGCGCATTATCCAGAACTAACAGGGCTTTATGTTCTAAGTCGTTCACCTCACAATATTTTTTTACTTCGGGGATGAAATGGTTAAGATACCAATCATTAAACACAGCCATTGTCTCCCAAGCCTTCTTGTTTGATGTCTATATGACGGGCAAATTTTCTTTTTTATAAAATTTCATCGCTCGTGGATTTTCTGAGTGGTACACCAAAAGAGGTTTTAATTTCAAATCTCCACTTGCATTACCCCCCAGTAGAAGTGTAAGCCGATCCTTGGCCGCTTTGAAGCCGGGGGCCTGTTGCTCACTTTTAGAAATGAAAGTGCGTGAAGGTAACTTTTTCCAAAACAGCCCTGTCTCATCCACATTGAAAACAAGGTTAGGGGGATAGCTTCGACTGTTCACCAAATCCTTAAATGTTGAAGGATATTTATCAGCTGTTTCCATGTCGGCACTTGCTGATTCACCTTGAAGTCGAAGGCTGTGAAGGTTAGAGCGACGTTTGAATTGATCAAACCAACCTCGACTTGCTTTTTAAATTCAATGGTCGAAAATTCTTCCTCCTTTTTTTTTTAATGTCGTCAAACAGGGACTTAGCTTTAGCCATGATAACAGCCTGGCTTAAAGGCATTTGCCGCTGGTTCATGTCTTCAACCCAAACTGACAGTAGGTGTTCCATTTTTTCCATAATAGAGGATCTAGACCGATTCACTTTTGTAGCAGCAATAGATGTACCCGTGGACTGACTGGATAGCACAATTTTTTCTTTATTTTTTACAATTGTACGTACGGTTGACTCCGATATGTCAAACTCACAACTGACTTCTGTGGCACCAACACCCGACTCCATACGATTTAAAATTTTCATTTTAACTTCAAGAGTCAACAATTTACGTTTAACTGCTAATTTTGACATTTTATCAGCGCACATTGTTAATCCGTTCTAATTGAATGTTCGAACTAAACTGAAAGGAAAACGTATTCCCAATGTTTAGAAACAATAACGGGGGGAATAGTGAATGGTTTTCAGGAAATTGGCCGAGACTTAAGTTCAACAAGGGGCCTTAAAAAGGATGGGTTAACCCGAACTACCATTCCAAGAATGTAAATTAGTACGTACGTACTGTATACAGTACAGTAATGTTTATTTGGCTGAGACAAGATAAACAAGAAACGTGAATACATTTCTGGCGGGAATGGAAGATGCATTTTTCAAACTAACGCCTACGTCACACACGTCCACCTTTTCTATAAACATTGTGCACAGTTTAATCTGAGTTGTGGCATTGGGAACTCAGAAATGGTTAATAAACGTCAGCCACTGCTGTGTGTAGTGAAAATGTGTTGTGTCTGTTCAGCGTCACCACGGGTCTCCAGCACAGAGATACGATTTCTCATTCATCAGAATCCCGCCAACAAGAGTATTCAAGGTCAAATGACATTTATAATGTGTAATGGCACAGCCATGTATGTTTACAAAACGTACTACTGTTTTGGCTGACACTTCTATACAGATCTACGTCTGACCTAATGCAACCTCTTATTTATCTGTACAAATCAGCTGTCTGTTTTTACGTTTCCACCAAACGTGTTGGTAGGCTGACGTGTTCGTACTCCTTAAAAAATAATGTACAGTACGTAATGTAATTATGTGTTTGTCATTTTCAAAATAAAATACGCAAACTTTAGTTGTTAAATTCAAAATTTACATATTCATTACATTTACGATGATACGTATTATAACAATCTGAAATGTGTCTCGTCGGGTGTTACACTCCGCGCACTTATACTTACTAATTGCCTGTTTCTCTTCGAAGATGTAGTCCTGCAAACACAACTTATGCTAATATACGTGTGTGTGTGTGTGGGCGCCACTTGGATATTTAGTCCAAGAATTTAATTATTATTTAAAATTGATTTTTAAATTATTAAATTAGTTATAGAAAAAATGTAAACAAGACAATTTTAGTTGCAAATAACATATGTTTAATGACTTTTCTTTCATAAAAATTGTCTGAAGGACTAACAGTAAAATTATGCAAAGTTGCAGAGTTACAAAAATTATTGACAAGATTTTATTAAGTATCCGCTAATAAAAATTTTATTGCTCAGTTGAATCGCATGAATTTAATCTTTGAAAAAACTTTATACTCAGGACGTGACTCCTTTGAACTATCAAGACAAATCAGTAGGATGCTTTACAAAATTTGTGTGAATTGAAGGTGTTTGACATATGTAGTACAATTGTGTGACAAAGATACCAGGTAATAGGATTTTAATTTTGGACAACTCACGTTCCGGTGGGTAAGTATTTCCTTCACAGGACACTGTTCTTGGGGACGATTCCAATCTTGCGCCTGTTAATAACTATTGGACAATATTACTAAATTTTTTGGATTACTTGGGTTCGATACTGTTCATTTCATCTTCCTCTTATGCTAATTTACTTTTGCAATTAATTTTCTTTATGGAACGTTAAAATATCGTTAAAATTGATAATTTGGGAAAAACATTTCTTCAGTTTTGATGAAATTATCATTTCTATATAAACCTTTTGTTAGCTTCATTATTATTCCATTCTTTTATATTATAATTAGATTCCTGTACTACTCTTTAATATATTAATCCAGCTCTTTATCCATGTCTCAATCTTTACCATAGCTCCTGTTCCTTTCCTTTACCTTGTTGTTAATTATTTAATCTTTGATACATTATAACTCCCTAACAATTCCCTAACTTTTATAGTGGGTTCGGAGTCAGAGGGGCCCCATTGGCAATCCATTCTCCGCCGTTCCCTAACTATAACCACTGAAATCAGAGGAAACACATCTCTGTCCAGAAAATATATAAGACGTACTTATAAATTGCACCTTCGCAACAAATAATAATAATAAAATTCTGTTCAAAGATCATAGGCTCCTACACATAAATTCTCTTTCTTAATCTCTTCTGATTATTTCTCAATTATATTAATATACTGTTCTCCGCAGGTAAAATTATCTTTTAAAATCATTCGATGTCAATAATAAATTAGTTGTTGTTTTCATAGCTATATTTATAAATTCATCATCACCTCCTTATGTAACACACTGTTCCCTTTTTTGTTTTTTTCAATTATCATTTCGTTTTAGTATCAATTATATGACAGTATTTCCCCTCCTTAGAAATATCAATCGTTATTTGATTGTTCAATAATTTATTTAATTAATTTGAATAACATAGTAAATTATGTCTTTTCCTCCTTTCCTTCTCTCCTTCTCTAAGTACGGGTAAGTTGGTAAATTAACGTTGACTTGGCTGTTGGAAATAAATTTATATTTTACATATATATTTTTGCCTTTGGTAGAAGGTGTCCTTCTCATATTCGTATTTATTAATAATATTCTATTCCTTTCTCTCCTTTTTTAAGTACGGGTAAGTTGGTAAATTAATGTTGACTTGTATTTTTTATTCATAATACCTTCTTAACGACGCCTGATTATATGTACCCTTTATTTTATTATTGATAGTGTCTGTTACCTCATATGTATTATTTTCTTTATCCTTCGTCACTGTCCCGTCTTCGTCATGTCTATTTTTTCGTCCAGTTACACCATAATATTGGATCAGTGAAGGGCTGTCCTCCTTTTTCACTGCCGCGTCTAGTTTAAATGAGTGTTTGTCTTATTTGCCCGGTCTCCTGGAACATTGGGTATCTGACTTGTTTGTGGTTCCTGTCTGACCTCTGGGTTACCACTAATAGGTGTGCCATTTGTTGCATTATTTTGATTACCTGTTTGCGTTTGCTGTGGGTAATACACATAAGTTGGTAAATTATGTTGGTACGGTCGTTGGCTATTGGCCACCGCATAGTTTACCTGGGGTCTGTAATCCTGATTCCTTCTATCACCTCCCCCTTGATTGCCTCCGTTCCTATAATTATTTCCTTGGTTATAATTATTTCCTCTATAATTGTTGTCCCGATAATTATTTCCTTGATAGCTATTTCTATAATAGTTATTTTCTGTGTAATTATTTCGATTTGGTCCCGGATTGTTACGGTTATTCGGGCTCTGATTATTATTATTGCGGTTATTTACTGGGATGTTATTGTTATGGTTGTTCGAATTGAAACTGCTACCATTTCCACTTCCACTCCGATTTGGCCCGTTGTTACTATTGTAATAGTCTACCTTACGACTGGGGGGTTGGTAGTCTTGAAACTTTCCCGCAGACTCGCAGTTCTCTAATAACTTCGCCAAGTCAGTGATTTTACCGAGTTGCTGGTATAATTGCGCATCTTTAATACCATAGCTATAGTGTCCGGCCAGTTGTCTTACCAAACATTCTTCTGGGATTGGCGGTATTAATTTTCGTGCTAAACATATTTTTCCCAGGAAATATAATGTTCGGGATTGTCCCTTGGATGCGTCGTATTTCTCGTAAAATATATCAATATTTTTCCTTGAATTGGCGTTTGAATTCACTCAGGTTCGTTATCTCGGGTCGTATTGCTATCCACCAATATCCCTTGTATTCCGAAATGTTTCATCTAACATTTCCCGTATTCTGTCCCATCTTGTTTCCCTATTTCTCTCTATGAACTCTTCCATCCTTTCTAAAAATTCCATAGGGTTCCGGCGATAATTTTGGAAATTAATTACCTCCCTATTTTTGCTATGACACGTATGGGTACTCAAGATCGGTGTGTCCCTTAGCGCTTCTAATCTCTCCTGCAGGTTTTTCTCCCTTTGATCAATTTCCTGTATATTATTTTTATTGGTTCTTATTTGTTCGTCTAACCTATTAGCTATGTCATACGTTCTTTGTATCCTCTCGCTAACGTCTTTCCGGACTTCTCCTACCTCCTTCATAATTTCGTCATTGTTTTGCCTGACTTTATTATCGAGAGTTTGAACACTTTGTTTCGTCTCTATGGTTCGTTCCTCCATGGTTTCAAAACGGGTATCATTTCCTTCCTGCAATCTTTCTAATTGTTTCGCCATTGTTTCGACCCTCCTGTCTCTGTCGACTTTATTAGCGTTGATTTTTTGGTTCACCATTTCATAATTTGAACTAATTTCCTTTTTCAGGGACTCTATACTTTTTTATTTTTCTCCTGAAATACCTCCAGATTTTTTCCATTATCATTGATTTTATCCGTTATATATTCCCTTAAAGATTCTATCTTTTTATCTAATTCCTCCTTATCTTCCTGTCTATTTTTATTATTATCCTCCTTCAGGGATCCTATTAACCGAGACGGTTTTCTCATTACTGTTATTAGTATTTTTGTTTATAGTTTCTTCCATTCTTTGGAACATCACCATTATTGCATTCATGTCGATGCTCCCTGTTGCTTTTTCCGGTTCGGGTTTCTCTGTTTCATCCCTTTTTTGTGTGGGTTTATCTGTTTGGTCTCCCATTTGTATGGGTCTTTCTCCTGCTTGTTCCTCTGGTTCATCTCCCATTTGCATGGTTTTTTCAATTTCTGGTGTGGGGCGGCTCTATTTCTATCTCCTCAACTTGGACTGCCTCCCCGTCTTCCACACGTAATTCGGGTTCTATGTTTTTCTTCCCCTTCTTTCATTTTGTTGTGGCATCTTGATTTGTTGATAGTTGCTGGGCTTGTTCCTTTCATTTCAAGCCTCACTAGTTGGGCTGCCAATTTATTACGAAGAAGAAATGTGTGACGTCTGGTGTTCGTCAATTTATAACGTTTTGAAATGTGTCTTGTCGGGTGTTACACTCCGCGCACTTATACTTACTAATTGCCTGTTTCTCTGCGACGATGTAGTCCTGCAATCACAACTTATGCTAATATACGTGTGTGTGTGTGTGGGCGCCACTTGGATATTTAGTCCAAGAATTTAATTATTATTTAAAATTGATTTTTAAATTATTAAATTAGTTATAGAAAAAATGTAAACAAGACAATTTTAGTTGCAAATAACATATGTTTAATGACTTTTTTTTCATAAAAATCGTCTGAAGGACTAACAGTAAAATTATGGAAAGTTGCAGAGTTACAAAAATTATTGACAAGATTTTATTAAGTATCGGCTAATAAAAGTTTTATTGCTCAGTTGAATCGCATGAATTTAATCTTTGAAAAAACTTTATACTCAGGACGTGACTCCTTTGAACTATCAAGACAAATCAGTGGGATGCTTTACAAAATTTGTGTGAATTGAAGGTGTTTGACATATGTGTACAATTGTGTGACAAAGATACCAGGTAATAGGATTTTAATTTTGGACAACTCATGATCCGGTGGGTATTTCCTTCACAGGACACTGTTCTTGGGGACGATTTCAATCTTGCGCCTCTTAATAACTATTGGACAATATTACTAAATTTTTTAGATTACTTGGGTTCGATACTGTTCATTTCATCTTCCTCTTATGCTAATTCACTTTTGCAATTAATTTTCTTTATGGAACGTTTTGTGACGTTACAGTATATGTACAATATTATTGGTACTGTATATGTAATTGTTAATATGTATAATACATATTTCTTAGAAAAAAAAACGTTATAGCGAATTCGCGTTATGTGGGGTCGCGCAAAGCGGGGTATGACTGTACTGTAAAAACACTCAGTGATCCTTTTCTATGTAACACAGTTGTTTAGATTTTGTATTACTGTACAATTTTGTAATTTACTGTAGTCCTTACATACCAATAAAACTTTATTTAAATAGCATTTGAATGTTTTAATTTGTCTATCAGGTCAGCTGTACTAATTTAAAATAAATAAATGTAAAATGTAAAGTAAATACGAAATTAATGTTTTGAATAGAACAAAAATACACAAACATTGTTCAGTGACACGAACATCATATGATAGCAGTCTAACTGTTAGTGAGTCACAACTTGATAAATAAAATACTGTGGGAATATTCTGCAAGATTTAAAAAAATGATTATTTCATTCTTATATTTAGTCACTATCATATTCATTTGGTAACTATTCTTATTATAAAATTTTCATTAAAATTATTCTCTTCCAGTAGAGAGAACAGAACCTCATATTTTGCTGATAACATAGAGTAAACTTTTGTAACATGAAACTGAAATATTTATGTTCAGCAGTATAACATCATTCTGATTGCAAGGATAAGAGTTTGTTTTACTATTACTTTGCATGTGTCAAAAATTAGCAGGTTTTTCATTTCTAATAAATGAGAAATCGGAAATAAATTAATTGCTTAACTTGTTTAACTTGACATCTGCAACAAATTTTTAAAATTTTCAGTTGGTTTGTTTTATTTTGAAAAATACCAAGTAGTTGACATTATGTAAACAGTATAATGCTATATATAAATGAGCAATTACATGTACAAGAGTCCATTGTCCGCCATGGGGGGGAGGGATTACATTCGTACAAAACATTGCAATTTGTTAGTGTGTGCTCGCTAAAGTTAATAAGAATAAAAAAAAATATACATATAGTGGGCCTGTTTATTGTAGACTACACTGTTGGGATAAATAAAGATAATACTTTAATATTAATAGGTAATAAGAATTAACTATTAATTTAATTTAACTTTAAGTTACAAGAATTATTCAATTTTACTATAACAATATAACTACTAAGAAGACAGTGCAGTTTTTTTTAGTACTAAGTAATCCAGATTTATACTATGCTACAATTTTCTCTTTTTGAAATTTTCAAATAAAGCAGTTTTAAATAAAAGTTATGTAATGAAAACAATTTTAAAATGAGATTTGGGAATCTATGTAGAAGGTAATGTATGTTGTCTGATTACTTACCATTGGATGATTTTAAAAACCTGAAAAGAGTTCTGCTTCATTTCTGTTTGAAAATGTTTCTGAAACCATCTGTGTAGGATGATAACCCAGACAACATCCGTGTATAAATGACTTTCAATTCTGTGGGTGGAAACTTGAACATTTACAAACACAAATAAGTGAATAATTCCCATATAAGTGTTTATAAGTGAATTATTTCCCATCAAACTGTATATGGGAACTTCAATAACTTTTGTTTAAATTTTGTCTTCTAATGTTTTAATGTATACAAATAAAACAAAATATATGTTAATACAATTAAATTTATTAATGTGTGGTAACATCACAATAGTACAGTTATAATAATGAAAATATACACAAGAATATTATACACGTCACATTAATAATACAATTCTGGCTAAAAAAAATAATCATAATCTTTTCATAATTGGCTTCTTGACAAATCTTGATTACTTGGGCAGTTAAATTTCTTTTCTTTCAGTGCTGTGAAAAGTGGAATTTCATTTTATTGATTTAAAAAAAATTAATTAGAAAGTAATATTTAAAGGAAATATGACTCTTGTTGTGTCATATAACTATTATTTAATAATCTATTATATATTTTTATAATAAAGTAATAATTCAACTTTTGTTGTTTAAATTGAAAATATATAGCTTATATAAGGATAGTGCTGAGGAGACAGTTAAAAATCACTGTGCTCTTGCATAGTATAATTAATATTTTATGATAATTATCATATTGAAAATTACTGTGGTGTTTTGAGTTTTTACAAGTCTGAATCAAGAAATTAAAATTAACAAGACTTTATATTTTTTATTAATATGTAAAAGCAACCATTTAGCAATATTCACCCCCCCCCCCCAAATAGATAATGGTTATTATTAAGGATCATCCATAATGTAGTAAGGCTGCTAATTTGGTAATTTTTAACCAGCTTTCCAGTTTCTGAAAAAAGATATAAAACAGTGATGTCATGAAGACTGTCGTAACGGTGAACAGTTAAAAATTTATTGTAAATCTAACTATCTAACTTTCAGGTAGTTTTTATTTAGCCATTCTAAGGTTCAGTTGTAAAAATAACATTCACACATGCACACAGAGTTCATGTGTGTGTGTATATACTGTATTCAGATTCAAAGAATCTCTAAGTGAAAATTTCTAAATGAGTTATATATAAAAATAGAGCAACTGACTTGTATTGTTAGATTTGTTGCTTCCAAAGAGTGTTTAATGCGTTTCTGATTTACAGCAAGGGCAGTGAACCAGTTTTTAGAAATCCCCAATGCAAGTTGTTGTGGGATCGTTGGAGACACGTATGGCTTTTGGCATGGGAAAGACAGAGAAGACTTCAGGAGAGACTGACTTACTTACAGGAATTAGAGAAAGTAAAGAATTTCTCATGGGACCAGTGGCGTAAAAGGGTAATCATTTGTTTGGTTAATTATTATTGTTTTATTTAAAATTGTTATACATTAATTAAACAGTTATCAATTTATATATTTGTATTTTAGTTCCTGAAGTTCATGAACCATAAGAAGTCACGTCTGACTGATCTCTTCCGAAAAATGGATAAAAATAATGATGGTCTCATTCCTCGTGAAGATTTTATTGATGGAATTATTAAGACAAGTAAGTCGTGGAAATTTTTGTTTTCTACTTTTGTAAAGAATATATTTACAAGAATTCAAAAAATGATAAGGGTCGTACCAAAAATAGGGTCCAATTGTGTGTAACTTCTGTGCATGGAGCATGATCGAGTTAAGACCTGCACAGTATGTTAGTTTGGGTCAACTGAGTTTAGTTAGGTTGTTTTATTGTTGCTTCATGTACACAAACAAAAGCAGTAATCTCATTAAAAACCCTGCCAGGTGTAAAGTTAGTAATGTAGCAAAAATGTTATCGTTGACAGTAAAGTGTGGAAATAGTGTTACGAATTCTCTGACAGCCCTACAAACATTCATGCGATGACTGTAGTTTGGCAAACCTTTACTAGTTACCATTTAGGTCATGCAATGTATCAATGAGAAAGTTCATGTAAACAAATATTTCGAAGTAAGCAGAGTCAGTGACCATTGTTCAAAAACAATATAAAATAATAAATTCTAGAGAGCATTATCAAACACTAGAAAAACTGAGGAGGGTGATGCAGAGCTCTAGCACAGCCTATTATCCTCCAGTGTCTTCACAATAACGCGTGACCACATAGCACCATAGCCACACATAACACATGGTAAATTCAAGTGGATTCAAGTAAATTCATCCCTCTTATAGTCTAGGCTTGGCACCAACTGACTATCATTTTTTTTATGTACCAAAAAATATTTTGGGTTCACAGAAGTTCATAAATGATGACATACTTAATGGGCTTTGGAATGGTGATGAGGAGGGTGGGAGGTAGTAGAAAAGCTTGTTCCATGCTTATATAACAAGTGCTTATATAATGGTGACAGCTATGTGTACAAATAAATTACTGTCAAAGTTAATATACACTATTGTAATGTTAAATAAAATATTTTAAAAGCTTTTTTTAAATAGCTCACTGGACCTTACTTTCTGAATGGCTCTAGTATATTGTGAAGTTGTGTATGTGTAGAAAGATAGTTTTCCAGATATTAGTACATCAAAATTATTTTTCAACATAATTTGTAAATATATTATGTACAGAATTTGATACAAGTAAATTGGAGATGAACGCAGTAGCAGATATGTTTGATCACAACAGTGAAGGGTTCATTGACTGGAAGGAATTCATAGCAGCTTTGAGACCAGATTGGGAAGAAAAGAAGCCAACTACTGAAGCAGAAAAGATCCATGATGAAGTAAAACGATTAGTTATGTTGTGTACTTGTCGCCAGAAATTCAGAGTCTTTCAAGTTGGTGAGGGAAAATATAGGGTAAGTAACTATTTTGTATATATGTTTACCTTTTAAAATAATGTGAATTGAAACATGGGGTGTGTATCATGAATTGGGCCAGTTACCCATTCTCTTCCTCAACTGGTTGGTATGAAAAATAGTAATAAATTTTACTACAAGAATAAAATTGTAATTAGTCCAGTAACTAGGAGTTTTAATTTCACAGTTTTTTCAAACTAATGAAAATTTGCAGGTTGCCGGTATAATGTGTCTTACATATAATAAGAAAAGTTTGCCAGATCACTGATGCCAGCAGTTTACAAAAAACACCCATTTCCACAGGTGTATCAATAATTTGTAAAAATTAATCTGTAGGTATAATATATAGTGTTCCTCAAAAAGGTATGATAAAATTTTCCTAGATGCAGCTGTTTCCATCTAAAATACTTCTTTCCATTTCTGTCATCACATGGCAGCATGCAAAGCACTTTTATAATTACCACATATAAAGTTACATGACTGGTATAAAAATCATAGTTATTAAGTAAAACAAGTTATAATTATTTAATTAAAAACTAAAATCGTGACTGTAGAAAAGATGATGTTAGTTAAAAATCGAATTTCCTATATTACTGTGTGAGCAAAACAGAAATAGAATTATTGTTTGGCATTACAGTAAGCAAATTATTTATAAGTCCCACTCAAATCTCATACACAACTTTTATTTGCTTCTTCTTATGTGTTACAATAACAAAGAGAAAAAAATAAATCCAAAAAAGTCTGTTGCTGTTGTAACTATAGTCAGCTGATCCAAACACACCACAAAATAATGCTGTCTTAGTTGTGTAGTCTAGTAGTAATTTTATTTGTAGTAATATTTTTATGCACACTTTATTAATTAAAATGATATACTCAAAATGTATGCCCACATTTTACTCAACACGGAATGTAACATCTGCAGTTTTTGATTTTCCATAAATTCATGTCTTCATTGGTGCTGTCAGATGCAAATCAAATAATTTGACACCTTATTGTTAGACCGTGTATAGAGAAATTCGTTTTAGAGTTACAAGATAGCAAAGAACAAGTGAACATATTATGTGAACACAGTACAATCCCATTTATTAATAAGTGTCATTTTTGAAAGGAAGACTTCTCTTTTGACAATATACAACTGTTAATATAATTACTTATTTAATTATAACAAGAACACAGGGAAATATGATTCCATAGGTAAAATTAAATCTTGTAACGGGGCTAAAAGGAGAGGGTTTTATTTTATTAAAATCACATAAATTTATTTTCCATCTGCGTGGCCAGTCCCATGTTAAATAAAGTTGTCGTCAAACAAAGGAACAGTGAAGTGAAATTGTGAACGGCGAGGTGGTAATGGAATGCGATGTCGGGTGTAACTCCAGGGTAATTAAGCATTTCAGCATGTACAAAGATGCGCAACATGAACATGCGCGCATAGACGACGCACATCAGACTCCAAACAACGCCACAAAAAATGGTGAGATGCAAAAACTTTATTTCCATGCGGTCTGATGCTGGCGGATACACTGAGAGGCTACGCCTTCCACAGCCTCAATATTTCCGCCGGTTGGCATTGTCAACACCTGGGCACAATGCAAACCCATGTTACCGATACAGTGATGAAAAACTTTGTAATCCAAAGGCAGTGTGTGTTACCGGAAGCAGCCAGAAAAGGTGGGGATTTTGTTAGTCGTTGTCTCAACAGTCGACGAAATACTCCCCCCGGCCGGGGTTCATAAAAAAGGTCGCGAACTACAAAATTTTCTAACATATACACGAAGTGTAAAAAATGTAATTTAAATCAACTAAAATTTACAACAAAGCAACCTCTCAGCTCGAAGTAAGTAAAGTGCAGACAGAGAAGTGCAAATGTGGTAAACTTTCGGACGTATAATCGGTGCGGCACGTGACCATCGATGACGCCAGGAGTTAAGTAATCGACTATCAATTATATCATAAATAATTTCATTTAATGAGGCCTAAAGAAATAAAATAATGGGGAAGTAAGACAGAATGAATGTGTGAGAATAGCAAGCTGGGTCGCCTTTAATTAATTAGTTAATAATATAATCTAGATATAAGGAATAAAATATGTTAAAATTTGTTGTTGGTAAAAAGGGGCTTCACCTCAATATTGAATACAGTTTAATTTAAATGTTGGAGAATCGAGTGCGAAGTCATAATTGTAGTTGATTAGAAAGAAAGGAGAACAAAGAATGTCACCACATAAAATAATAAATTAATACTTTATTTCACTTGATATATGTGTGTTAGAATAATCATTTCAAGTACCTAATTTCATTTTCTGTGCTGGTAAATTCGCTATACGAAATAGGGTTACAACACTAGACGATCTGGCCAGAGAGTGACAAATAAAAATAAGTGGGAGTTTGAGATCATTTAATTAATTATTTAATAAAATTAAAAGAACACGACAATCTGTATATAAGTTATGTTCTGATGTACATCAAACCTCAAATAGCAATAGTTGATTTTTATATTTAAATTAAATAATTTATTCCTATTCCACATATTTCTTCATGGAATATAATTGTAGGTTTCCTTTCATAAATTTCATATATTATTTCTTCAAACTGTTCGTTGTTTCCATCCTAAACAATCAAAGTATGTAGCATGTAATTTGTTTTTCAAACTGAAGTAATTTCTCAGAAGAATGCTGAAACTGAATATCTTTGAAATTTCAATTCAAATAAATGTTTTCTAGTAAGAAATCGTGCATTCTGTGTGTGTGTATATGTGGGGAGGGTGGAGAGCTCCTGTTTTCAATGTCTCTCCACAACAATCACAAAAGATTATCATGTGCATCCTCTTTTATAATTTCATTGTCTATTGTGATCTTTTAATTGTAAGTCTAGTGTTCTTACCATTCCCCCTTTTCATACATATTTTTTTTCAGCACCCCCTCTAAACACTCGTCTATCTCACCTAATAACAAAATTGCAAGTGTGTGTGTGAAATAGCCAGTGTAACTGAAGTTCTAAAGTATTTTATAAAAATTAAATCCCAAAAATGAAGTTGTCAAAAACCACACTACATAATAAATATACAATATAAATATTTAATACAGTATAATATTTAGAACAATATACTAAATGTCAGTCAGATTAGTAAAATTAAGTATAATCACTAATGAGAAGAATGAGCACCCTAATGTCTTGGCCCTATATTTTTCAGCAGCTTCCTTAAATCACTGCAGCCAATTATTTTCAGTCATTGTCATTTCCTCTTTTTAGTCAAAAGAGTTGTGACCCCACTAAATCCACATTCAACTAAATAGGCTGATGAGAATTTTAATACTGCAGTCCATGGTTCAGAATAAAGAGTGGGTATCTGGTTTTGCAACCAGAACTGCATTCATTTTTGGTTTTAATTTTAATTCCCAGTTTGCTGATAATTCATTTTGAAATTGCAATTCTGTTTCTTCGCCATTTGCAATATCCTTAAATGCAGCAGATATCTTTGGTGAAGGATATCTTCAGATCAATTATTACAGTCATTATGGGTGCCTCGAAATGTTGAAAATAAATGAGAATATTGTACCCTTGTTTTTGTACTGAGGAAAGATTCAGAATCTGGTAAAATTCTTCATGTCTAAATTGTGTTTCTACAGTTTTGATCCAGGTAGCACTAGTAAGCTCTAAGTGAATTTACGAGGTGCTAACAAAAATTTCCTGACATCTATTTATAAAAAATTATACACTTACAAAAAAGAAATAATTTACTTAATCACCTGCCATACTGATGCATGAGATCCAGCATGATTTCGTGCTTGGAAACGCTGCTGGAAGTCATTCTCCATTGGCCTCTTCAGCATGGCCTGATGAAACACTGTGTAGTACAATCTATACTGTTCCTGGAGCTAACAGAACCTCCCTCCCCCATACCACCAGTGTCAAAATGGGGGTGATAACTCCCATTTTGGGAAACACTGCCTTAGTGCCTTAGTGAAAAGATGCATCAAGAAATAATATAAAATACACCAGTGTTTTTCACATAAAATTAATTCATGGTAAGTCATGTTTTTTGTGAGAACATTTTTTTCATGCCTTATTTTGGATCATTGTTATATGTTACAGTTTGGAGACAGTCAAAAGTTACGACTTGTCCGAATCTTACGTTCGACCATCATGGTTCGTGTTGGTGGTGGCTGGGTTGCACTTGATGAATTTCTTGTTAAGAACGATCCATGTCGAGGTAAATTTTCATTAAATACTTTTATTATTATAAGTATTAAAATAAATTGTATAGCCATGTTACAGCTATCTTCTTTATGCTAAACAAATTTTAATTGCTAAATAAGATTGTTAGAATAGTATTTATGGTATTCTCTGACAGGAGGGGTACATTTACATGTACATGACATTTTATTGTACATACATGCAATTATGTGACTCATACATGCTAACTTTGCATAAATTTCAGTATTTATAATTACTTATACTGCCTTGCTGAAAAATATTCAGTACCTGCAACAACCTGAAATTGAAATAAACAATTTAGATACTTTTTTATAGCAGTTATATCATCTACTTTTATATCTTGAGTACGGTTTTTTTTATTAGTCAGTTGAATTCTCCATGATGGAAAACATAATTGGTAAACTGAAAATGAGTTAGATATTATGGCACTTTATCTCAGCAAGGCAATGTAAGTAAGCTCACAAACAGTGCAGTTATTTTTAAAATAAAACAATAGCCACTTTTACCTCATAATAACAAGTAAGTCATCAGTAAAAACATAGTTATGTCTAAAAAATGTTTATTAAGTTGAATTAAATAATATAATCGTATACCATTAGTATTATGATTTACAATTTTATGGTACTTTTATGAAGTTCATATATTTGCTGTTTTGTTTGTTTTTTGTGTAAAGCAGTGAGTAATGAGTAAAATCATTCCTCTTTTGTTTCACTAAAGAATTAAAACTAAAAAACTAAAATTTTGTGATTCAGTAAAATTTTTTAATAAAAAGAATTGAAATAGTGTAAGTTGTTAGCTAGTAATGTAAGATGAATGGTTTAGTGAGTGGGTATCTGCTTTTGTAACCAGAACTCTTGGCATCCATTTTTGGATTTTAATTTTAATTCTCCATTTTTTTAAAATATAATTCAGTTAATTCTTCTTGTAATTGCAATTTTATTAATAAACAAGTTGCAATGTTTTCTTGAGTTTTCATCAAAACGTGCTGTTTACTATAAATTTAACAACATTGCAAGTACAAAAAAATTTAACAAACAAGTGCTTCAGTTGGTCAACTGATCATTCGTGACCTAATGTTAAACTTTGTAGGAAAAAAATTCTTCATACAATTCCCAAATTTTTGCCATTCTCTGATCTAAACCATTCACCATCTGCTGTTTATATTTTTTGTTAATATATCTTGTTTGTGCCTTGCAGAATTCTATTTTGAACTAGTTAACATAAGGATTGTTTCCTGAATTAATTTAAAAAATATTAAACTAATAATGACTATTTAACTAATCATAACTGGTAACTTCATCTTAACTTGTAATTTAAATTCAGATATTTGTTACTTTTAAATAAATATATGTGTGTTGAAAACAGACTAACAACTAGTACATACTAAATCAGAGACTATACTTACTGGTCTTGTAGTGTTAAACAGGGGTGGTGGTTCTCTATTTTTGCAAAACAAGCACTAAAAATGTCCTCAAAATGTATGTGCACTAGAAGCTTTACTAAGTTGATATAACAAGGGACGATGTAACACATGGGATAAATAATTATGTATACTCACGCACAGTGTTACATTATTACATTGATTATAAATACAGATGTTCTTCCATGCTCTATCATTTCCTTTTCAAAATCCAAGATCTGAACAAAATAATACTGTTTCCAGTAAATCTGGCAACACCAGCACAACACTAACTTCTAGAACATCTTTTTACTTACGTGTTTCAATTACCAATTGCACTATTAGTATTCCTTTCTGGATACTGAGGCATCACACGTAATTTGCAATTTTAACTTTTATGATGCCAGCCCTATAAGATTACTCCTTGTGTGTCATAACACAGTTGTTACTGCAGTTACTTCTACTGTCAGGTAGTTCACTTACAAGTGAGCAATTAAGGATGCATATCTTAGCTTTTGTTTTTCGTGTTATAGGTATTTTCTGTTTTAATGCGTGTAGCAGTAACATTATGTTTATTTTTAAACTAACTTTCACTACTCCAGTGGAATTGTAATTCCTCAAGTACACCATTCAATAGTACCAGTTTGTATCTTTCCTTGTAATAAAATGAAATCTTAACTGTTCATCTGAAGTTAAATGTGTTATAGTAGTAACATTATTAAGTTACCAAAGCACCTCTTTGTATATGAATATGGCAATATTAAGAAATCATGTAAAATGACATATTGCCTAAAAAGAAAATAAACTGAATAGGAACTTTTTTAATTAGTTTATTTTCAAAATTTAGATTTAAAATTTACTCATTTTTTTCTAATTCTCTTAAACTTATTTCAGCTCTGTTGTACCTAACATGGTAATGGTAATATGTGTAGTTTTTAACATTACTTAACAAGTTCGTAAATTTTAGAGTAAGTGTACCTTACAGTTAAGATTTATTTTATTGTAAGCGTACTAATAGAGATATATTAACTGTCTTCCTTTCTGACAACCTTATCCATATAAACACATACCTCTTGTTAAATACAAATTTCTCATGCATGGAAATATGTTTTGTTGGTTTATTGAATGTTATTAAATTTTGTTTGTTTTCATCATTGTATCATTTAATAAATGTGAACTAGTGGAAATGCTACCGATTCCAAATCGTTTCAAGCCTGAAGAACATGAACCGTGGTGTCCATTGGGAATAGTTGAGCTTATGTGTAATAAAATTTGAAACTTTCTTTTTTGTGATGTCATATTGTTACCATTTTGTTATTAATTAAAATAGCAGAAGATTTAGTATAAATAAAGACATTTGAGACAAATACTGTAATAATTTTAAAAAATCAATTTATGCAGTATCTTCAATATTAGACAGAGTTTGTTTTAATGGCATTTGTATTACAGTTTTCATTATAATTTCGAATTGTATTGTAAACTATTTTAAATTTCACTTATAAAACAAGAGCTTTCAGTACATGTTTAAAACAAATTTGAACTAAGTTATAATAACAATATTATAACATTATGACAATCTTGCTGCATATATATATATATATATATATATATATATATATGTGTCATTAATATTGATTTTTGATAGAGATGACCATACAGTACTACCCCACTTTCTTTATCTTAAATGTCTTTTATAGCAATAGCTTCAGATGACAGTGTCAATAATAAGTGGTTTTTCCTTTGAATAATTAAGACATTGAATTAGTATAATTTTGGTTTGCATGACAGTTTGCACCACTGTGTCATTTATTTGGAAATATTAAGGCACACTGCATAATTATTAATGGATGTTTGTGTATATTGCTTTTTCACAGTACAATTTATTTTTGTAAATATGTATACTGCATTGTTTAATTCATTTTAAACAGCTTACAAAAAATGTAACAGGGTTGGTTATTTTTATATTATAATATTCTAAAAGATTTTAAATATAATAAAACTGTTATTCACTGATTGAGTTATCAGTGAGGTATGTTGGTATTGACTGAAAGTCTGAAATTTTGTAAATGTCAAAACCCAGTTGTTTTTGCTGTTTCTCTAATAGAAAACAATCAAATTTATAGGCTTCATGGTATTGGAATGTAGTTTTTTAGGAAGTTAAGAGTATGATCAAAGTATGTGTTTTTGGCTTTCAGGGAGCTTAAAAATTGTTCTAAGAATAATTTTCCTATTAGTTGTTGGTTATATTACAGTAGTCACGTGTAAGTATTAAAGAAGCCAAACAGGAGTAATGTTTATTCTAATACCTTAACTATGTAGATAGTAATAAATAAAATTTGGAAGGCGTATAAAATGAAATGGACTCCATTCGGTTAAATTTAATACTATTTTTAGATTCATAAATGTGTTAGAGTTTTAGAGGTAAATGATTAAAGTGAGAGTAAATATTACTTTTAACATGCTGTACTGAGACATGATTTGTATGGGATTTATAAGTTCAGCTGTTCCATATTACTGAAATTGTGAACTCATCTGTAAAATGCGCGCGCGCGCGTGTGTGTGTGTGTGTGTGTGTGTGTGTGATTCACAGCTTACAAAGACCCAAATGTTGTGTACTTCATAAATTCACTTGTAAAGTTTACAACATAAATTTTCTGTCAAGTTTATACAGAAAAATCGTGATTATCTACACTTTCTACCAAGCAGGAAATACAGAAACAACACAAAATCATACTGAATGCAGAAATTGGCATTAATATACTATGATGTTTATAACTAAAATAATTCATAGAAAGGGGAATTGACATAACATATTGAAACCAGAGTGGATAGTATGATGTGTAAAACGTATTTTCTGCTCACACTTGTTAATATAAACTTTGAATACACTTGCACTGTGTACTAAGAACATAAGAAACAAGTTTATTTACTTTTTACAGATTAAAAACTAATCAGGTTTTTGTTTCATGGCAGCTAAACATTTTTCTTAGTGGAGGACTGTAATTTGCACACCATCATTATGTTTCACAGCAAACTGTTGTCATGATTTGGCAGGTAGCTGAGCAATGCTTCTATAGAGTGCCATGGTATAGGTTGCTCAGCCTGTTCCACTTCCTCATTATTTGGTGTCCTTTTCTTCTTGTCTTTCTATAATTTTCAATACTTGCTTGCCAATCAACAATGATTGATTGTTGACCATTTTATTATATTCTCTTCAGCCCCCTTCTTCATCATTGGCATTAAGTCTAGTCAGCTGAACATATGAATTTCAATATTCATTTATGTTGACATTGTAATTTTTCAGGCAATTTAATATAATAAGTCGTAAACTATTTAGTTGTTTATAGTAACAGTAAATGTTAATTTCATTTTCATATCAGTACAAGTTTTATTAATCAGCACTGTCCCAAAAATAATTTGTTCATTGCGCACTTAGGAGTCAACAATGCGTAAGCCACAAAACATATAACCACATATAATCAAGAGTTTGCATTGTATATTAATTTGTGATTAAAGGCAATTACAACCATGTTACTTTTTTTCAATATATCTCTTAAGTATATCAAGAATGTTACTTTTTGTTAACTGTTATTCTTTTTTCTTATTCAGAAACCATACAGATATAAATTCACTAATACTATTTCAGTATTCAGACCTCTTCTGCTCTATTTGTTTTTAACATCCAGTGTACCAATTAAGATTCCTTCGATTCTGTATAGTCATTTTGTAGTAGAGATAGAAAGCAGTAATAATAAAAATTAAAAATAAATTTTATGTAGATTCAGCAAATTGTTAAATGATTCATATAACAGTCTCACTGTTAATTTCACTGCAAACTAATTTTTCTATACATCATACAGTATGGAGTTTTTATAACAAAGAAACAGTATGGTTTAAATGGAATTCTATTTGTGTAATTCATCTCGTTCTCTAATTTTGTAACACCTCTGAAACCAGATGTCATAAATTGAGTTTCTAGTGCAATTCAATATTAGATATAAATTTTGGCAATATACATACTATCTGCTGTTTTTGTAACGAGTGTATCCAGTTCTAGTAGAGAATTATCTTTGAATCTAAAAGTGACCAGAGCTTTCAAAATTGTCCAGATGTGTAGTAATGAATATTGGAATGGGTGTACACAACTGTTAGTGATCACTGTTGCATTGCTGCATGTCTGTTGTGTTGGTAGCTGTAGGTTGTTTAGCATGCATTAAAAACGAGGATATGGAAGTGGTTCATCTGGAAAGGTCTGTTATTTTCTTTTGTGTTTGTGAGATGTTTTTAGCATGATATATATTATGCATTTACAAGTGGTTTGTGAAACTATAAAGTCTTCCTTAACTTTATGCCTATTTTTTATTTTATTTTTTGAGGTGCATTTTTATTTATATTTAATTTATAATAGTATTTAGTTGTATTATTGATATAGATAGTAATAAATTTTAGTTATTGTTGTAAAATTGCATATTATGTACATATATGAAATAGTGGTTTCAGAAAAATCTTGAAAAGTTAGAAACCAATAGCCTAAATTGAAAGACTTTAATTAACAACCAACAGTTTAAAGACATGATGTAGAAAATTCACAAATTCAAGCCTTTCAAAAATCTGGTAATGTGCTGAGTTAATTTTCTAATTTTTTACTTTAGTGCAAGCTGTTACATTTTCTTAAAGCAGTAGAAACTCAAATCTGTAAAACCATGCAATTTTACAATATTTTCTTGCATATGATATTTTTCTGCACACTGTCATGTAAGAAAATTAACGTGTGTAAATTTTTTACTTTGCTTAGTTTTAGCTTTGTATAGTTTGAGTAAAATACTTAACGTTAGAATTGTTTTACAGTTTTTTCTTATTGTTTGCTGATTTTGTTTTTGAAAATTCGTTGTAACAGTACTCAACTTGTAAAGTGTGTGTGTGTGTGTGTGCTTGCATACATGCATAGGAAGTTTTACCCATAAGTATGCATAGTAATAATTTTCAGGTTTATTTAATTTACTCCACTATAAATTAAACGACTTCAGTAAAACACTCCTGGGTTCATGTTATAAAGTTCTGTGAAATAAAACTGACATGTTCCAGTAATAAGTAAGGCTGTTTCAGCATTTGCTTCCCATTTTCAGCCAGAATGTTCCTATCTATAAAATAAAACAGCATATATGTAAGTAGGCATACATCTTCATGCAATATGTACATCACTTATGTTTTTGCATGGGTAAACTGTCAATTTTCAAACATGCAATAGACTATTCTTCCACATCTGTGGAGCTTTCATGTTCATAGGTTTGTTCCATTTCCCAGTCTTGAAGCAAAAAAATTAATTTTCTAAAACCCTACTCCAAGCCGTTGTTGCTATATACAGAACACTCAAAACTGTAATCTTTGCAGTCTCACTAGGTTTTCCTTCACTTTTGTACATTAATCAACATTTTTTTCTGAAATCATATCAGTAATAAATGTTTAATGTTTTAATAATTCCTTAATCAAGTGGCTGTTTAACACATAACAATTATATATTGCTCCCAACATTTACTATACTACAAAAACACATTCACTGTCCTATTTCAATAATGATAGTATCATTAATTTGTGTTCAACTTTAAATATAGTAAATGGTAAAATAAAAATATGTGATCATAAAAACCATAATAATTACATGTAATTATAGGCAACAGCTGGTGACCACTTTACATTTGAACTATTAATACTGTGCTGATATGTGTGAAGCATCAGCCAATGTGTTCATAGCAAGTTCAAATAATAAATTAATATTGCTTTATATTCCTTCCTTTGAGTATTGTTTTTAGTTTTCAGAATCACAGAATTCGTTTGGAACTGTCTTCGTTTATTAAATTTTATGGAATAGTTGGAAATATTTAAACGTACCCTTTCTTCTTCCAAGTGACTAAGGCTACTTTCAGTTCCTGTTTTACGTGTTTTACTCTTGACTTTGATTTGTGTGAATATTCTAGTGACAGTGAAGTTTAATTAAGTACTACTACTTCTGTTGTTTGTACACAACAAATTTTTTGTTAACTTCCAGTTTTAGATTTTCAATAGGGTTTTTAAATATAAAATGCACTTCATATCATCATATTTTATGTTTTGTGTCGTGACTGTAAATACTGTCATGGTTATAACAATAAAATTATTCAATAATGTAACTTACATTATTCTTTGGGAAGGGGGCTTGTGTAAATGAAAGAAGTGTTAATTTGTTGAGTACTGTAACAATAAATTATCAAAAGTTGCATGTAATTGCCCCTACTCACTTCCCAACTGTCCCTTTCCTTAATAGCAAAAGGAAGAACAAACATCGAGTTACGTGAGCAGTTCATCCTTGCTGATGGAGTCTCACAGAGTATGTCTGCCTTCAAGTCGAAGCCAACCCCTCCAAGTCAGAGATCAGTATCTATTTCTTCAAATGCTGGCCCTATTACTGAGGTCTGTAATACATTATTCTACAAATATAAATCTTTAAATATTTGCATATAATTATAATTATTTTTTATTATATTTTAATTCAATTCAAAATGTAGACTGAAAGTGAACCTGTTATAAGAAAATTTAAGACTAATAAATCAGTTATGTAAATAATATTTTAAAATTAGCCATAACTGTTCGTACAAAAATTTATAGATCTCTAGGGTAATTGTGTAAGATTTCTAAATACTTATTGATATATTGTAGTTTACAAATGTTGTGCCATATAAGCAACACACACTGTTAAGATTCCATTGCCATTTAAATATGATTAGTCTTTTTGGATAATATATGGATTGTAATTTCGTTTTGAGATAATAAATAATAATAATTATTATGTAATTAAACTGTGGTAATAAAACTGGTAAGTGACAGCAACATAAAATAATGTTACAGTCTCATATCGTATTAGATTCTGAAGTGTCTTTCATGGAACAAAAAGGTAGGTGTACTTCTGCATGGTAGTATTTTTTGTGTACATTTTCTTTCTTCTTTTGCTATGTTGACTTTAAAAGTATGGTGTATTCTATAGAAGAAAAGGTAAGAGTAAAATAATATATATATAATTTAATGCACAACAGTGTATTGATGTGGGCGGGTGTGCCAACTTTGCAAATATGGACAGTAGTCATGGTCCATTACTGTCAAGTACACTTATGGCTGTTCATTTGGTGCTGCTTATGTCGTTTTGTTTGATTTTTCGGTGTGTGACAATTAATCTTGATCTTACCTTCCATACCTTAGAACATACAGACTTTCACTTCATTCACTGTTACTCCTCTTTCGCTGTTAAATGTTATATAATAAATCTTGTGGAGACATCTAACTTTCAGTATATATCACCCCAGATCAAATATTTTGTTAACATTACAGAAATCTTTTAATAAAAAGTAGTGAGAAATAATCCAAAAATTTTAATGAAGTTCTCATTATTAAGGTCAATTTTATATTGAAAGAAATGTCTGTTTTCATATTAAAAAAAAAAAAAAAAATTATATGTTATGAATATTCAGTGATGTGTGCTCTTAAAAAAAAGTTGTGGAAATTTAGAATAATTTTTAAGTAAATGCTGTATCTGTGTGCATGTGCTTGTGTGTTTGTGTGTGAGTGTATCCACATATATGTTAAAAAATTAATGAGTTAAAAAAACAATAATTTATAAAAAATCCCCAGTGTACTAACAAAAATTATGCTTTTTTTGTAAAGGGTTTTTTTAAAACAAATTTGGACCACATAGTGTATACAGATTGTATAATTGATAAATCTAGTAGACAAATAATTATCTTTTCAGTTCAAATATTCTCTATAATATTGCAACCATTCGTTAAAAAGTCTTGTCTAAATACATTCTAAATCCATCATGACCTGCTCTTCAGATTTTTTTAGCAGATTCAGTAAATATACAGTCTGTTAAATACTGTTAATAGCTGTTAAATATAACAACATGTTCAGTCTGTTAAATACATCTAAAAATAAAGGCACAGGCAAGAAGTCTTTTCGTTCTTTAAAGGGAAGAAAACTCAAAACAGTTTTTTTATTCCTTAATTATTATTACACAACTTCTCAACAGCTGAAGAATTCTTGAGTGTTCTAATGCCAATATTTGAGAATTTACGTCAGAAGGAAGCATTGCCTTGTTCATATCCACTAGCTATGGGATCACGACAGCACACACCTTCTTATCATGGGGTAAATATATACTTTACTTAAATTTACCATGTATAATAAAGATTTTCTTCAGTGCATTAGAATTTATTGTTATCAGAACCATTGATTAGTTATTAACAAGATGAGTGTAGTAAAATGTTGTGTTCTTATTTACAATTTTGTGTTTAAATTTTGGTAGTATCCATAAACATTACTTATTTTATATCTAATCTAACTGAAAACTTGTTATTAAAATTTGAATCATTAGTCACAAAATATGACAGTTGCCAGACTTGAAACAAGTTTGAAGAGTACTTCTAATATAATTGTATATTAATCTGATAAAAAAGTAATATGTTGTCAGTAAGTACAAACAGTGTGCACAAATATGGCAAGAGAAAATGGATTATTATCAGTAATATGTGCAAGGTCATCCTACATTATTACTCATTGGAAAAACAAAGTTTCAGGTTCTTTTTATTGTAAATTAATTATTTTAGAGAACCGTGTATTATGGAGGAGGGATGTCTTGATTGCAGGCTGTGACAGTTATATGTTACTTTAAGTTACATGATAAAAAGATAGTCAAATATGACTGCTATGATAATAAGGTGGATCCCCTCAATTTTTATTAGGAGACTACTAAGAAAAAGTTGTATGTAGGGTTGTATGTTACAAATTAGCAGCTCTGTGGACATGTTTCAGCAACATAAAAATGTAATCGACTACAGTACTTTATGTTAAGATAAAACAGTGGGAAGCTAGGTCTATCATAGGAAAGAAATTGTAAGTTCAAGTAAAATGAGGGTCTTCCTATTTTGTCAGTTTGGTACACATTTGGATTAGCCTTTGGCGCCAACTAGTAATTGAAGATGAACTCCTTTGAAAACAACCTTAGGGACTACAACCATCATCAGCCCAAATTAACAGAATATAAATTGTAAGCTTGTAAGGGCCCCTGAAATGCTCAGCCAGAGCACAAGTACCCTTCATTAAAACACCTACTCTGGATAAGAAAGGATGCCACTACTGTCATGATTGATTAGTTGTTTCCTAACTGTGATTCAAGGTAAACAGTGAAGAAAATTAAGAGTCAAGAAGTGTCCAAATTCATTTTTTTAGAAGGGAATTGATTGAGATCAAAACAAACTAGATTTAGTTTTTGTACTAATTATCAAATACACAATTGTTTACTCAGTGTCAGCAATAAATTCAATAGGCCTTGAGTCCTCTACAACTCAGACACATGCAAAATTTATTTGATTCTGTTTGAATTTGCGGCAGTTATCATTCACCATAGAAAAAATTCTACACACAGACATTTTTCTTCATGTTTTGAGGGTAGTAGAATCAGAATTGGCCCTTATCTTTAACACGATTTTTTTTTGCGATCACCATACTTCTATTTCCTTACAGAACATGGAAGTAAAAATGGATTGCTTATCAACTAAAAAATTGGACTGCTGAATTAAAACTGATTGCCAAATTTTGTGGTGAAGAACGTAGTAAAAATCTAAATCAGGTAACAACCCCAGATAGGGTTTTACTGACATTTAATCAGTATAATCAGTCAGGTGTTTCAAACTATGCGTATATACTACCATGGATTTAAAATTTTATGTAAACATTTACATATAAAAAAGCTGAAGGTACCCCATATGTAATTTAGAAAGCTACCTCTTTCAGGAAGTGTAGCTGCAGCAGGATTTAAAAGTGGAAGATCAAGTCTGGGAGGAGTTATCTTGTCCCTACGAGAGCTGTCTGCTGTATAAGATGGTGCCTGCAGCTCGTAGAAACTAACACAAAGGAAGTGACCAGACCTAATAAGCCACTACGTTTGGGCTGCATATGCCATAGTATTCATGGATTACTTGAGGTTGAACATGAGGTTCAGCATTGTAGGGATATTTAAATCAAAAATACATGCACTCATTTGGCAAAGAGAAAAGTGTTTTTTAATCATGACACGCAATCAGTTCATAGGTGAAAGTAGCAGTGGAAAAATTGTATGAATTAAAATTTCAGCTAGTTCCTCATGCACCCTATTCTTCAGATTGCCACATTGGTTCCATGTAATTTTCCCAAGACTCTTACAAACATGGCTGACTTTTGAGTGTTTCATGAGTATCTTAGTGAATTCTAGAAAAGTTATTTTCATCAGGGAATTTAAAAAAAAACTTGAGCATTGTTGGGCTAAATGTATCAAATTAAATTGAGATTACTGAAAAGTAAACTATTTTATTCAAAAAATGTTTACTTTTTATGTAGGCAAGGATAGTTAATGGATGTCCTTGATATGTATTTCTTTCTTTGTTGTTTTTGCAATTTGTACTAGTGTGTGTGTGTACGCGCGCACGTGCGTGCAGCACATTAAAATTAATAACCACTCTAATTGATCAGTATCAAAATTCTTATTCTGCTATAAAAATGAACTCCAGTATTTAATATAATTAATTATTTGAATTGTGGTTAGTTAACATACATATGTAACATGCCAACAGATTAAATGTGTATATTAAATCATATTGCTAGTTTGACCACAAGTAAAACAATAAGTCAGTAAAGCTTAGCACAGTATATTGTAAGCATAATATATTACATACAGAGTCACACACACACACACACAAATTCTTAACCTTTCGTAATTCTGTATAACAGAAAGGTGTCACAGTACAGGTTTATTCAGCCACATAATTTACATATGAAAAAAGTCCATTGTTTTTCATAATGGTTTTGTTTTACATCACAATCTATCATTTTCTGCATCTGAAAAGCGAATTGCAATAAAAAATGAGTCGCATACAGTGAGAGAGGATAGGATTGATAAGCATACATTATTAATTAATAAACATATTTTTTTAAACATGCAATTATTCTTATGTATACAATTAATACTATAGTACGGGACTTAGCATAATAAGCTTCGAGGTTATGCAATAGTAACAGCTCTTCCCCACCCCTCGCCCAACAGCATTGTCGCACGTTACATTTGGTATGCGTAGGCAAAGGTGGAGAGCGACATGGCAATACCACAGTGCCCTCGAAGCTTATTTTGATACTTCTCACATAATAGTAATATTCGTTTACTTTTAGCCAGGAATTGTCCTCCATATACTCTCTCAACGATTAACATTCATTATCAGTTTAGAAAACATTACACATAGGAAATTTTAACATTCCATTAGATAGTAAATTATAGAATGGTGTTTCAGAAGTGTAAAACAGTTATATCAAACTGTATTATAAAGAAATTCCAAAGTATATATTAGTTAACAAGTAGTAAACTAAACCAAAAGTTGGCGTAGTAAACTGATAAATTTACTACATAAATTTAACTGTTCGTAATTGAAGTTTTTAACAAATTCGCAATTTCATAATTAAAACATGTTTATGGTAAAATGTCTGAAGTACCTTAGTTACACATGGCTAAATAAAGTTTAATATTTTATTTGTTTTATCCCCTTCTTAATATTTATCAAGAAAATGTTTCTCAGGATTGTATACGTCAGCTTAGCTGTTGAGCAAAATCTTTCAAAATTCAAGGGTGAAAAGTGTCAGTTATTCGGATTCAGCATTCATAAAAACAAAAGAGCAAAGCCAGTAAAGAATTTAGTCATGTCTAAGAAATTTGTTATACTACTTTAATAAAATACAATATAATATCTTTACACTTGGTCAATAATTTCAAAGGTCGGGCGCCATCATGATATACATGAACGTAAATATAAACGTGAAGTTTACTTACCTTTAAAAGTTATTACAGGGCAGGAATTCGTTTAAGCGAACTTCTTGAGTAGCGGAAAGTGTATATGTAAATTTCCCTTTTACAAACCCTCCAAAATACCTATACAGTTATTTGTTAAACTCTCTGAAAACATTAAACATTTGATATGTGTTTTATAGATATATATATTTTTATATATTTGCACAACCCAGCACTTTTTAAATAGTATTTTGTTCATGCTCTCTCTCTCTCTCTCTCATTCTCTGGTACAATTATTAGTTTTTTATGAGCTCATTTTATGAATAAATTCTTTATTGAAATGAATTTACTGAATTGGTCATTTTACTTTGATATTAGTATTTTTTAGATTAGTATCTTTGATATTACAAAAGGTTGTAGCTGATACTTAGCTTCCAGTTTTGAGTCGATGTCATCGCACTACTCGAATCCTTGTACGTGGCAAAATCTGATTCTTTACATTGTCTTAGGGCCCACACTCTCGAATCGTAGTGTCCCCCCTCGAATCACACTTTGGCAGATTTTATGCTGCACGTAGAAGTCCGGACCGTTGCCAGATTCTTCACGGTTTCACTTGGCCGATGACACCCACTCAAGCCCAGTTACAACACCAACATTACCATTATTTCATTAATAGTTATTAAACCACTTTTGGTGGTGTAAAATTTACATAAACACTCTTAGTGAATACGCCGGCCGCATGAAGTGCCGACCAGCCCAATTCACGGTCCAGGCGAAAATGACCCAGAGTCTTTGTTAAACATTGCGTAGGTGGGGCAAAACTACGTCAAGAGTTCTTTGTTCCGCAGCCCAGCCCAGTCACATACAATGCGTCTTACATTCCTTGCGTCTGACGTAATTGTGGGCTTGGTTGTTTACTGTTTATCTGTGGCAAATAGTTTTTTGCGACATTTGTAGCTTTTCAGCGAATTCGACCGAAATCCTGTTAACTCCAAAGTGCGTTGTTTAAAATATTCTATAGTTTATTCACCAAAACTTTATAGGGATTATGAAATAAAATTATTATTATTACAAAATAAATGGTTAGGGAATAAAAATACAATAATTATAGTTTTTAGGACCATAGTTTTACAAAATTATTATCGTACCAGAATTGTACCGTCACAAATTCTGTAATTGTTTGAAAAGGATAAAAAATGCCAAATATTGAAGTGAATGTACTCCTAAAATTTCATCCATTGTATAGTCTGAAAAATAATTAAAGCCAGATTCCCTATACCATTCCGAAACTAGTTTGTGAATGTGATAAATTAATCGGTTATTTAAAAAACGTAGTTATACTCATGTATATATACAGGGTGATTCAAAATTGTATGGCAATCTCTCGGGACCTGATTCTATAACTAAAATAAGAAAAAAGTACATATAAACATAGGTCCGAAAATGGTTCGTTAGCAAGTTACGGCTCGTGAACCAGTTCACCCTAATTTCTGCTCCTACGGTAAAATGACGTCATACTTAAATTCTTGGGGTATAAAATGAAGAATAATTTTGGTGGTGCCTTATGGTTTTTGATCTGAAAATTTGAATAAAACAGGTCCCAGAGCTTTATCTCAATTAGTTTCTAAGAAAAACTGTAAAACACAAAACATTGGAGTTGAAAAACACTTTTTTAGATTTGGGATAAAATAACTTCTTTTATTTGCCAGTAAACAAATACAAATTTTTAACTAACTTTGTAGAGAATTTAATTATGAGAAATTTATGTGTACAAAGTCTATTAAAAGTGTTAAAATTTTAAACAGAACAAAGGTTTTTGTAAAAGTTTTCATAACAAATGTAATTGTAAACAAATTGAAAACTTATATTATTGAATTTTTCCTTCAATTGATTATATATCAAAATTGTTAGATTGATAAAGCTGCAAATGTTTGTTACAAATGCCATTTCTTTTAAATTGTAACACTTTTCTGGCGCATTTTAGTCTGTTTTTTTTTTTTAATTAAAGTCAAATTTCTCAAATTTGTACTTATTTTTAATAGGCAGTATACGTATCAATTTTCTCATAATTAAATTCTCTATACAAAATTAGTTAGAAATTTTTAATTGTTCATTAGCAAATTAGTGACGTTATTTTATCCCAAATCTAAAAAGGTTTGACTCCAATATTTCAATATATTGAATCCACCAAATTTCCCCTTCACTGTATACCCCAAGAATTTCAGTATGGTATCATTCGACCGTGGGAGCAGGAATCAGGGCGAACTGGTTTATGAGCCGTAACTCGGTAATGAACCATTTTCAGACCTATGTTTATATGAACTTTTTTTCTTATTTTTAGCTATAGAATCAGGTTCCGAGAGATTTCCATGCAATTTTTTTAATCACTCTGTATAGTAAAATTCAACCATTATAACAGGAAATAGTTTTATTGGTAAAAACATTCTGTATTAGTGTTAATACAACTCTGACGTTTTAACATGATAATTATCTACTATAAGTATGCCACGAGTTTTAAGATTTTTTATTTCTGTGTTTTTATCATTACAGTGAAAGGGTGAAAGTATTTATAGTGTAGTCTGGTTAGCTAAAATTTGGTGACTATATAAGTAGATAAAATTTCTTTAGTCTGCAGAACATATATTCTGTTAAGAAATAAATGTGTCTACTAGTATCCCTATGTTTTGAATTAAGATACTAATATGTGGATTGTAACAATATAATATAATTATATTAACGGGGACGTATATTATATTATATTCCGTACGTTGGAAGCGTCAATTTGTAACAATATAATATAATTAGGAGATGAGTTATATCTATTATTAGTATAAAAAAATTGTTCGATCTTAAGCCCCACTGTTGGGTTCGTCAATTTGTAACAAATTATGTTGAACGATAAATTATTATGCTACGGTTGTATTCTGCCGCTCGCTCCCACTATACATCCAGTCTCAATGACATCACTCGGAGTTGCCAACAGTTGCTCCGTCCACTGTGCTATGTTATCGTAATTCTTAATTGAAACAGTAATAATAATGCAAAGATAACACCAAACAGATATATTCCTTTTAACAATCTTTATTCAAATAAAGTATTGATTAATTACTTCTCGTTTTTCTTTACTGTAATTACAGATTATGACAAAATTATGCGTCTTTATTCATAAGTTGGTAGTAGATAAAATATCGTGCTCTATGCTGGATTCGACAAGCAAAAGAATGATGCAGTTTGTTTTTATTTCACTGAAATAAATAATTTCAGGGCGTATTTGGTTCGGAAATTATGGTTAAACAAATAATACAACTCTTAAAATAAAAATACAAACTTCACAATATAAGGATATTACAAGGTTTTGATGTGTATAGTGCAAACTGGTATTCGTGTATGTGTTACTCACTATTATAGGTTATGAACAGTTTAGATGCTTATTAATTACGGTATTGTTAAAGTTTTTATGGTGTTCAAAAAAGGTGTAATACTCAATTGGTGTTATTTTCAAGTGTTCTTTAGTGTTGGTGTAGGATAGTGTCTGTAGTTTTATTTATTGTTTAATTCCTAAATAGTTGTGTCGACAAGTGTAGGTGTTGTCACATAAGATGATAAATTGTTCAGATTCACCAGATCCTCTTCTTTATTCTTCCAGGACGAAGGTAGGGTCCAAGTCTTCTTTGCTTCTTCTCCCCGGATCTAAATTCTTCTGAATTAAATTCTTGATGTTCTTTTGTTATTATAATATTTTGTATTGACTATACCAATTCGTTTTACAAAGTCTGGTATGTGTTTTCACTATTTAAAATATAATTATCTGAGACGTTTTATTAACGCGTCTGTCTTCAATGACGGTTGTTAAAGAAGTCTTTATTTTATTTATCTGAATTTTTGGTTGCTAAGGTAAAACTTGAAATCTGGTTTGTTGATTCAGATATACATTGTCATACAAATTCATTATCTCAATGTCTGAATTTGGTCAAAAACTTTTAAATTAGTATAACTTTTTTGTACTGATTGGTAATTTAAAACCAATAGCATCATTATTTTGGTCTTAACATTTGTGACATATAGACACCAAACATGCCTATTTTTGCTTAAGAAATACTGATGTTACATTTTTGCTATTTGAAATTTTCTTAAATAACTTAAAACTGATTATTTCGATTCCATATTTGTTGTGTATACTATTAATTATAAACCTATCCATATTACAACATTTGTTTTATAAAATTCTAACTGTATTTCCCAAAATTCCAAAGTTTTTATAGGCCTATGTCTTGACATGTTAAATTTCTATTTTCTGTTATTGTAACACCTATTAATTATGCGACTACCATCAAAACTACTCCCTATAACTCTATTAGTATTATTATTTAAAATATAACAATAATTATTACTGTAACATTATAAAAAAAAACATAATTCACATTTTGTGATTAAACAATTTGTATGTCTGGTTGCATACATCCTGCATAAGGCATATCATACACTCATTACTTAATAAAACTATAAATAACATCAACACAAATTAATCTTATTTTTAAAACATAAAAAAGGAAAGTTTAATCATTTATATGATTTATAATTTCTATTTTTCTCATGCAGTTCAGCCATTGCTGTACTGGGTAATTTTACCATTTTTTTTTATTTTATACATTTGAGAATTATTATGTGATTATACATTATTTATTTGATAACATTATATCCACTATTATTTACAGTTAGTTGCATGTTTCCATGTATCTATAATAATTGTTTTGTTGTATTATTTCATTATATCATTTAGTTAACAATTTACTGATATATCATTTTACATTATATTGTATATTTGGGCCTATTATCCCTCAATTTGTATTTTGATTATTTTTATATTTTGATACATTTAATAAAACAATTTGTTTACTTATAGTAATGGTACATAATGCTGTCTGTCTTTATAAGTATTATTCTTGTCATTATTTGAAATTCATGTCATCATCGGGGTATTTTGCATCACTTTACCTAAACATTAATTTGGGTACGGTCAGTTATAGTCCAAGTCAGTCTAAAGCAGTTATTTGTTCATCTTCACTATCATTTTTAACAGATATTTTTCTTCTTGTTAAGTTTCTTATCCATGATCTTCATTAAATCTGGTACGATATCAAGCTATGCCAAATGTAATGTTACATACTACCCTGCCACCAAATTTGATTATTTAAATAAAATAATATATTTTGTTGAAATTATCAATTATTTTATCTTTCATATTAGCACTTGTTATCCTTTTTATGATCTGGTATACTTGTCTTTAATTATAAGTGTTCTATCCCTGGAACATGTTACTTCCCTAACAAATTAATCATCATCACATATATTTTGGAATCAGTCGGGGGGCTCTCTTGACCTAATACCCCGCTGTCCTTATAATACATAATACATCAATAATATCGATTGCTGGAGCTATCTCATCAGTCAATCACATTTAATAATAACTAGTCTATTCACGACTAAATCAAATAAAAATAATATAATAATATATTCTTGGGATGGTTCACTCAGTTTAAATTCTCAGATCTAAATATTTCTTTCCATTGATTCTTTCAGATGTTTATTTTCTTGTGGCGATATTAATAACATTTTTATTTTTAATTGGTACTATCTTCTTTCCTTCTTTATCAGTACTCCTTAATCTTCTTTTTTTTTCATTCGCTATCTATTCAATTAACACGTAACAAGTATCTGTATCTATAGTTGTTGTTGATTCTCTCACAATCATGATAGGTTATTGGTAGTAATTTCGTTTCTAGTCTTGTCTTATTTTCATCGTCGATCGTCTGCATTTGTCTTTTCTTATTCATTTTATAACACTTTGGTTTCTCCTGATTCATGGATGTTGCATCTTTCTTTTATATTCCAATAATAAGTTCATAATTATATTTAATAAGAGGTGCTTATTTTGTTTAGAATTTTGAAATGTATTCAAATTTGTTTATTCACTTGGTTCAAAATAACATTATCAAAATGTACTGTAAGTTGTCCTTACTATTTGTTTGAATTTTGAGATTTACTCAAATTCGTTTATTCACTTGGTTCAAAATAACATTATCAAAATGTACTGTAAGTTGTCCTTACTATTTGTTTGAATTTTGAGATTTATTCAAAGATGGTTTTAATTGGCTTCATAATACATTTTTAAGGAAACTTGGTTGTATGTTCCCTTAATCTTTTTCGTCTCCACATCACTAATTACATAAGTATTATTGTTATTGTTTTTTACAACAATATATGGTCCGTTATAAAGTAATAATAGCTTTTTTGCTATTCCTTCCTTAGAACTTGGTAATTCACGGTTTTTTAACAATACTTTATCTCCAATCTTGTACTGGATTATTTTCTGTTGAACTATTTTGTATTTTTTCCTTCTTTTCTCCACTTGCTCATTCAGTTTGCTGTGGAATCTTAAGTTGTCGAACTGGTAATCTGGGTTGTTTGGGAAGTTGATTATTTCAATAATTTCTCGGGGTGGTGGTCTTTCATGCATTATAGTATATGGAGTATCTTGTATTGATTCATGGTAAGCTAAGTTGATAAAGCTTTCTGTTTGTGTAATGTAGTCACTCCACTTCTGGTGTTTATCGAAACAATAGGTCCTGAGGATCCTGCCGACCTCCCTCAGTACTCTTTCCGCAGGATTGCTATTTGGGTGATAGACAGATGTTTTATATGTCTTGACCCCTAGGTCTAACAAAGTCTCCTTCCATACCCTTCCTCGGAACTGAGTCCCATGATCTGTAATAATTGACCTTGGAGTTCCTAACTCTGGTATGTATTGTTGGATTACTATTTGCAAAATCTTTTTTGTAGTTGCCCGATTAATGGGGTATAGTTTTGTAAATTTGGAGTAATGGTCAAACATGATTATAATGAATTTATATTGTTTTCTCCCTCCACTGCGAGGTAACAGTCCACACACATCTAAAAATACTCTCTCTAATTTACCAGTTGATGTAATTGGCTGCATTATTCCTTGTTTTCTCGTTATTGCATTTTGCCAACTGACAGATGTGGCACTGCCGAATACATTCTCTAACTCTCCGGTTGATATTCTTAATGTAAGTGTGTTCCTCAAGTGCTTTCATCACCTTTAATGCACCCATATGCCCATATCGACTATGGTAGTCCAGTATTAATTCTTTTTCTAATGCTTTAGGTATCACTACCTTCCATGATCCTTGGTTATTATTTGGTTTGTAAAACAATATGTCTTCATGCAGACAGTAATATGCAGTAATTTTTTCCTCCTGTTGGATCAGTCTTTGCCTAAAATTGTTGATTTTTGTATCTTCTGTTTGTTGTTGTGAAATTGATTTCATGATGTTTTCCAAATCTGATTTGTTTTTTATAATAGTATATACCTTGACGATTGTTGCCTTTTCCCCTTCAAAAGCTTGCTGTTCTATGTTAATCCGGGACAATATATCTGCAGCAATATTCTGTTTTCCTGGAACATACTCCCAATTTATATGGTATTCCTGTAGTGCAAGTATCCACCTTGTCAATCTTCCATGGTTAAGCTTGCAACTTTCTAAGAAAGATATTGACTTATGATCACTTCTCACAGTTATCGGGTATCCAAGAATATAGGTTCTGAATTTTCCACAAGCGAATACAACGCTTAACTCCTTTTCCGTTACACTATAATTGCGTTCACATCCATTAAGTATTCTGCTTGCAAAACTCACCACCTGATGGTTTCCCTCACTATCTTCTTGATATAATACAGATCCTAAACTTATATCACTGGCATCGCAGTTCATAAAGAACGGTTGGTCGAAATTAGGATGTTTTAATATAACTGAACTTAAAAAATTATGCTTGATCATTTGGAGTAATTTGTCTTGCTCCTGTCCCCAAGACCATTTGTTCTTAGAGGATAATTGTGGAGAAAACTTCACTGTCATTTCAGACTAATTTCTCTGAAACTTCCTATAGTAATTACAAAGTCCCAGAAATGATTGAAGTTGCTTTTTATTTTTAGGACTTGGGAACTTCTGGACAGCTTCTATCTTTTCATTGGATGGTGTTATTCCTTGTCTTGATAAGTTAAAACCCAGGAACTGGACTTCATTGGCGATAAGTTTGGATTTTTGAAGCTTTAGGGTGACGTTACTGTCTGATAATTTTTGTAATACTTGCCCTACTCTGTCACAATGGTCTTCCCAATTCACTGAAGTAATCAACAAGTCATCAACATAGACTGTTGTAAATGGAATAGTATCTGGACCCAACACCTGGTCCATACATCTTACGAATACAGCTACTGAGTTTACCAGTCCAAACGGTAGTCGCTTGAACTGGTAGTTCCTCCCTTCGAAAATAAAAGCGACGTACTTTCGACTATCTGGGTGTAACTTCACCTGCCAATACCCACAAACAGTATCTCAGGTGCTGATAAATTGTATGCCATTAAATTTTTTCAATATCTCCTCAATCTCTCCGGGAGATGTTCTGTCATTAACTATGATCTTGTTGATCTCTCTAGCATCCAAACAGAGTCATACTTTGCCATCTTTCTTGGCAACGGCTATTAATGGACTAGTATATGGGGAACAGCTATACTCAATAATATCTTCTGCTATCATTTTGTCTAGTTCAGTCCTCACTGCTTCTTTTAATGCATAAGCAACGGGATATGATTTCTTATTAAAATTTACAGGCTCCTTGAATTGTAGTGTAAATTGATAATTTTTTACTTTGCCAGGTATATCAGAGAAAACATAGCGGTATTTATTATATATTGATATTAACTTTTCTATTTGTTGTGTAGTTAAATTACACTCATTTTGTTCTGACCGAAATTGTCGGATCTCTTCTAATTTTTCCAACCATAAACTGTCTTCACTCCCAAAGTATTCCCTTCTTATATTCCATGAATCATCTTGATCGTTATTGAATTTTCTTTTACTATTAATACTATTGCATGAAGGTACATTTTTATTTTCTACTAATTTTGCTGTCTATTCTATATTATCCATTTTTAATGACACTACGGCCTGTCTCATGTCAATTATTGCTGAGTATTTTCTCAAAATATCACAGCCTATTAGTAGATTAAATGGTAGATTACTAGCTATTAGAAAAATCATAGGTATAGCTACATTTCCGCTGGTCACTGCTAATGATACCTGTTTTCTTATTGACTTGTTTTGCCTTCCGGTGGCTCCAATTAAAATTATATTCTGGATTGGTAGAGTTCGGTAAGATGATCTTACTTAATTTTTGAATTTTGTGGTATTCGTTGTTATCGATTAATGACACGTTTGCGCCCGTATCTATCATGAATCTTGTGTCTATTCCATTTACTTGGGCGATAATATATGCAATCTCGTTATTCAAATTATTGTCCGTTATTGTATCTTCGTTTAGCAATTCTTCTCTCATATTTAAAGAATATGTTCTATGGTAATGGTATTGTCAGTCGTTTTGTCTTGTCCTAGTAAGTACCGAAATTGTCGGTTCAGTGATGGGACCTGTTGGTTTTTCACTGCCGCAGTCCGTTTAAATCAGGGCTGATCTCCTCGGTCGTGTTGTCTGGTTGACCGGGTCTGTCTCTATTATGTAATTCTTGTATGTCACTGGCGTTATTATTGAACGTCACTATGTTTCTGTTGCTCCTGTCATCGTCGCAGCTCCTACTACGTCTATGTTCATCCCGGTAGCGTTGGTTATTCTCTACCTGAGAATTTCTCTCCCGGTTCCCATCATAATTCATTCGTCCATGGTACGAACGTCTTCCCATATCTCTATATTCGGTGTTCACATAATTCACATGCCTTCGATATGTTTGGTTTTGGTTGTTATAATTGCCATTATTATTCTGTCTGTATCGGTTATCGTAATTGTTTTGATAACCTCGGTTGTTCTGGTATTGGTTGTCTCTATCATTGGCACACTGGTATCCGTTATTATTATTCGCAGGAGAGCTACGGTAATAGTGGTTGTTGTTATTGTTGTTGTTATTTGTCGCATTATTTCGTGGATAGTTGTATTGTTATTGTTATTTTGGTAACTACGTTGATAGTGGTTACCGTTGTTGTTGTTGTAATTGTTATTATTTGATCTATTCCCGTTGTTTTAATATCGGGCGTCGCGGCGACCATTATTTCTATCCATTTCATCGCTCCTTCGTCTGTATTGGAGGAAGCTCTTCTCTTGTTCCATTTCCGCTAATAATGCCGACATCTCCTCAATGGTTTGTATTCGTCCGTTTATTCGGCCTCTCGTAATTTCCCCACCATAGTGATAAGCCAATAGCCTTGTTATTGTCTATAATGAATTAACTTTATTAATTACCAAATTACAATAATTTGCACCTACCTCCACGATCCCTTCTGCCGGGTTCCAGGGTCCGATCACAAATACATTAGATACAAACATGGTTTACAGGTTAAACAAAGCACTGACACAACTCATTTTTTGAAGAGAATTAAAATTTAATTTTTTATTTTTTAACTTTGTTAACATTAAAAGATTCCTTCTCCAAAATTAAAACTTTGAAATACATGCCTAATACTTCTTGGTGATCCACTCTCTGATCACAACAATATAATTATTAACTTATTCTAACATCTTACCTTATATTCATACAGACACACAGACAGAGCCCAGCCTGCATATTTTAAACACTCACTCAAACACACCCCTTAACATTTTAAAATAAATCCCCAGCCCTTACACTTGAACCGCCGGCCACGTGTTCGCGCGCGCACTCATCGTTCCTGTAGATTGTTCATTGGTTACTGTCCGAAAGTATAAAATTATCTCTTCTGCTTTTGCAACTCGACCGTGGTCACATGAAAATTTACTGTAGTAAATTTACCTTTTACTGGAAAATTAAGAAAACTTTGTTGGGAGCCTACTTAGCTCCGTGCCGGCCGGCAACTATGGTGGAACTGGGAAGTGTGCTTGATTGAGCGGGAGGAAATGCGTATTCACGGCCAACAGGTTTTAGTCGCCGTTCATGCTCAATTTGTTGTGGCGTATTCCTTCTATGCATGCAACATAGCCGTTATATGTGTGGTGATCGAGGACGATATTTGCCTCTGCTACACTGGTGTCACTAGTAGTAGGCGTGGCTTAACGACATTTCCTGTAGCTGGCTGGTTGCTTTTGCAAATTGTTCATTCCAGCGCCATGTTTCACAGCTTCGTTGGATTTTTTACGGCGTCACTAACAGCGCGCATGCTTGAGATTTTGAGTACGCGTGTGGTCACACATGTATAGAGTTCTGAGAAAATTAGGGTGGCGCGGATTCCTTACAGAGTTACTCAACACAAACTGCGTCTCTGCTTTGTTACACCACTGTTTCTCAACACGTGTTCTGTCATAATGAAAATAACGCTGGCCGTATAATAAAACTTTCACAATAAATTTATAAAATCCCACACCAAAGGACATAAATAAAATACAATTATCCCACAACTGTAAGAAATAAAAGTCCCCAATTTTGGACACGTTACAATACCCCCTCAATGAGAATTCTGCTGTCCATAACAGAAGAAATCTCATTGATAAACCCCGAAGAGGACCGGTGAGGAACTGGTGCCAACAACCCCCTCGTTCCTAATCTACATGGGTACACGACCCCCCTGGCTTGGTGACCATGGACTCATCTGAACGAGATCACTGGACTTCTCCATAAGAGATCCCAACACCGAGAAATCGAACCGACAAGTACCACGGCACACCTCACCTTCTAACATGCTACCCCCAAAAAATCCTCAATCCCTGGCTCAGATTATGCCAGATCCTCAACCGATATGTTTCCCCTTTTATGCAAGCTGGGCTGCCTTTAGCAGATGCTGGGCTCACACACTCTCACATGACACACTGTCATTATAGATTATGAAATTGCAAAAATTTTAAAAATTCTCTAAATTACAACACGTTGTTTCCAGATAAAATTAATTCATAAATTTTGAATAAAGTCTAAAATATTCTCTTCATTATTTTCTGTTTTCTTTAAATTGACTTAAGTTAAACATTTCTTCTAATTGAACATATCCTTAACCTAACATGTAATCACTTAGAGTCTAACAATACAATGCAATACAAAATAAATCAATAAAATAAACATGGTTAACACACAAATAATAAAATAATCAATACTTAAAATATTCATTCGCTGGCGGGCGAAAAATCAAGATTTTTTTTTTTTTTTTTTTTCAAAAATCTATTTTCCCAAAAAATTTTAAAATTCAAGAAAAAATTTAATTTTATTTAAATGTTTCCTTTATATATATAATTTGTTTAGAATTTCTTTGAATTGATCAACTAAACAAATTGAATTAACTTCCTACGGCACAAGCTTAGTATGTATATGACCTCATCAGCTGACCGAAACTAGGTCAAGTCCAAGACCCTTGACCTACATATGTTATGTATACTTTCTGAAAATACATTCAACATCTGTAACAATCTGACTTGAAACACAAAACATAATAAAATAAAATATTTAAAATTAACAAAATATTATTATAAACAATAAGCCAATTGCCATTTAAATTATTCAAAATAAACAATTCTTAATTTTACATTACCAAATTCTATCAAAATTCTGTCACTGGTTTCAAAAATAAAAATTTTATATTCTTTATCATAAATCTCTCTCTTTATTTAACAATCTGATTCTCCCTTACTGTGGGTGATGTAAATATTTATTCTCATTTAATTTACTACTTGATCTGCATACACATATAATCTTTCTCCCTTTGACTCTAACACCTACAACTTTTACTAACATGACACCCATCTCTATCAAAACATCTATCCCAAAACACTCTAACCCCAACTTATCATTAAACTCAATTCGCCACCTTCTCTCTATATATATAAAAAAAATACTCTCTAACCCTTTGTACATAGGATATGTGTTTCCCCCCCAAAAAAACTCAATTCCCTTATTTGGCCCCTGGATTCTACCTAAGGCGGCCCCTCCTGACTAAAATCGATCCCTATCCCGTCCCAACTTATCATTATGTTGCGGACTCCCACATTACACTACCCCCTACTACAAAATTGCCATCCCCAAAATCTCAATCTCATTACTTACTACAACTACAACAAAATAACATCATTAATTATAAACATCAATATATCACTCAAAAATCTACATAAATTCTCCACAACTACTGTGTCAACATCACTACTTCTCAAAATTCTACAACATTACATTACTTCAAAACAATATTTCGATCTTTACTACTTCAACTCTAACTTCAACTTGGACAGATCTATATGTCCCACAAAATATTTATCACCCAAAAACTATCTCTTGTTAACTTGCATAAATTATTACTTTACTTCTCACTTTATCAAGTTATTTTTACCATTACTTTAAACATCTGTAATACATTAAAACATTACATTAAACACTAATTACTTAGAACATTTATAACCAATATACCAGTGACCTGTTATTGCTGATCAGCTGATCTTACTAACACTGTGAAAACACATCTCGTACTTGAACAAATTACATGAAATATATATATTTTTATTTATCATTACTCCTCACCTCATTGTTTCCCCTTTTTCTGATTCTGATCATTTTGTGTTACCCGCCTGCCAGACGTTTAATTATCTGCTTAGTTGAAAAAATGCACATATAATGAAAACACATATTTTTATCAATACTTATATCTAACGTACAACAATAAAATAATACATTTAAAATCATGGTATGAACACCTTATATTGAATGTCTGAGCATATAGTTATTTAAACAGAGCACAAGCAGTTTTATTGGATCAAAATTCGAATTAGCAAACTTTTTATGTTGTAAAATTTAAATTCGTGACTCATCTGAGCCACCTCCCGTCCACACACACTATTACAAATTATGGAGGACTGTATCGCCCTTTTGCTTCGGCAAAGACTGCATATTTTGGAGCAGTTTTACCTCTCCGTGTCTTTGCTTCCGCTGTTACATTTTAACGGTTATGAACATCAACATGTTCTGGTCTATAATTACACGCCCTTAATGCGGGTCTACCACCTGGCTTTGCTGCCCCCAAGCGGGCAGAGTGGTAGCCGCTGTTCCATAGTGCCGAGAGATTTCCCCTAATTGTCACCCCCCCATTGAATTTCCACTATATACCAATTTCAAGTCAGCTGTGGTCAAGGGACTTGATATAACTAACTAAGAAATCAAATATACAACATTATCATATGAGGCCTTCATTCATCACTAATCCTTTAACTCACTTACATCATTCATAGTTTTCAACAATTCTCTTCCTTAAAATTTTCAAAATTTATTATTAATAATTAGTATATATCATTTTTCTTCAGTTATTATTAAAATTTTTTAATTATCATTTTTATTGAACACAATTATTTCAAATAAACATCTTATTACTGAATTAAAATCTTAGTTACCTGTAAACATTTTTGTTATACATGATTATAAAATTTTTATACTTACAGTTCAGTTAACATGATATATACAAAACATAATCCCCATACCACAATACTTTCACCTCACCTCTGAAACATTTAACACAAAAATATTAGTTAAATCAAACAATTTATCCTTTAATCACCAAATTTCCATCTCTTAGAATAATTTATATTCATAAAAAAAATTTAATTACACAACATTTAAATAATCAATCAACATATTTAACATGTATCAAAATGTTTTAATTAATTTAATTATTAACAATACAAAATTCATTACCATCAACAACTATTATTATTCAATTACTGTTTTTCAAAGTTAATGTTATTATTTATTTAAATTGCAAAATATTATTATTATTATTACCACAATTACACACACTTATTTACTTAACATTCCACCATGTACACCAATAAATTTACTACATTATTATTTACAAATTTTAGTTAATAACTGTTCAGTTTTCCGCACTTCATTGTCCAAATTTGCCATGTCAAAACCCATAAAACAAAATGTTTATCACTGTCTTTTATTGTTTTACAGTTTAACCTCCATCGTCCCAGATAAGTCTTGGTTTTATGTAGCATTGTTCACTTTTATCACCACACAAATGACTGTTTTGTGTGTTGTAACCATACAAACTAAACTCATTCATCATACCAAAATACTCATTAAACCAGTCTACATTAGGTATTTTTGTTACATCTCCATCGGTAAATACATTCATGATCGGGTTAATTACGTTAGTCAAATCATTATAGTCATTGTTACTCAAATATACTTTTAAACTTTCATTCCATTCATCATACTTTCTATTTAAGTTATATAATTCTGTTACATTATTAACATACCATTCTCCACTTATATCTCTCTCATCACAATACCAAATCATACTTTCAACATCATTATTACAGACAGAGGGTACAACATTATACAACATCAATAAACAACTCAACTCTTCTACTAATACGGGTCTCTTGCCCTTCAAAAACAACATTTGTGAATTCATTAAATAATCATCATCAATAATAAAGGGAAAATCTACCCCCTGTCCCCACTCTACTACAACATTATTTTTCCTCTCTCTCTCTATTTCATCAATACACATTAACATCTCATAGTCACACTCCACAAACTCATCAGTACTCTCTGATATGACATTTTCAATTACATTATTCTTCTCATTATTTTCAACAACATCATTATTATTTATTAATTCTTTCTCTGGTATCATATTTTTACATTTGTCATTACAATTTTCATTTGTTTTATTTTTCTCTGTACATACACACTCTCTTGACTCATTTGCTGCTCTTTTTGCTTCACTACATATTTCGCTCAACTTACTCTCAATACTACACAGTGAATTAGTTAATACGTCAAACTTAGCATCATTCATGTCAAAACGACTATTCATCACATTAAATTTGCTCTCGAAAATTTTTTTGTTATTGTCAAAACGTTTATTTAATTCAGTCTCATTTATGTCAAAACGTTTATTCAATTCTTTAAATTGATTTAACATAATACTTATCATATCATTATCCATCTTATTGTATTTTGTTGAAGTCGAGGTTACTTGAATCCCCGAACCTTCAATTACATTACTCTGATCTGTTGACACTTATTTCTGTTTCATTCTGACTCGCATTTGGAGTCGAATGTGTCTCCAAATTACTCATGTTTAAGTCGTCAAAATTTTTGACGCTATTTTTATTTACTTTATTCTCATTATCTGACATTTTTTTGTAATTGATATTCTAACTATTCATAATCTAATTAATTAATTTTTTGTGATGTATTCTCTATATTACTTTCGATATAGCTTTGCGTACATAACGCCTTTTTTATTTTGCTACGCTAACCTAAAACACATGTTTGTATCTTTATTGTAGATGTGGAATTTAATTAATTATAATTAATTATAATTCGTGCCTGTCACGGGCGCCATTTGTTATCGTCTATAATGAATTAACTTTATTAATTACCAAATTACAATAATTTGCACCTACCTCCACGATCTCTTCTGCCGGGTTCCAGGGTCCGATCACAAATACATTAGATACAAACATGGTTTACAGGTTAAACAAAGCACTGACACAACTCATTTTTTGAAGAGAATTAAAATTTAATTTTTTATTTTTTAACTTTGTTAACATTAAAAGATTCCTTCTCCAAAATTAAAACTTTGAAATACATGCCTAATACTTCTTGGTGATCCACTCTCTGATCACAACAATATAATTATTAACTTATTCTAACATCTTACCTTATATTCATACAGACACACAGACAGAGCCCAGCCTGCATATTTTAAACACTCACTCAAACACACCCCTTAACATTTTAAAATAAATCCCCAGCCCTTACACTTGAACCGCCGGCCACGTGTTCGCGCGCGCACTCATCGTTCCTGTAGATTGTTCATTGGTTACTGTCCGAAAGTATAAAATTATCTCTTCTGCTTTTGCAACTCGACCGTGGTCACATGAAAATTTACTGTAGTAAATTTACCTTTTACTGGAAAATTAAGAAAACTTTGTTGGGAGCCTACTTAGCTCCGTGCCGGCCGGCAACTATGGTGGAACTGGGAAGTGTGCTTGATTGAGCGGGAGGAAATGCGTATTCACGGCCAACAGGTTTTAGTCGCCGTTCATGCTCAATTTGTTGTGGCGTATTCCTTCTATGCATGCAACATAGCCGTTATATGTGTGGTGATCGAGGACGATATTTGCCTCTGCTACACTGGTGTCACTAGTAGTAGGCGTGGCTTAACGACATTTCCTGTAGCTGGCTGGTTGCTTTTGCAAATTGTTCATTCCAGCGCCATGTTTCACAGCTTCGTTGGATTTTTTACGGTGTCACTAACAGCGCGCATGCTTGAGATTTTGAGTACGCGCGTGGTCACACATGTATAGAGTTCTGAGAAAATTAGGGTGGCGCGGATTCCTTACAGAGTTACTCAACACAAACTGCGTCTCTGCTTTGTTACACCACTGTTTCTCAACACGTGTTCTGTCGTAATGAAAATAATGCTGGCCGTATAATAAAACTTTCACAATAAATTTATAAAATCCCACACCAAAGGACATAAATAAAATACAATTATCCCACAACTGTAAGAAATAAAAGTCCCCAATTTTGGACACGTTACAGCCTCACTAAACATTCAGTAGGAATTGCAGGTTCTAAATGTCTGGCTATGTTTATCTTACCAAGAAATTATGCGGTCGGAGTTTGTTTGCCGTGTAGATCATATCGGCCCAATCCTATGTCACTTCTTATCATGTGTTGTGTGGCATCAGACCAGTACTTGGATTTAAATTGTTTTTTAAATTCTTGAAAATTTTGTATATTCGGCCGCATCGCCGTCCACCAATTGTCATAGACTTTTCTGAACATTTCGTCCAGCATACTTCTAATTGCAACCCATCTGTCTTCTCCGGTTTTGGCTATTTTTTCTTCTACCCGTTCTAGGAATAGCATGAGGTTTCTTCTATAATTCTGGAAGTCGATAACTTCTCGGTTTTCCTCACATGTGGTATGGGCACCGGTACATTGTCTGTTTCTTAGAGAGTTGATCTCATCTCTGTGGGCAGTTGTTTGGTCTTGTACCCGATTAAGACTAGTACCTATGCTTTCTAATCTTTCTCCCATCACTGCTTGGTTGGTTTGTATATTTTCTATTCGTCCATTCAATTCTTCCCGGACGCTCAGTATCTCTTGGTTCATCCGCTCACACTTCTCCTTGGTCTCGGATTCTACCCTTTCAATTTCGGTCACCATTCTTGTCCCATTCTTCCTGCAATTGCCGGTTATTAATTTCCATCTTGTTATTCCATTCTTCTTTTAATGACTCTTTGTGTTCATCCAATTTTTTCATGGTTTCCTGATAATTTCCCTTCAATTCTTCCCTCAATGCTCTGTTATTTTCGTCTATTTTCTCCTCCATTTTCCTGCTATTCTCTTTCAATTCTCGGCTCAATTCCTCCTTTGTCTGTTTATTGTCACTCTTTATTTCCTCCATTTTCTTACTCACGTCTTCCTTCAATATTACTAAGTTCTTATTATTATTCTCACTTAATTCCTCCTTCAATTTGTCCATTAGTTTCTTATTACTCTCCTCCATCTTTTCTTCCGTTTTCTTACCAGTTTCCTGCATTAATTCCATCATACGTTTAATCATTTCTTGCGTATTCTCGCCCTCTGTTTGTGTGGGTTCTTCTGGTTGTTTCTCTTGAGCCTTCCTTATTATGGTTTCTACTTCCTCAACCGGTGTTGCTTCCTTGTCTTGCATGTTTAATTCGCTTTCCTTCTCGGTTTCAGCCGCTCGTTTGCGCGATGTTTCTCGCTTCCTCATTTTCGTTTATTTTATGCTGTTTAATTATAAATTATATTTTAATTTATCGCCTCACACGTTGGTTCGCCAATTTGTAACAATATAATATAATTATATTAACGGGGACGTATATTATATTCCGCACGTTGGAAGCGTCAATTTGTAACAATATAATATAATTAGGAGATTAGTTATATCAATTATTAGTATAAATAAATTGTTCGATTTTAAGCCCCACTGTTGGGTTCGTCAATTTGTAACAAATTATGTTGAAATATAAATTATTATGCTACGGTTGTATTCTGCCGCTCGCTCCCACTATACATCCAGTCCCAATGACGTCACTCGGAGTTGCCAACAGTTGCTCCGTCCGCTGTGCTATGTTATCGTAATTCTTAATTGAAACAGTAATAATAATGCAAAGATAACACCAAACAGATATATTCCTTTTAACAATCTTTATTCAAATAAAGTATTGATTAATTACTTCTCGTTTTTCTTTACTGTAATTACAGATTATGACAAAATTATGCGTCTGTATTCATAAGTTGGTAGTAGATAAAATATCGTGCTCTATGCTGGATTCGACAAGCAAAAGAATGATGCAGTTTGTTTTTATTTCACTGAAATAAATAATCTCAGGGCGTATTTGGTTCAGAAATTATGGTTAAACAAATAATACAACTCTTAAAATCAAAATACAAACTTCACAATATAAGGATATTACAAGGTTTTGATGTGTATAGTGCAAACTGGTAGTCGTGTGTGTGTTACTCACTATTATAGGTTATGAACAGTTTAGATGCTTATTAATTACAGTATTGTTAAAGTTTTTATGGTGTTCAAAAAAGGTGTAATACTCAATTGGTGTTATTTTCAAGTGTTCTTTAGTGTTGGTGTAGGATAGGGTCTGTAGTTTTATTTATTGTTTAATTCCTAAATAGTTGTGTAGACAAGTGTAGGTGTTGTCACATAAGATGATAAATTGTTCAGATTCACCAGATCCTCTTCTTTATTCTTCCAGGACGAAGGTAGGGTCCAAGTCTTCTTTGCTTCTTCTCCCCGGATCTAAATTCTTCTGAATTAAATTCTTGATGTTCTTTTGTTATTATAATATTTTGTATTGACTATACCAATTCGTTTTACAAAGTCTGGTATGTGTTTTCACTATTTAAAATATAATTATCTGAGACGTTTTATTAATGCGTCTGTCTTCAATGACGGTTGTTAAAGAAGTCTTTATTTTATTTATCTGAATTTTCGGTTGCTAAGGTAAAACTTGAAATCTGGTTTGTTGATTCAGATATACATTGTCATACAAATTCATTATCTCAATGTCTGAATTTGGTCAAAAACTTTTAAATTAGTATAACTTTTTTGTACTGATTGGTAATTTAAAACCAATAGCATCATTATTTTGGTCTTAACATTTGTGACATATAGACACCAAACATGCCTATTTTTGCTTAAGAAATACTGATGTTACATTTTTGCTATTTGAATTTTTCTTAAATAACTTAAAACTGATTATTTCGATTCCATATTTGTTGTGTATACTATTAATTATAAACCTATCCATATTACAACATTTGTTTTATAAAATTCTAACTGTATTTCCCAAAATTTACAAAATTCCAAAGTTTTTATAGGCCAATGTCTTGACATGTTAAATTTCTATTTTCTGTTATTGTAACACCTATTAATTATGCGACTACCATCAAAACTACTCCCTATAACTCTATTAGTATTATTATTTAAAATATAACAATAATTATTACTGTAACATTATAAAAAAAACATAATTCACATTTTGTGATTAAACAATTTGCATATGTCTGGTTGCATACATCCTGCATAAGGCATATCATACACTCATTACTTAATAAAACTATAAATAACATCAACACAACTTAATCTTATTTTTAAAACATAAAAAAGGAAAGTTTAATCATTTATATGATTTATAATTTCTATTTTTCTCATGCAGTTCAGCCATTGCTGTACTGGGTAATTTTACCATTTTTTTTTATTTTATACATTTGAGAATTATTATGTGATTATACATTATTTATTTGATAACATTATTTCCACTATTATTTACAGTTAGTTGCATGTTTCCATGTATCTATAATAATTGTTTTGTTGTATTATTTCATTATATCATTTAGTTAACAATTTACTAATATATCATTTTACATTATATTGTATATCTGGGCCTATTATCCCTCAATTTGTATTTTGATTAGTTTTGTATTTTGATACATTTAATAAAACAATTTGTTTACTTATAGTAATGGTACATAATGCTGTCTGTCTTTATTTGAAATTCATGTCATCATCGGGGTATTTTGCATCACTTTAACTAAACATTAATTTGGGTACGGTCAGTTATAGTCCAAGTCAGTCTAAAGCAGTTATTTGTTCATCTTCACTATCATTTTTAACAGATATTTTTCTTCTTGTTAAGTTTCTTATCCATGATCTTCATTAAATCTGGTACGGTATCAAGCTATGCCAAATGTAATGTTACAGGATAAATAGTTTTATGAGGGCAAAATTTTGAGGAATGTGTTGTGAGTTAGAGAACATACTAATTGAAACTTGCTACTAATAATATAAATAATATGCTTGCATTAAATTTGTTTAGGTCTTATAGTATAAAGTTGAGTCTTGCTAGGAGTCTAAATAGATCAATTTTACTTTTTTAGCGTGGGTGAAAATTAAAACGAAATACTATTCAAGTGTAGTTATGATTTCTTACTTTTTCTAGAACCATGTATATTCCAAAACCCTGTTACCATAGAGTGGTGTAATGTTATGCGTAAGATTTCTATAGTTATGTTAAAAAAATCTGTCAGTAAATTTAAAAATATTACGGTTGCACTGTTATCACTTTATATAGGTTATATAATCAGGGCGAACTGGTTCATGAGCCGTAACTCGGTAATGAACCATTTTCAGACCTATGTTTATATGAACTTTTTTTCTTATTTTTAGCTATAGAATCAGGTTCCGAGATATTTCCATGCAATTTTTAATCACTCTGTATAGTAAAATTCAACCATTATAACAGGAAACAGTTTTATTGGTAAAAACATTCTGTATTAGTGTTAATAAAACTCTGACGTTCAAACATGATAATTATTTACTATAAGTATGCCACGAGTTTTAAGATTTTTTATTTCTGTGTTTTTATCATTACAGTGAAAGGGTGAAAGTATTTATAGTGTAGTCAGGTTAGCTAAAATTTGGTAACTATATAAGTAGATAAAATTTCTTTAGTCTGCAGAACATATATTCTGTTAAGAAATAAATGTGTCTACTAGTATCCCTATGTTTTGAATTAAGATACTAATATGTGGATAAATACTTTTATGAAGGCAAAATTTTGAGGAATGTGTTGTGAGTTAGAGAACGAACTAATTGAAACTTGCTACTAATAATATAAATAATATGCTTGCATTAAATTTGTTTAGGTCTTATAGTATAAAGTTGAGTCTTGCTAGGAGTCTAAATAGATCAATTTTACTTTTTTAGCGTGGGTGAAAATTAAAACGAAATACTATTCAAGTGTAGTTATGATTTCTTTCTTTTTCTAGAACCATGTATAGTCCAAAACCCTGTTACCATAGAGTGGTGTAATGTTATGGGTAAGATTTCTATAGTTATGTTAAAAAAATCTGTCAGTAAATTTAAAAATATTATGGTTGCACTGTTACCACCTTATATAGGTTATAAACTTTTTAAAATTTCAATAATTGTGTTGAATAATTGTATACGTTATCTTAGCTGTTGAGCAAAATCTTTAAAAATTCAAGGGTGAAAAGTGTCAGTTATTCGGATTCAGCATTCATGAAAACAAAAGAATTTAACAAGCAAAGCCAGTAAAGAATTTAATAAACAAAAGAATTTAGTCATGTCTAAGAAATTCTGTAATTGTTTGAAAAGGATAAAAAATGCCTAATATTGAAGTGAATGTACTCCTAAAATTTCATACACTGTATAGTCTGAAAAATAATTAAAGCCAGATTCCCTATACCATTCCGAAACTAGTTTGTGAATGTGATAAATTAATCGGTTATTTAAAAAACGTAGTTATACTCATGTATATATACAGGGTGATTCAAAATTGCATGGCAATCTCTCGGGACCTGATTCTATAACTAAAATAAGAAAAAAAGTACATATAAACATAGGTCCGAAAATGGTTCGTTAGCAAGTTACGGCTCGTGAACCAGTTCGCCCTGATTTCTGCTCCTACGGTAAAATGACGTCATACTTAAATTCTTGGGGTATAAAATGAAGAATAATTTTGGTGGTGCCTTATGGTTTTTGATCTGAAAATTTGAATAACAGGTCCCAGAGCTTTATCTCAATTAGTTTCTAAGAAAAACTGTAAAACACAAAACATTGGAGTTGAAAAACACTTTTTTAGATTTGGGATAAAATAACTTCTTTTATTTGCCAATAAACAAATACAAATTTTTAACTAACTTTGTAGAGAATTTAATTATGAGAAAATTTATGTGTACAAAGTCTATTAAAAGTGTTAAAATTTTAAACAGAACAAAGGTTTATGTAAAAGTTTTCATAACAAATGTAATTGTAAACAAATTGAAAACTTATATTATTGAATTTTTCCTTCAATTGATTATATATCAAAATTGTTAGATTGATAAAGCTGCAAATGTTTGTTACAAATGCCATTTCGTGTAAATTGTTGCATAATTAAATTCTCTACAAAGTTAGTTAGAAATTTTTAATTGTTCATTAGCAAATTAGTGACGTTATTTTATCCCAAATCTAAAAAGGTTTGACTCCAATATTTCAATATATTGAATCCACCAAATTTCCCCTTCACTGTATACCCCAAGAATTTCAGTATGGTATCATTCGACCGTGGGAGCAGGAATCAGGGCGAACTGGTTCATGAGCCGTAACTCGGTAATGAACCATTTTCAGACCTATGTTTATATGAACTTTTTTTCTTATTTTTAGCTATAGAATCAGGTTCCGAGATATTTCCATGCAATTTTTAATCACTCTGTATAGTAAAATTCAACCATTATAACAGGAAATAGTTTTATTGGTAAAAACATTCTGTATTAGTGTTAATAAAACTCTGACGTTCAAACATGATAATTATTTACTATAAGTATGCCACGAGTTTTAAGATTTTTTATTTCTGTGTTTTTATCATTACAGTGATAGGGTGAAAGTATTTATAGTGTAGTCAGGTTAGCTAAAATTTGGTGACTATATAAGTAGATAAAATTTCTTTAGTCTGCAGAACATATATTCTGTTAAGAAATAAATGTGTCTACTAGTATCCCTATGTTTTGAATTAAGATACTAATATGTGGATAAATACTTTTATGAAGGCAAAATTTTGAGGAATGTGTTGTGAGTTAGAGAACGAACTAATTGAAACTTGCTACTAATAATATAAATAATATGCTTGCATTAAATTTGTTTAGGTCTTATAGTATAAAGTTGAGTCTTGCTAGGAGTCTAAATAGATCAATTTTACTTTTTTAGCGTGGGTGAAAATTAAAACGAAATACTATTCAAGTGTAGTTATGATTTCTTTCTTTTTCTAGAACCATGTATAGTCCAAAACCCTGTTACCATAGAGTGGTGTAATGTTATGGGTAAGATTTGTATAGTTATGTTAAAAAAATCTGTCAGTAAATTTAAAAATATTACGGTTGCACTGTTATCACCTTATATAGGTTAAAAACTTTTTAAAATTTCAATAATTGTGTTGAATAATTCCAGATGTTATTATAAATCGATAGGCTCAAACTCACTGGCTGTATCCTCCCTACAGAATTCGGTGTAGCATTCTCATATGATAGGAAAATTGTACAAGAAAGAAAAATCATACTCATGTGAATGTAATTGTATCAGTTAACATTAGAAAACTGTAATTCAACCATTTAAATGATTACCACATTAATTTTGGAAGTGATTTTCTTCCAATGTATTGTATGATATAGCCATGTGTGTTGCATAAAATTACTGTACGTAGCCTGTTTTATGACGTTATAATAAAGACAATTTTGTAAAATTACCTATAGATTCCACTCACTTTAGAGATATTAAGTGCAACATTATAGACACAAAGAGTTTGGGATTGCTACCATAAGTGTACTTAACAGATGAATTAATTTAATTTGATTTTTAATAACAGAAGATAAAACTTAACTTTCTTATTAAAACTTGGCCATGGTAAATGAGACCATGTTGAAGAACTGATGTCTTGTAGAGACCACAAACATAATCTGTAAAAAAAAGGAGCAATTTAAGAGTCCCTGTTGTATTAAATTAAGTGAATTAATGAATGCAAAAATCTGTATTGTACCTTTATGCGTACCTGCAGTCATTTTCGATATTTTGATTGTGCAGTTTTTTACTTTGATATGTAGTGAATATCGCACATGATTTATGTAGGTGAAAGAATTATACAAATTTTAATTTTGTTTGTTGCAAAATAGTTGGCTTGCGATTGCAATTGGTTTTGTTTGTTATTTTTTCAATGGAAAATGTTTGTAGCAGTAATATATCACTGGCACATGCCTGTGATGCCAAAAGTTGATGTTGTTAGGGTAACATGAAAACTGGAATTACACATGGAAAGTTTTTTTTGCTAAAACTATGAAAAAACCCAACTTGAAGTAAGGCAGGGTGGCCCAAGAGGCACCCCTTGCCTATTACTATACATGTTACTTTTTTGTGGCAGAACTCGTTTTTTTTTTTTTTTTCGGTAATATAGTGTTACTCTGTTATAAGCATTGTGTATATACATTAAACGTTATGTTTCTCTCAGCCATGGCTTTTACTTATTTCAGGAGTAAACTAAAAACCCGAAACCATTGTTATCTAACCTCCCAAATGAAAAATTTGTATTAAGAAATAGAACAGTTTACAATTAGTACACATATTCTTTCTTCCACATCCTAATATATCGATACAATTTCAGATTAAAAACATCAAAAATGTACTGCGGGAGGGTATGTATAAAGGTACAGTTCCCAAAAATCTTATAATATTTGACAGCTGAGTTTATTTTGAATGCGAGAGTCTAATGTTTCATTGAAATTTTCACAAGTAGGCAAAAGCAGAAAATTTGGACTCTCATAAATTTTAATATAACATTCTTTGTACATAACATATTGTCATGAACTGTATTATTTGTATTAGGTAAGAGAACGCAGTGCAAGAAGTGTGCCAATGGGTAAAGCTGCTTCTGGACGTACCTCAGGCACACCCGATTCACTTAGTGACAATGAGACTTCTCCATTATACGCACGTACTCCAAGGAAAGCCTCCACTCCAGCTAGGAGATCCAGTTTAACTCCAGGTAATAAGAATGTTGAACAAAATTTAATTATAAATACATTAAAGCCAACTTATAATAAATATGTATAAACATTTCTATTTCTTTTTAATTTTCTCAGCTACATATATAATCATTTGAAGTGTCAGCTCAAATTGTCATTGTTATTTCCACCAATAATCTATTGTACATACAGTACCTATTTCACTGTATCTGTAACATTGTGTTCCCCAACTAAATTCTGCCCATAACCTATATTCTATTTATTCTAATTGTAATTTTCCCTACATTCCATTAATTTTCTTTTCTTTTGGAGTGTTAATTCTGCTTTTGCCTTTTTTACCAATTTAAACACAGTCTTACATATATCACAGTGTTAAGTAGACAGAATTATTATTACAAGAATAAGTATTGGGGTGATAAGTAGCAGAGCCAAAAAAAACTGATAGCACTAAATTACTGGTTCCCTATGGGCAGTCAACAATTTATTATGCCCTAGTACACTTCACATTTGCTCGTGTGCCCCAGAGTTTAATTTTTTATTTATATTTATATTTTGTACTTTTGTGGCCAGTTGGTTTACTGGCCACAATAAAATCTTTTTATTGATTTTATCTTTAGTTTTTAGTAACAGTGATTTCAATATGATTTTCAAAAATTTTCTGAGGAAACATGATTTATTACACAGGAGTGGTATTTATTGAAAGTATTATTTTTATTAGTTATTATTATTTAATAACCAAGAAAATAGTGTAGCCATAACTATATTTAAAATATTTAACTGCCATAGATATAAAATTTCTTTTAAACATTTTCCCATTCATTTTATTGTTTTATATTGATAGTAAAATAAGTATGTGCAAGAATAGGTTGCTTTGGAAATGAGAAGTGGTGACAAGGTATGTTCACTACATGACTTGTGATAAAATCCTGCATGCTTGGATTGTTAATTCCTGGAAAATGATAGCACTCCAGTGACACTACTGTCATTTAAGCCACTTATATGCTGATAAATTCAGTAAAGAAATTTTGATATTTAATGTACTATGTCTCTTATTTTGTATAAACAAAGGAATTATAATAGTAGGTGTGTGTAACAGGTGTGTTTGCACAAGGCTCCAAGCTTTTGGGACCTCTGTGCTCACTCATTAAAAAAAAAAAACAAAGGAAAAGAAAGAAAAATAATATGTATTGTTGTTTTGAACATTTTAAGTAAATATGTTTTTTGTATTGTTCAAGGTGGTAGCTTACCAGGGAGCCGTCCAAGTAGCCGTCCACCAAGTCGAACAGGCAGCAAACCGCCCAGTAGACATGGTTCAAATCTGTCACTTGCGAGTTCAGGTAAATACAGTATCTAAGTGTAATATATGATAGTGAAAGTCATTATGTATTAAGTTACATAGGTAATTAAGTTTGAATCTTGTTACCCATTTTTCATATATTATGAAGTATAGAAGGTATTCAGTGCATGTAAATAGAATAGAATTGTGTATGTACAGTAGTTACATTCCGTGTTTTCTACTTAGTTGGGTGAGACCTGTGTCCCTACAACCTGTTTGGTTAAAAGTCAAGTAATTTACAAAACAATGTATTGCTTATCTACATGTATAATACAGTAAAGAATATCTCTATTGCCAGCCTGTCAGAGATGTGTATCAAAATTAGATGGCTGTATAAATGTGTCCATTAGATATTAAAAAAAGTATAAGTATGTATTTGGGCAATGATTGATAATGAAGATTTTAGTAGAAGTACTCATTAACTACAATAAAACCTCTCTAATTCGGATTATATGGGGCGAAGCCTAGTCCGAATTAGAGAAAAATCCGAATTATAGAATATTTTATAGAAATTCATACTACAGTATAGGTAAAGTGCCGTAAAAATAAATATTAAAACTACCTAAATATTAATGGAAATTTAAATTGATTGTACTTACAAAATGGATAACTAAATTCACATAAACAACAATCTTTCACCATCAATGTTTTCAAGTTAAGTTCGCACGCAAAAAGTTTATAAGTAATGCACACCTGCAATTATTAATGTACGTAAATATTAATGGAAATTTAATTTTATTGTGAAATATTCGTCCATCGGCTAATACAACAAGCACAAGTATATAGTGGCACATAATTTTTCATTTCCCGTAATCAACTGTTACAGATTTGGTTCCCTTTTGGTCCACCGTAAATATACGTAAATAAAAAATAAAAATATGGGCGTTTCATCGGCATTTCCCATGTGTTCAAGTGAATAATTATACTTCTTGCATAAATGAATGACAAACCGCTGATACTGTAGGAGTTTTTCTTCGTAGTCACTCGGTAGTTTTAGCGCGAGTGATGTACGTCATTTAAGAGCAAATCCATTTCGCCGCATCATTCGTCGTATACACCCGAAGCTGGCTTTGAAACCGGAGACTTTTAATTCTGCGATTTCTAAAGCTTTTAATTTTAAAACATGTCTAATGACAGGGAGTCCTTGCCTTCTTAAAAGCCGTACGTATTCACAGATGCTGGACTCTACTGCTACAAAACGCCCAACTTGAGGTCCCGCGAATGCTCGTCGCGCAGTATTTACATGTAAAAGTCGTTCCTTCTGTTTTCTCCATTGTCGAATACAGGATTCATCAATATCGAATTTCCTTGCGGCTTCGCGATTGCACGTTTTTTCTACATTTTGAATCGCAATTAATTTATAATTCGCATCGTACGGGTTACATTCAATTTGATTTGACCGCGTGCCTTTAGTCTCCACAATATCACTCATACCGCAAACGCACTACAAAAACGCCGAATGAAAACAGAGTACAGATAAGCGATGTTGTCGCTGTTACAATAGAAAACCACGCTGTCAGTTTACCCGTTATTTAGAAACATGTTACTCACACCCCCTCTACTCATCCTTTGTCTTGCTGCCTACAGAAGGGTGCGAGCACGCTCACGTGCGCACGCACTTACACTTTATCTTCCTATTCTTTCTTCAGTTTGCTGTTAAAACATTCGGTTGTAGTCATAAATCATAACGTCAGAGTTAACTACAGCCAGGCAAACTGCTGTTGCTTAGGCAGTAAACAACTCATAGATACCAAAAGCGTTCGTCCCGCCAGAAGTCAGTTATAACTTCGAATTTCGTTAGTGTGCGAATGCAAGCTGCAGGCCAAATTAGCGACCATGTTTTTAGGAGAAAAAGTGTGGCTTGTATTCGGAACAATACGGTATTTGCATGATATTAATAGTATTAAAATTTCAAGTGTTATAGGCCTATTTGATTTAAATATATCCTCAAAAAACAAAATTTGCGATTTAACGGACTTTCGATTTTACGGACACCCCTCAGCCCCAATTAGTCCGTTAAATCGAGGGTTTACTGTATTTACCTCTAGCACTCATATTGTAATACAGTACTGTAAATTAATACTAAACAGTGTTTGAAGAAAATACGGTTTGAAAAGCTGTACGCAACTAAGAAATAACTTCAGTACATAGAACGCACACGAATACAATAACAATGACGCACACACTACCAAGGCAGCAGTTGAAACTGGACTAAACTGAGGGTGCGTATCGCACATTTTGCCAACATAACACTTTAATAATTCCCTAAAGGCAAATGTTTCACAAAGAATTCACAAAATTAATTTTTTTTGTGAATTATAATTTTTTTTTAGGGAGTCCGAATTATCGTAAATTCCGAATTAGAGAAGTCCGAATTAGAGAGGTTTCACTGTATATAGGTATTTCATATACATGTAATGTATATTTACATTGGTCTTTACTACTTATATCATACTGTAAAAAATAAGCTATGTAAAGAGCCAGTAAACTTACCAAATCCATTGTCAATGTAAGGTAGAGAAAATGCACCTGCATGAATGGGAAGGGGGGCAATATTAGTTTCCGTATAAATTAATTCTGAAGTCAATGCCTTCTTCAAGATGATAGATTGATAAGTTTCTTGGTTTTCCTAATATTATGTAAAGTATATATAAATAAATGAGAAATTTTATCTCATCAGATGCTGTAAATGAATCAGAAGGAATTTGATGCAAATGAATTGCTAAGCTGATGTAACCAGGGAACCAACAGAAGAATCCTCCTTCTTTTTTCTTTTTTAGAAGTCTTTAAGACTCATGATTCTTATTTCTAAATACATTTTACTTAATGCTAGTTTTTTATAATGCATGTAGGCTGATGTGATGAATCAATTTATTTTTTTTTACCATTTTATTAGTTCAAAGTGATTAACTGTGAAACATCAAAATATTATTAAGAACATAACAGTTTGTGACAGAAGTGTATCCTTTATCTATGTAGATGGCAGTTTTAATGAACTCCTGTTATATAATTAAATTCCAACTACTTTAAATTTGAATTTGTTGATCGTTTTTGTTTAGTTAGCTCAGTTAGTAAACATGGTTAGTGTTTTTAAATAGATAATGTTACAGGCTTACATAAGTGGAACATTTTTTATTACTGTGTAGTTAATGTTTGTGTGATATGAAATAGTTATATATATAAGTATTTTCTTTCGTTTGACACTCGTGAAATGAAGGTTAGACTATGTATGTTTTGTGAGTTAGATGTTGCATTGATCAATTGTGCACAGCTGTAGTAGATGTCATAGTATTATATTTATACTTCTTAGTCTCTTTCTGTAATTCCTTGTTTAATATGTAAAAGGTTCATATCTTATTTGTAATTTGGGGTTTTTCTTGGGAGGCGGGAGGTATTTAGCCTGTAGGGTGTGACTACGACCAAGTTTTCATAAGACTTTTTTGTTTTTGCAAATTTTTCAGATACTAGGCATAGGTAGAAAAAGACAATTACTTTATTATATTTAGGTGTGTCATTATATTTATGATTGTTTGTGTTTGCTGAAAAACAGATGATGGAACTCCAAGTCGAATTCCTCGCCGTTCGGTTGGATCTTCCCGATCTAGTGGTGCAACAACGCCAACAGCAAGGAAGCTGACTGTTCCAGCTGTAAATGGTAATTCCCTTAACCGCATACGTTCACCATCTGGATTGAGTAGTCCATCAACATCTTCAACAAAGTGAGTAACAAAACAGTGTAAATTCTGTGAATGACACAGTTTTATCTAACGAATGTATAAATCTTAGTCATTTGTATATGATTTTTTGCTCTATACCCATACTAAGTTGTGTCTGTAAGTGCAGATACAACTGCAAATGTATTAAAATATATTGTGCTTATAAATGCAAATATATTAAATTGTAATTTATGAATCATTATCATGATCACTATTACAGCTTTACACGCCTTAGAGAGTTATAGTTGTTCTTATGGGCAGCACTGAAATTCGTAAAGACCGTTTTAATATATAATTTTTACTTTCCACATATTCATTTTCTTTTTCTCTACAATACAAAATTAATTTTACATTAGGAATTGTAATTAAATTGTACTGTAATGTTTGCATAATTAACACCACCTGACTTAAAGTTGAAGAAATTTGTGTTAAACACATAATACATTGAATAAAATAACTACAAATATAACCATACCATATTGGTATTTATCATAAAGGAAATGCTTCTGGTTTTAAATATTTAAAATTTAATTGAATTGCTACAGTCATGGCATAAACTAATAAAAGGTAGTACATGTATGGTTTGATTTAATCTCGTAAATCTTAAATGTTATTCACTACTTTCAAAAACAGTTTCACATGTACAAAGGTATGTAGATGCACTTGGATTAATATATTGGTATCTTTGTTTCACATCATTCCAGCTGCAGATTAAATTTGAGTTAACATATTTATGTCATACCATATAAAATTATTTTTACGTTTCTCATATACATTATTAACACATTTGTATCACGCTTTGAAACTTACTGTATTAACAAGCCATAAATATGAATTATATTAAGGTATAAAATTATAACATTACAATCAACTTCATATATATACATATATATAATGTACAGTGTATCAGAAGTAAATGTGTGTAATAGCATTAGTTAAATATGTGTGTATATGTTTTACCTTGTTTTGTACAAATTTAAAATTCTCTGTACTATAAAAACAGCAAATTCAAAAATATTGCAACAAGTGTTCTGAATATTTTCTGAGTACACGTTATATTTTTGACAACAGTTTTATTTCAAGTGTGTTGTTCTGTGAAAACTTTATATATGAAGTTGAAATTTATTGTTAATTATTAACAAGCACTAATATAATCTGTTAATTGTGAAACATAGGTCAACAATTCACCGAGCATCAAGTATACCAACACTCACTGGTGTAGGCACTAGGTAAATATTAACAAAAATAATCAAACTAAACTTTAAGTAAAATTCATTGTATACATCTGCATGTCAATTACATTATATTAATCAGTTTGACAAACTAAATGTCATAATGCACATTGAAAGTTGTCAGAAGTCCCTCCAGATATTAACTAATCTGAAGAATGCTTTTTCACTGGATGTTGATGTACTTCAGCTTTATGAACTATTGCAAACTATACTATATAAGAATTTTCTTTCAGTAAATAATTAATTGTGAACAAGTTTATTCCTTCTTATACATGATTTGCTTACCGAGTTTTCAAAAATTCAGCATTTGTGGGTTACTGTATATTGTTTTTCAACAGAAGCCATCACATTTATTTTCTTGCATAACCATGAAGCATGTGTAATTACTTAAACAAATATATTTTAGTTTTGAAAAACATAGATTTTATAAGTTTCCACGTAATTATACTCAGAACATGTTACTATCTCTATGACTTCAGAGCATTGATTTGAGAATGAGGAGTGTGTAATACATGACAATGGTTTGGAAGAAACGAAATAGGATTATTTTTACACACACACACACACACACACACACACACACACACACACACACACACACACACACACACACACACACACACACACACACACACACACATATATATATATATAAAAACACACATAATACAAAAGATGTGTTGTATATCAGCTACCAAATTTCAACTATTTCTTTTTCTTTTTATGTTTAAATACTGTACACTTATTTTCAACTTTATCCTTCATATGATGTAACAGTGATACACAATCTGTCGTAATCACTCAAATACAACCTTATATTTAGATTTTTTTCAAATGTCAAGATAGTATATAATGTAATGTAATTGTTTTAGTGTATGTTTGACTTCATAAATAATAGTTTGCTACGTTATTGACAATATCTATTATGGTAGCTTTGTTAAAGCTATCATATTCATTTAAAACAAAATTCTGAAAAACCCTTAAATCTGTGATTAAAAGCAACTTTAATATGTGCTCTCTCTCTCTCTCTCTCTCTCTCTCTCTCTCTCTCTCTCTCTCTCTCTCTCTCTCTCTCTCTCTCTCTCTCTCTCTCTCTCTCTCTCTCTCACACACACACACACACACACACACACACACACACACACACACACACACACACACACACGCACATATGTGCACAGAACTGCATGGAAACTTGCGATAATGGACCAGTGGGAGATTAATAATTATTACATTATTCTTCTCACTCTGCCAGTAAAGTTAAGTTTACCAATAATTATTACATTATTCTTCTCACTCTGCCAGTAAAGTTAAGTTCACTGTTGCCTTCTGTTAAGATTTCTCATGTCTCACCATTGACTATATTCACCTTCTGCCATGCCTTTGCTAACTGGAAATCGCTATAGTACAGTGAGATTCCATTCCATTCAATCTATTTTCAAAAAGAATTACTTGGTATGAAAGGAGTTCTAAAGATTAAGAATTCATAATGTATAAAATATTATTCCTTAGCCTTAACAAATTCATGTTAATCTGCAATTCTCATGATTCGATATATTTTATTAGCCTCATAACCAGCAAACTGCCTTCACTTTTACTGCTCTTGTGAGTTTACAATGTAAATTGATGTATTCATATTTTAGTAAATAAATCCTATCTAGAATAGAGAATATTCATTACAATCTCTAAAATCAAAATATGAATACTGTTTTAAAATGTTCAAAAACTTTTAGTGTAAAGTAACCAGTACATAGTTGAAAATCTAGTGTTCCTTGTTTGCCTAATGTTTATCATCTTCTGTATTATTTCTTTTTTATTTCACGTATGTGCATGATGTAGCTATTACTTGCAGTGTTATTTTTAAAACAAGTAATTATTATGACATCGAATTAACATGTATAAGAGTCAGTTAGTGAGGATGTGAAGTGTGGTGAACATTGTGTATAGTTTAATCTTAGTAGTTATTGTGTGTGTGTGTGTGTGTGTGTGTTTATTTGTATAAACTTTAATTTTATTTATGGTTGGTAATACAGCCGATCAAGGATTCCAGTGTTTATTGGGTTGGCAACAGTGGATTCTCAACTTCCTTCCTCTTCACCTTCATCTGGGTAACAGCATGTGTTTGTTTTTTTCTTTTTCATGTTGGTGGATTTTAGTTTCTAATAACATTTTCATTATGTGTGTTCTGTTTGTCATGGCTTCTCTAAAAAAAAGAACTTGATGATGTGACATGGTTGGTAAGGTTGTTAACTCCTAACTACCCAGTCTTCAGTCATGTATAATTTTCATGTAACTGTTACTGTTCAAAGTCTGAATATCATATGTGTGTGTGTATATGTGTGAATTCACTAAACGCTTGTCTCATAAACATTCCATGTTCTTAAACCTTTTGAATAGAGCATATTACAAATTTGTTTATGAAATACATATACCTAAACTTTCTGTCTATACATGCACTATTAAAAAAGTATTTGAATACTAAAGTATTCAGTTGAATTATTCAGTTAAATTTTTAAGTTAGTTGAAGTTATTAAAAATTTGACATATTATCGGTTTTATACATACTTTTTGTACACGTTATCTGTCAAACGATGAAGTACAATGAAAGATTATTCTTGATTATTTTATCAAGTGATGGGTGATTTTTTTTACCATGCGATGTTTACACCAACATTAGAAGATTCTTTAGGCCACTTCAGCAGTATACTCATTGTTTTAGGTATTCATTTTTATGTACGTACTTGTTTGTATGTTTCATATTACATTTTGTTTTTTATTATTTTCTGTGTTTTTCTTTTGTTTGGTTGTGTCATAAATATTAGTTTTTTTATTGTGATTGTTAATATGTAATGATTGTGATGTTAAATTCTGCAGTACAAGTTAGATTTTTATGAGCATTGTAAACAATATTATTTACTTGATATAACCTATTAAAACAGGTTTTTGCTAATTGTATTGTGATTTAAATTCATTAAATATTTTGTGATTAAGTTTACTTGTTTAAGATAAAAAATTGGTAGGCCAGTTATTAATGTTTTATTAATTCTGTCAAATTATGAGTTTTATATTGTTAATGGAATAAATCCGCTTATAGTCCAAGCCACGTATTTTATAATCAACTAAACGCTATGTAACTCACCGTCTGTGGCTTAAGTAAATGTCTTCACAATACAATTGACATGTTTCGGGACATTTGTCCCATCCTCAGAATTTTTAAAAATGTCTCTTCATACCATCATACGATGGCACAGTCGTCAATATATTTAAAAAATATTAAAATCCACATAAACATAAAACACAATTACATTACACAAAGTACGCGAGCAACAGTTTTACGGTGTACACCGCACGGCAACCGACAGCGCACTGGTTCATATTTGACTCGTGTCGTGGCAATATCGCAACGCAGTATCATACAAGACATTAGATTTAAAGTTCAGCTGATCATTTAAAACATGTGGCCTGGTAACAGGATTATTATACGCTCTATATATTTCAAACTCTTCAAGGGCGTTCATGTAACGTCCTTTATTACAAATGTGAAGGGGTTCAAGTTGGTATGAAAATTAGTACAGTTGTGATTTTCTTCAATAAGATGTTTAGCAAATTTAGATTTTACGTTTTCTGTGTTGTGAAAATAAGTGGGTGGCTTATGTTCAACAAACCTCTTGAGAAAACCATGGCCCGTTTGGCCCACATAAAAGGCATCACAACTATTACATATTAATTTATAGATCCCTGTTTTCTTTTCAAGGACTGTTGGTTCCTGAGTACGAAGGCTATTTAAAATGTTATTTGTAGTCTTATATGTGACAACAACGTTTGACTTCTTTAAAATAGAAGACAGAATTCTAGGTAGAAAGCTCATGTATGGTATTGAAATGTATTTATACAGTGTCCCCAGGTGCCCTTAGCGTGTTTGCGTTTTTTCGTCTCATATGTTTTTTAAGGATATTATTTACTACTGTTTTTTTGTAGCCATTGGTGACCGCAATGTGTTTAATGGTATTTAGTTTGTTTTGATAATCCGTATCGCTGAGGGGCAATGATAAGAGGCGGTTAACCATGCTGTGGAAAGCGGCCATTTTCTGTGATACCGGATGATAAGATGTGGCGTGTATTACAGTATCAGTTGTAGTGGGTTTCCTATAAATATTAAATTCCAATTTATTAATGTTTCTGGTGACCGTCAAATCTAGAAAATTTAATTTTCCACTGTCCTCGTGCTCCAGTGTAAACTGTATATTGTTATTAATACTGTTTAAATATGTGTGTAGCCTGTCTATTTATCGACGTGTGCTTTTATAGATCAAAAAGGTGGCGTCAACATACCGGCCATAAAATATTATGTTATCATTGTACATACTATTGGAAAAGATAAAGGAGTTTTCGAGATGGTTTAAGTACACTTCAGCGAAGAGGCCAGAGAGTGGAGAACCCATTGCCACACCGTCATGTTGGCTAAAGAATTGCTTGTCATGCGTGAAATAATTCTGGTTAAGAACCAACTCCAAAAGGTCCATCAATTCTTTAATACTTTCAACATTCAATTTATTAGTATTGACAAGGTTATTTCTCAAAATTTGTAAGGTATCAGCAACCGATATATTTGTATACAAATTAACAATATCAAACGAAACCAGCTTATAATGAGGTTCGATCTTTAGATCCTTTACTTTATTGACAAAATCGACATTATTGGTTATACTGTGACTATTAACTATGTTTATGTTGCGTTTAATGACGTTTACCAATTTTTTAGCTGTTTTATAACCAGGTGCGGTAGTGAAGTTAATTAACGGTCTTATCGGAACACCAGTCTTATGTAGTTTTGTAACCCTGTCAGTGTGGGTGCCTTTGAATTGATGGGCTTTAACGATCATCTAGTTCGCTCATCAAACAAATGCACACTCTTATTTATGCCCCGATTTAGACACTTGACGTATTGTTCAGTAGGGTCCGACTTTAATTTCTCAATGTTGTTGTTAGCGATAAAGTTCCTTATCTTATCAGTATAATCACTATTGTCCATAATGATAACAGTGTTGCCTTTGTCAGCTTTGGTTACAAGAGCACAGTTGTCTGACAGTTTGCGTTTTAAACCCATTAAGATATTGCGTTCTTTAATATAATTATTAAAAGTATACGGAACCGAAGAATAGGTATTCGTAATATCAGTAATATCATAAGAAACCAGAATACTAATACCTATTCTTCGGTTCCTCATTATAAGCTGGTTTAGTTTGATATTGTTAATTTGTATACGAATATACCGGTTGCTGATACCTTACAAATTATGAGAAATAACCTCGCCAATACTAATAAATTGAATGTTGAAAGTATTAAAGAATTGATGGACCTTTCGGAGTTGGTTCTTAACCAGAATTATTTCACGCATTACAAGCAATTCTTTAGCCAACATGACAGTGTGGCAATGGGTTCTCCACTCTCTGGCCTCCTCGCTGAAGTGTACTTAAACCATTTCGAAAACTCCTTTATCTTTTCCAATAGTATGTACAATGATAACATAATATTTTATGGCCGGTATGTTGATGACACCTTTTTGATCTATAAAGGCACACGTCGACAAATAGACAGGCTACACACATATTTAAACAGTATTAATAACAATATACAGTTTACACTGGAGCATGAGGACAGTGGAAAATTAAATTTTCTAGATTTGACGGTCACCAGAAACATTAATAAATTGGAATTTAATATTTATAGGAAACCCACTACAACTGATACTGTAATACACACCACATCTTATCATCCGGTATCACAGAAAATGGCCGCTTTCCACAGCATGGTTAACCGCCTCTTATCATTGCCCCTCAGCGATAAGGATTATCAAAACGAACTAAATACCATTAAACACATTGTGGTCACCAATGGCTACAAAAAAGCAGTAGTAAATAATATCCTTAAAAAACATATGAGACGAAAAAACGCAAACACGCTAAGGGCACCTGGGGACACTGTGTATAAATACATTTCAATACCATACATGAGCTTTCTACCTAGAATTCTGTCTTCTATTTTAAAGAAGTCAAACGTTGTTGTCACATATAAGACTACAAATAACATTTTAAATAGCCTTCGTACTCAGGAACCAACAGTCCTTGAAAAGAAAACAGGGATCTATAAATTAATATGTAATAGTTGTGATGCCTTTTATGTGGGCCAAACGGGCCATGGTTTTCTCAAGAGGTTTGTTGAACATAAGCCACCCACTTATTTTCACAACACAGAAAACGTAAAATCTAAATTTGCTAAACATCTTATTGAAGAAAATCACAACTGTACTAATTTTCATACCAACTTGAAACCCCTTCACATTTGTAATAAAGGACGTTACATGAACGCCCTTGAAGAGTTTGAAATATATAGAGCGTATAATAATCCTGTTACCAGGCCACATGTTTTAAATGATCAGCTGAACTTTAAATCTAATGTCTTGTATGATACTGCGTTGCGATATTGCCACGACACGAGTCAAATATGAACCAGTGCGCTGTCGGTTGCCGTGCGGTGTACACCGTAAAACTGTTGCTCGCGTACTTTGTGTAATGTAATTGTGTTTTATGTTTATGTGGATTTTAATATTTTTTAAATATATTGACGACTGTGCCATCGTATGATGGTATGAAGAGACATTTTTAAAAATTCTGAGGATGGGACAAATGTCCCGAAACATGTCAATTGTATTGTGAAGACATTTACTTAAGCCACAGATGGTGAGTTACATAGCGTTTAGTTGATTATGAGTTTTAGTACAGAAGCATTACTGGTATTTAAAGAAGGTGGAAGAAATATAATTATTTTAATCATATTTAATAATACGACACTAAGCATTCCATGTCAGAGACATGGAGGCATTTTGATATAAATATAGTATGGAAGTGTTATGTTTTCAGTAAATCCTACTTTGTAAGTGAGAAGGGAAAAGAAAAAAAAGTTTTATCACTGAGGATTACACTTTGCTGCTGCTTCCTCCTTCATCTCATTATCCTTGACCTGCTACCCTACTGCTATCCATTGATCTTAGTGGAGTGCATGGAGAATGGTTAACTTTACCTGCTTGAGATTTCTCACAAAACTTAGACTTCTCACTAAATCTTATTCCATCGGGTGTTACCTTACATACATCTCCTAGTTGTTATCGATCTTAACAACAAACAAGAATATGACAACAAACAGTTTTCATGTTTACTTTACTTTCCCATTTCTGATATAAGAAGATAAACGTTTCATCTTGATAAAATTCCCATATCCTGTGTTTTCTGAATCCTCTGTGCGTCTTTGCAGTTTCATAGCATTTTACTTAAATATTGTCACTGACAATGCTTGTTTTTCAAAGTTCATTGAAAATCATAGGGCAACCTGTCCAAACCTTAGATTGGAACCCCTTAAGGATAGCCAGTAAATTACACGAACATCCGCAGTTATATACACAGCTGGAAAATGGGTAAAGCCTCATAGTGAAGTGAAATTTAAGTGATCGTAGAAAATATAAAAATAATCGACCAATTTTTTGTGCAGAATAAGTGCTGTAAAATGAAGTAAAGGGATTAAGTAAGAAGGAAAATAAGACACTCGTATGTAGTAGAACAGTTTCATTTTAAATCTATTTAATAGATTATTACTGATTTGTTATGGGTTCAAATGGGGTCAAAGAACATATATTACATCTCATAGGTTGTATAAAATGTTCAGTATAAATATTACACTATTAAAACAAAGATGAAGCCTAAATATACTGTGTAGTCCGTAAAATTCCTATTACACAAGTTTACAATTAACGAGGGAAGAAATGTAGTTTTAGAATCATTAGTAATACCATAAAAATCTCTACAAGAGTGAAGAAAAGTTTTAAGTGTATTATAAAAATATACTGTATTAACAATAGCAAGGCAGTAAACAGATCATACCACAGCTGAATTGCTATAAGGGTAATTTACTGAGTGCCTCTGTGTACAGCTATAAACTGTATCTTATGTTACTGTAATACAAATACATAAAATGTTATTTTTGTCTTTTAATTATATCTTATTATTTGGCAAGATTTTACACAGTTATGGCCACAAATTCAGCTGGACACTGTTACTTGTGGGACCACCAAATCAAGGGGAGGGAGGTCGGGGATCATTTGCCATTGCCAGCACAAGTGTAATCGTTGACCAAATACAGTATTTACAAAAACGGAAATAATTTTAATAACAGATTAATGTATCAGTAAACAGTGAGGGAAAGAACAATAAGTTTTTGTTACCTATATTATGTTCATAAAATAAAATAAATGTAATCCTTTTTTAATTTTTCTCAATGGAAAAAGGTTTTTGATCAAAAAACGTTAATAAAAATTAATATGTTGGTTTATAAATTATTAATGTCGCTTTATAAAAAAAAAAGAAATAAAAAGCAGGATGTTGTAATCTGTTAACCTTCCTACAACTAGCAATATAATTTGTTCAGCACAGTCATTATCCAAAAAATCGATACAATAAGGCAAAGTATAGTGTATGTGGCTATAAATGTCCCTCCACACTCCATGCAGGGAACAAAGTGGAAACAATACAATTTCTCTGAACCACCTAATAATAATATAATGATAATAATTTCGGTATCCTCACATTTTATGCTTAACATAATTTGTCAGAACTAGAGAGAGTAGTAAGTTTGTCATGATCAGATTTATAAGTAGTGGTTACAGTGTATTTTTAACAGTATTATCAGTGTCTTATTTTTATTCATTTGCTACCATCTTATCCAGCCCTCCAGAAAAATGTCTGTACTACAGTCATTTAATTTTTTTTATTCAAATGACCATAGATTGTTGAATTAACAAAGATGTTTTGGCATTTCTAATAATAATAATAATATGGGATTTATCTACTTTGCATATTGTGTATCCAGTAATTCAGCATGTGTGGTTACTGCTTTAATGCAGTTGTATATAAAACAAGTCCATGTGAAGCTAGCACAAGACGTGTTTATATTCTAAAAAATAAGCCAGCTTATTTATACCATGAATAAGAATTTTTTGCTTTGGCAGTATGGTGTGGATATTTCTGGTAACTGGAGTGTCTTATAAAAAAGTGTAATGTTACACAGTCATTTCTTAATAGAAAGTGCAATTTTTCTGCGATTTCAACGGCCATAACCATCTGTTTACAAAACTCACTTCCAATATGGAGCTTATCAGATACTTTTGTTTTCCTGTCAGAACCCTTTTTCTAACTCATACCCTAGAGAAGAAACCTTGTTTTGTTAATGTAACTGTTTTATTTCTAATTTAACTCTGTGATTCATATAGGGATTGATACATGAATTTGTCCATGTTTTATTCAGAAATCAAGGTTACCAGCCTTCCTCCCACGTGAACTTAGTAGCTCATAAATGTCCTCTCCCCCATATAATATTGTAATCTCTTTCAGTTAATGCACTGACATGTCTGTACCTACTGAGCCGCGCTCATCACCAATGACATCACAACACAATTTTCAGCTTTCCGAATTTAACACATTTTTCAAGTTTGACATCCTAAAAAAAAATATAAAAAATCTGTAACTTACCTGGATGACCGGCTCACTTGTTCACTTGAACTAGGAGAGGCCTCCTAGTGGAAGAATGGGCACATGCTGGGGAACCATTAGGTAATTGGACCAATGAGGTGACCTCAATTTTAAAATTCCGCAAATAACAAATTTATTGTTTCTATAAAATTGGTTTTTCTTACAATGAGAGATTTCATAGTATCCAGACTGTGAAAGTATTCTATTAGAAATATATAAAATATTTAAAATATATTACATGGTATTCAAAATAACCATGACATGCAACAAGCCTCGACAGTACATTTTTAACCTTCACCAAATAGGATTTCCCTATTTGGAAATAATTAGGTTAACATTAATAAGTACAAAGAGTAAATCCAGAGGTTTTCGAAATATAACATTTAATAACCATGTTTTTTTTTTTTTTTTCAGTCCCCCTCTGGTTGTACTATAAACACTTTTAATAATGTAAACAATTTTATAAACCATTTAACGAACAATTTTATCCTACAACAATTATTACAGCCACAACAATTTAAACAATTATATTACACAACAACATGCGCCCTCTGAAATCGCAATCAAGCTAGGAAGGAGAATCATATAATTAGTAAAGTATAATGTAAACATAAGGTAGGTAATTATATACTTTGTGTGGAATTCACAAGTGTGTGTGCTCACTTCTCCTTAAACTTGTATAAACTTGTGTAGCACAATGGCTTGCTGATTTCAGAGTGCACCATTATTAAAAAAAAACTATCAAATAATCAGGTATATATCTCTCAAAAATGTAAGCATGTTTTGTGCATAAAATTATGAGTATATACATATACAAAAGAATTTTCACCGTGACTGTACATTGATAGAGAATTACAATAAATAAAAAAATCCCAAAGTGGAAATTTCATCTTGTACAAAGGTTCAGTCCTTTCTATTAACATGATGAATACTTCTGAATTACAATTCTAGTACATATTATGGCAATGGTGTGTGATCTGCAGCTCTTTTCATAAACAAATTTATACGTTCCAATAAAAGGCAGACACAATACAAGTTCAACACAGATTATAGACAAAATGTATACTGGACATTACATGCTTTTCACAATTTAAACACAAGACATTTATATGAACAACACTGATAATACTGAGAGAGATTAAGGAACTCGGCTAAATTTGTTTCACTAGGCCCATGGGCACACGGCTAAATCCCAACACCTTTTTTTTTTTTTTTTTTTTTTTAATAAAAAAGGTTTTGCAAATAAAATATTACTGTCACTACTAGCAGCATGAGAAGCTGAGCTCCTCATTTGAAAGCAATATCAAAAGTAAATTTCAAGTTCAACAGACCTTTTCTTTTAAAAGAAAAACTTGCGTTCAGGAAAGAAATTGCAAAGACTATGGTAATCTGAATATTCCAGTTATACAGTGAAGTGAAAAAAACATCCAGAATTAAAGCAACTGTTTTTCTTTTTTTTTTTTTTTTTGTTAAGAACTAGCACGGTCCACACTTGACCCGAACCACAAGTAGTGCGAAAGCACCTCTTAGGAAAAATTTAATAATTTTCATTTTGCATACCTGTTCAATTTTGAAATAGCACATGCTAAGGTCGAGTTCCTCAAACTACTTACGCATTACATCTTGATCTCACCACATGGTCACAGTTGCCAGGCCCGAGACCCCTTAGGCACACTTTTTTCTTAGCCTTCCATAATCAATTTACAAAAAACCCCGGCATTTAAAAAAAACCACAACACTTTTCCAGACCTGTAAGACAGTGCGTGGCATGAACAGCTGACCTGGACAAAAACAGCTGGCATGCATGCACACAGCTGACCTGAACAAAAACAGCTGGCTGCATCAACAGCTGATAACCAACCACCAACACGAGTCTACAACCCGCTATCTCTCTACTCAACGACAACTACCGCACCACGCCGCGGGACAGAAAAGTCAAGTTGTCCAAAGTCTCACATAGATAGCCTGAGTGTCCAAATTCGTAGCGAGAGCAACAAACCAATTCCTATGTTGCCGTAATGCCCAAAGTCTCACATAGATAGCGTGAGTGTCCAAATTCGTAGCGAGAGCGACAAACAAATTCCTATGTTTCCGTAACACTGTCATAGTTACGGCACACCCCCACAACAAAAGGAGTCCAACGGGTTGGACGACACGGGGACTGCCACCACTGGAGGAAAAGCGGGGACTAACTAAAAACCAATAAAAAGATAAAAATCAGGCGAAAGTTGAAAACGAAAGGACACCAGAAGAAAGGACAAGGTGTGTGTGGGTGTGTAGCTGGGTGTGTGTGGGTGTGTAGCTGGGTGTGTGTAAGTGTAGAAGATACGGGGAGTGTGAGCGGTCGCGACCTAAAGCAATAGAAAGAAGAAAGGGAAGAACTAGCCCGGCCCACACTTGACCCGAAACACAAGGAGAGTAGTATAAGCACCTCCTAGGAAAAATTTAATAATTTTCATTTTTCATACCTGTTCGATTTTGTAACAGCACATGCTAAGGCCGAGTCCCTCAAACTACTTACGCATTACATCCTGATCTCACCACACGGTCACAGTTGCCAGGCCCAAGACCCCTTTGGTACACTTTTTTCTTAGCCTTCCATAATTAATCAAAAACCCCCGGCATTAAAAATGAAACAAAAACTTTTCCAAACGCTGACCTTTACAAAACAGCTGGCATGCATGCACACAGCTGATAACCACCCCCCGAGTCAAACCAGCTTCTCTCTACTCAACCACAAACAGCTGGCAGCCTGCACACAGCCGAACACCCCACCACTCGAGTCAAACCAGCTTCTATCTACTCAACGACAAACACCGCTCCAAGCTGCAGGAACGAAAAGTCAAGTTGTCCAAAGTCTCACATAGATAGCGTGAGTGTCCAAATTCGTAGCGAGAGCAACAAACCAATTCCTATGTTGCCGTAACGCCCAAAGTCTCACATAGATAGCATGAGTGTCCAAATTCGTAGCGAGAGCGACAAACAAATTCCTATGTTTCCGTAACACTGTCATAGTTACGGCACACTACATAGTTATGTTTTGAAGTTTTTTAAACAGTTTATAAAACCTTTTCAAATATTCAGCAAATTTTAATTCTTATTCATATCTTCCAGAACTTTCTTTTACTCCTGCTTAATTTTAAGTGAAAAATTTGATTTTTTTCTACAACTTAAAAAAAATTAAAAATTCATACTAAAAATTTCTTGTCAGATTCACTTTCACTTTTGTTAGATTTATGATCACTTACAAAAAAAGTACTCCTGATTTTGTTCTACTGAGCAATTCAGCACATTTGTATCATTCAGATTTGATTATGCTGGAATTGTCTTTGTTTCCATTTTATGTGTATTCAGAATCATTTGTATTCCACTGCTGAGAAAAGGCATTGCCTTCAGTGTAAGCTTGTTACTAGCAGTGGGAACAGCCACGTTTTCCTTCTCAGGGGTTTAGATTTTTTTAAGAACAACTCATTACTTCTTACCTATTTTCTTCTAATCAAGAAGGTAAGTGTAGGAAATAAGAAAGTAAAACTGAAGTGTTATGTTAATATATATCTAAAATATAAGTCTCAAAATAATAAAGATAACATCCAGGTAACTGGCAGAAATTTTCTCTCATATTCTGCAGCACTGATAGTGTTTAATGAATTTTTTTTTTTCAATTTACCTTAGTGAATATATGTCTATATATATTTTAAGCAAATGGAATTTAGGGCAGTCTACTCATTTTGTTGTAGAAATAAATCAAAAAATTTCATAAAATGTGTACTAAAGACTAAAATCAGACATTTTGAAATTGGATTGTGGGGTGTACATATACGTGGTTAACCACACATTTTATTATATTTCAGCTTTCTGTTAGTAGAAACGATATATATATATATATTTATATATACTGTTTATTTTAAACAAATTTTGTATTTGTACTAGCATAAAATTTAGTACAATTGTGTTTAATAGGATATGTTTTATTTTTGAGATAAGTGATTGCACAGCATTGTACATAACAATGAAAACACAAAACTTTGTAGAGATTTTAGTACTTCAGAATAAAGTTGACTATTTGAGTAGAATGGATACCTCTTAACAATAACATTAGAAATTTTTCAAGTAAATACAAATTCATTTATGGACATGATAAATTACGTTTTTTCATGCAATCAGATGGTTATCGGGAATACCAACAACACCTTCCAGTATTCCAGTACTTATAAGGTATTACTGTTTTGTCTTATGAAGTATGTATATACTTTTTGGATTAATCAGCAAATTGGTGTGTGTGTGTGTGTGTGTGTGTGTGTGTGTGTGTGTGTGTGTGTGTGTGTGTGTGTGTGTGTGTGTGTGTGTGTGTGTGTGTGTGTGTGTGTGTGTGTGTGTGTGTGTGTGTGTGTGAAATCTTATGTAAGATGGAGTTTTATTTCATGTTTGTGTAAAGACGTAAATGTTGTATAACAGATTTTAAAAATATAAATGTCTAATATATGTTGTTATGCAACAGAACACGAACACCATCTGGATCATCAACTCCAGTTCCGCCAGGAATTGGAACAAAACTTCAGCGAAAAACATCTGGAGCATCTGATAGTGGATCAACTTTACCAAGAAAATCAGCTTCTAAAACACCAACTGATCCAAAGGCCCCTTTTAGACTTTGAAGTTGTCAACAGGTGGCTAATATGCGTACCTCTATTGAATCTCTAATGTGTAATATATTTTATGGTTTATAAAATAATTTTTATTATGTCAATATGTAATTGAGGTCAATACCAGTGTATGACTTTGAGTAAATATTGATATATCTAAAATGTACTATTTTATGTGTAACTTGTATAACTAAATGGTAACATCAAAAGGTGTAAATGTGCACATGTATACTGGTAGTGACTGTACGAATGTGCATGGATGGATAACCCTTGCTGAGAATAACAGCATAACAATTATGCAACTTACGAAACCAAATAAGTTACTAAAGGGAATTAGTAATCTTTCTTAATAACAATCAATTTATTATAATAATAATAATAATATAAATATAATATTTTATTTACTTGTGAGTAATGATTTAACATTGTCTAAGTAAAGGTAACAAAAGTGCCATTGTAGCTGTATGGAAAGGTGAAATGAAAAGTTGTTAAGCAGTGTAGAATTGGCCAGGATTCATGAGAAGTCTTAGTAAAAAAAAAAAAAAAAAAAAATACTTTACATTAAGTGTAAAGGTTGATTACATTGTTTGCAGAGTGGTCTAAATAAATAACACTACAGTCACTCACATTCTTACTAATTTTGTTACATAATTTCAGAAATTGTGAATTTTAATATTTATTGTATATAATAATATGTAGTAATTAATGATGTATTATTTACCATGTAACCAAGTATAATGAATGGGAATGACTGTAATTTTGTAATGGTTTATTATACATGATTTAGTTTACTATTCGGAAAACAATGTATTTGTTGGGGCATTTGTTCACCAGCCACAACCTTGCCATTTCAACACTGAACTGAAATCAAATTAATTTTGTTATAGACTAAATCAAATTATTTGTCCCACATGAAATGTCATTATATTAAATAATAAAAAGAACCATATGAGAATGCATATTAATTTGAAAAAGTTAATTATGTTCATTAAATGGTAAGAAAATAGTTTTTGTAATATATACGTAGAATGGGAATATTAGACTACTTATTGTGCAAAATTATTTGTGATGTAAATATCTTTAAAGTGTTGAAATATGTACAAGATTTGTATATTTTACTTATATAAGCGTTGTGTGCAATTGATGAAAGGATGTTATTGTGCAATGCCATCTTTTTTTAAGTTTCCATTGTGTAATTATCTGTTTATAAAGTTTGTAGTGATTAAAGATAGCAAGTCAGCAAAAGATATAAAGAAAAAAAACGATTTCTTTTTGTATTATTTTTAGTCTATAATATTTTATATGTTGTTAATTATTTTTTTATAACACATAAAATTGTTAATATTATAATAATCTAATATTATAAATTGTTAAACAAGCTGTCATTAATACATGCTTAGTAAATTATATTTTCACCCAGAAAGTATTTTTGTGTTTGTTTTTCCTGCATTTTGGTTTTTGACTTCTTGGTATTAGAAAATAACAAATTAATCTGTAGCCAGGCCTACCTTATATTTCTGTGTGTGTGTGTGTGTGCATGCATGCTTGTTTCATTATGTGCCCTTATACTTTCAACGCGACTCTTTCTCACATCATTCTCTGGTGAACCACCATCTTTTAGCATTTTAAAAGATTGTATTAAATTTACCTTTTAACAGAATAATATGTATATCATTTTTAAGCTCCTACGCAGATTTTATGTATGTATATTCTTAGTATTCTTGTGATGTTTATATAAGTTTTAACAAATTAGTCTTAAACATACTCTTTCATCACCAAATAATTTATTTTTAATCTTTCGTTATTTAAAGTTATGGCATTTATATTTACACTTTAATAGCTAATTTAATTAGTCTCTATCAAAAACCAATAAAAAACAGTTAAATCCTTAACAATTTTCATCAGTTGGCACTATTATAGCAGATTCTTGTTCAAACACAGGGAGAACTGGCTGGATATCATTATCACTTCAATCAGCATCCATGTCATTGTCATGATTTTCTCTCCATTTTGCAGCATTGGTTCTTTTTGTGATACATCTGCATACAAAGAAAACCAATATAACTACTTCATGATAAAAGAATAAAAATGATATATATACATGAAAACACGTGTAACCTATTCAGGTTATGTTATGAAATTATATTTCCAGTTCATCGCTGGAAGAGTCATCAGGTTTGTAGATACAGTCTTATACATACCAATTTCGGAATCCACTATATTGGAATTTTCATTGTGTATCGATTCATGAAGTACAAAATCATGTATGTGTATTTGACATTTTGTTTATGTTTGAAACACGACATACCATTATAATTAATGTATGGTACTGTGTGACAGTATCAAAAGTTCTGTGCGTAGGACTATATACAACAAAGTAGTCACATTGCTTATGTTTGCTGACTACTTTCCCTCAGAGTAGTCCCTTGTGCAATAATAAACCACTCCCTGCATTTTTTCCACTTCTGGAAATAGTGGAATGTCTGCTCTCTGGATGTCCTGTTCTTGAGTTCCGAGCAGGAACTGCGATTACTACTCAGTTTCATCAACTGTTTTGAAATAGCAATCCTTCACCTTAAGCATCATCTTCGGGAAGGAGAAAAAGTTGCTGAGAGCTAAATTCAGCAAGTCGGGTGGGTGTGGAAGGATAGTCATGCTGTTGTGGCCTTCAAAAAAAAACTGGTTTTTAATGCTTTATGAGCTGGTGTATTGTGATAATGGAGTGTATTCAGTTGCTTTGCACTGCAGTTCAGGTCTTTTTAAGAAGAGGTACAGAATCCTGAGTGCAGACTTTGTAGCAATGGTGTGCATGTGCAATCAGATGTGAGGATTATTGCCTGTATTGTTTCTATAGATATAGTATGAGTCAGTCAAATATAAATCAAGTTTTTTGCAAGCGACTTTATTAATTGATTTATTTACAAATTATACATACATCAATTTCCACATAGTTTCCATTAACATCCACACACTTTTCCCAGTGATTGGCAGTTTTTTGGGTGTGTGAGAAGCCATTGTGCACAAATTCTTCCACCTCTTTATTGTCAGAAAGTCGTTGTCCTAACACTTCTTTCTGAGATCCAAGCAAATGGTAGTCGCTTGGTGACAAATTGAGACCGTGTGGAGGATGTTCAATAGTGGCACAGTTGATTTACTACAGTTTCTCTTGAAACATGGCAGCAGTATGGGACATAGCGTTATTGTGTAAAAGCAACACACTATGGATCAGGACATCACATCTTTTGGAGTGATATGTTGCTTTCATTTTGTCCGGCCATTTGAAGTAGTATGTCTTTACAGGAGTGGTTTTATTTTGCGAACACCATTCCATACTCGACCTCATTTCAAGGGTGTAGTGGTGTACCCATGTCTCGTCACAAGTACAAATCCACTTCAAAAATGCATCCCCTTCAGCTTCATATCGAATCGAAAGTCTCTGATTTCAACTCTCTGAAATTTCAGCTCGCTCAATACTTTGAATGGCTTTCAAAATGCGGGGAACCCATCGTGCAGACATTTTCTGGTACGTCAACTCATTTTTAATAATTGATTACACACTGCCATGGCTTATGCCGATTTTTTAATTCATTTTATCAACTGTTACACAGGTCACCTTTAGTGATGTTGTGAACTTCATTAATTACTTCCATGTTCCATAAGGAAATGGAAGTATGATCATGGCAAAAAAAATTGTGTTCGAGATAACGGCTGATTCTGATTGTACTACCCTCAAAACATGAAGAAAAGTCATTTTTCAAAAAGTGTGTGTGTGTAGAATTTTTTCTATAACGAATGATAACTGCCACACATTCAAACAACCAAATAATTTTTTGCATACATCCCTGAATTGTAGAGGACTCAAGGCCTATTAATTTTGGTGATGATCGGTTACAGGAAAAAGGTAGTTTACCTGCAACGTTTTATGTTTTAAGAAGAGTAAAGTACTTAATTTTAATAAATAAACTATCCTGATAAGAAGATCATAATAATCCACTGTAGAAACTTAGATGAAATATGTATAAATGAAGAGGCTAGTTGAACGGGGTGGGGGAAATTTTCTATAAATGAAAATTATAGTTGAAGGGGGAGGGGATAATATTTTATATGTACACTACGTTATCGGCAACAAAGAAGTAGTTTGTTGTTAAAATTCCTTCCCGGGCTGTTTGGCCGTAGTCCAATGTTTTCTGCAAAACCAGACGTTTCGGCAGTGCCATCATCAGTGAAAATCGAGTGCGATAACGTGAGGTGATATACGTTAGTGACCAAAGTACCGTGGTTAAGGCTGAAGCAATAAGTATAAAGCAGTAGTTTCTATGGAAATATTTCATTTCGAAAATGATTTTAAATATAAATCTTAGAACATGGAAGTCATGTATGGTTCTCCATACCCATATTTTTTAAAGTGTTATGGTGGTTTTTGGCTGATTTAGATGAGTCAAATTTTGACAATTATAAAAGGACTTGTGCCATGCAAACACTTGTGTGTTTTTTCTTATAACATCTCTTCACTAAACTGAGTGTAATATTTGCAAAATTTCACTTTTTTTAATTTTTTCATTTGTAAAAAAATTAATTATAATACGTTGTGGAATGCCATTAGGCACCATGGATGTTTATATACTAACTGGATGCCCGACTGCCAACCCTGTATGCTTGCGAGACTGAAGCAAGTGTGACGTCACGCCGCCATCTTTAAAACGGGCAAGAGATCTCGAGCCCACAGTTCTACCTATAAAACTGGTACATAATTGTGCCATTAATTACGCGACAATTAATTATTTTTTGATGATAAATACACGCTACGGTACGTCCTGAATAATACGATTTTTTGTCAAACCCATCAGCCCGAATGGTAATTCTCACTTACCTGTTAAATCTTTTGCTATTTACACTCGTAATCAAAGAATTTATTAGCCGACACCGTGGGATCATAGTGTTATGGGAACGTAAAATGAAATTTAAAAACAAAAGTTTCTCAACGAAGAATTAGAAATAAAAAGCTGTATTTCCAACTTTCATTATTATTAGGGCTATTTATCTGTATGAAAAGTTACCGGTACTCACCAGGAACTCACGAGTTCAATTCCGGGGGAGATAGATCGATGTAAAATTTTGGAAAATTCTATAGAGATAAATGAAATTATAAATCTTGAGAAACTTGGGCTCAAGGAGTAGTTGTTTATAATGTATACAAACATTTTTTGTCTAATCACCTGCCAGCGGCGCCCGGGAAAAATTGTTATAAACAAATTAAAATAAAAATTCAGTTTTTCGCTCATATCTCCGTTAATTGTACCCGTAGCTTAATTTTACAAGAGTTAAATTTTAAAGCTAAGGAAATTCTACACGAATTTCATTTTAAAAATATTTTTGTACGAGCAAAAATAAGCGCACTATAAAAAATTGTAAGTAAGAGGGGACCGCGCACCTGCGGTTCTCCACCATTCTATTATATATAATAATAGCACGTTTCCCCACCATTCTATTTTTTTATTATATACTTGCATAATCTCAAAATATTCATATTGAAAAGAGAAATGTATATAGAAGTTATAGATAACCATCGTCGAATTGAAATTACTAAAAGTTGCTGAACAACGCTTGAGCGTGAGACGCGTTGCATCTTCCGTCTCTCTCTTACCTATAGCGCAAACGAACGAAATTAAACTATTATTTACTGCTGAAATATTAATTTTACGAAATATTACTAGAGTACTTTTTTGTAGATCTCTATTAGAATAACATTTTTTTGTTACAAATTTTTTTGATTGGATCAGTGATTGGATACCAATTTAATGGTATAAAATTTAATGATTATGCATGCCTTATTTATTAATTTTATTTACTAATTATTATTGCAAACACCTAAAAACGGTGGTTATTTGAACGTCACAACATGCTCGACAACACCTGTAAGTTGCACAAAAATAAAATATTTTTTTATAACTTTTCCAGGCATCGATTTTTTGGCAAATTTTGGAGTCGCGCGGCTATCGGTTGAAGTAGCAACTAATTATTATTAATTATCCCAATTTAACCGTAAATTTTCATACCTATTATAATTAAATCTTAAAGGGCAAGGTTTAAGCTTTCTAAATAGCCCAAAAAGAAGTGTCCTGATTATTGCACTTATCGCATAATTATATTTTGAAATTAAGTTATTTTTTTAGTTACGATTTTTCCAAAAAAGTGGATTTTAAAAATGGCGAATCTTAAAAACTAAATTTTTGTAATTTTTTTTTATTCCTTGTAGTAATCAACCAAAGGGTCTAGAAAATGAATTTATACGTGAAAGTTCATTATAAAATTAATTGTTTATTTAATTTCATATTCTTTAAAAAAACAGCATTTTGTAATTTCATCTCTTGTACAATATACACATAATGAAATCTTAAACCTTTTTTCATAATAGTCGCATGTAAAAAACTATCATTTTTCGATAGGCACTTTGTTTTGTTAAAATAGTTCAATTTAAACAAGAGTTATAAAGTTCAATGAAGCGCGCGCGTGCCTCCGCTCGCTAGCCTCGTCCCCCACCACGACAGAATTATACGTTATAAACATTTAGACCTCCCGCGCTTGTTTTTGCTCGCACAAAAATATTTTTAAGATGAAATTTGTGTAGAATTTCTTCAGCTTTAAAATTTAACTCTTGTAAAATTAAGCTACGGGCAAAATTAACGGAGATATGAGCGAAAAACTGAATTTTTTTTAAATTTGTTTATAACAATTTTTCCTGGGCGCCGCCGGCAGGTGATTAGACAAAAAATGTTTGGCTACTTCGATTTTTTTTGTTCAATTCAGGCTTACGCCGACAGTTTTCCTGCACTATATAAGGAGGTGGATGACAAAAAATCGCTGCAAAACAAAACATGCCCCTTTACGCAAAAAACTGCATGTTCTCTCCTTTTTTCCGTCGATTTGTGCAACCTACAGCACAACAAGAGTCAGGCATTTTATCTTCTTTTCGAAGTGATAAGTCAAGCAAGCATTAAATCAATTTACACTCCAAAAGGTCCGCACAAATCAACCTAACACCACGTCTGTTTACATTTTTTGTCCGTTTTAAAGATGGCGGCGTGACGTCACACTTGCTTCACTAGAGAGCGCCCTGTCGGGCATCCAGTTATATTAACATCCATGTTAGGCACTAATACATGTGCAATGTCATTGCTCACGTGTCTTTTAACAACTAACAGAACAATAGCATGCGGATGCGAACTGCAATAATGAGTCTAGGACACACCCACTGCTCGCACCTGTGTAGTCTTGACACCAACTGTTCAGATGTTTCATTGTTGCAAAGAATTTACAGTTTATATTTGACTGACCTTCATATCTATGTTGCAAAAGCAGCACCGTCGCATGCTAAATTGATGGATATTGATTGTAACATTTTCATGGCAACAACAGGTTAAGTGTATATTATTTCATATTGATATTGTTGACTTAAATGGTCACATTCATGTGTTCATTTAATTATATGAACAAATTTTTTAATATCACTATTTTAATGTAATTTGTAGAGATTCTAAGTTTATTATTATTGTAATATTATGGCTTGCACAGAGATGTACGTTTGTAATCCTTTCCTACGCATTTTTGACTTGACAGTAAGCATAGGCACAATGTTCTGTGTGTGTGCCACAAAAATAAAACCAAAACAGTATGTAGTTATGTGGATAAAAAAGCATTAAATGAAAGTTTGAAAGTCATTTTCACATCCAACATTCGTACTGCATAATGTACTACTACAACTGCGGAACACTAATTTTTAGATACAAATTTTTACCTTCACTTGATGTAGCTTTCCGCCAATCGTAAACTAGGACAGTGCCGTGCAGATAATGGCTCTGGTTTTTTACATTTAATTATATGATGGATATTTTAATCTCCCGTAGTTTAATATAGTTTGTAGAGATTTAACTTTTATATTTATCTATTTGATTATTACTGCTAATAATATTGATAGAGCAGTAAGCACATACTTGCATTCAGGCAAAGGTAAAGGTTTTTTAACATTATATAAAAATTAAGCATTCTGTAGTCGGAATAGTTCATTGGTATTGCTTGTTAATGCTCCCAACACATCATGGTCAACAAATTTCTTTTACAAACATTTTTGCAGGCAACTTCAAACACAAAATGGAGGCATGATACATAACTTGACAATTTTGTGCGGTTCCTGTAAGCACAAAATTTTTGCTTATATAAATTTTGCCTGTTTCACAAATCTTTGTAATGAACCAGTTTTTAAATAGTGTAAATTTTTTTAACTAAGGTTACATACTCTTTTTCCCAGATGTGTCCTCTTTCTTGTCCATAAAATTTGTCACAGATGTTATTAAAATGTCAGATATAACCTTTGTATGTATTATTAATATATCGTTATATTTTTCATTTTTTCAAATAATATAATTTTGTTATATATTAATTTTCTAGTAATGTGTGCAGCATTTTATTACACATTACTACCCACATGTTGTTCTTAAGCATATAGAAAAAATATTTTAAGTGATCTGAAAACTTAGAATGTCGTTAAAAATAGCACAGTTTTTGTTTAATATTCCTGCATGCAATACAAATGTACAGCTATATCTTCTGTAATGAACTGATAGTGAACAGAAGAAACAAAGAAGCTCAACATGGATCCTGTTAAAGAAATTTTGTTTTGGTATATCGAGTACAAAGACTTAAAATATATATTTTAAAGTGATTTTCTCAAAATAAATGAACAACTGTTGAAAAAGATCAACTCGACCAAAAAGTATGAGTGTACCGTGGCAAGAATTCAATGAAAACAATACATATTCCTGAATACCCAAGGAAAATCATTTTACAGTTTAAAAAAATATATATTAAGGTTATTACATGGTGACAATGTATATAGTACCCTCTCTTTTACAACTGACAAAGAAAAATCCCTCTTTTCTGGGGTTGGAAATAGGTAACCATATTTTAATGGTCATTATTTAAGGCCATTTCATTAATGTCTGTTTGGTCCCAGTTAGTAAATGACAGTATCAAAAGTTCTGTGCGTAGGACTATATACAACAAAGTAGTCACATTGCTTATGTTTGCTGACTACTTTCCCTCAGAGTAGTCCCTTGTGCAATAATAAACCACTCCCTGCATTTTTTCCACTTCTGGAAATAGTGGAATGTCTACTCTCTGGATGTCCTGTTCTTGAGTTCCGAGCAGGAACTGCAATTACTACTCAGTTTCATCAACTGTTTTGAAATAGCAATCCTTCACCTTAAGCATCATCTTCGGGAAGGAGAAAAAGTTGCTGAGAGCTAAATTCAGCAAGTCGGGTGGGTGTGGAAGGATAGTCATGCTGTTGTGGCCTTAAAAAAAAAACTGGTTTTTAATGCTTTATGAGCTGGTGTATTGTGATAATGGAGTGTATTCAGTTGCTTTGCACTGCAGTTCAGGTCTTTTTAAGAAGAGGTACAGAATCCTGAGTGCAGACTTTGTAGCAATGGTGTGCATGTGCAATCAGATGTGAGGATTATTGCCTGTATTGTTTCTATAGATATAGTATGAGTCAGTCAAATATAAATCAAGTTTTTTGCAAGCGACTTTATTAATTGATTTATTTACAAATTATACATACATCAATTTCCACATAGTTTCCATTAACATCCACACACTTTTCCCAGTGATTGGCAGTTTTTTGGGTGTGTGAGAAGCCATTGTGCACAAATTCTTCCACCTCTTTATTGTCAGAAAGTCGTTGTCCTAACACTTCTTTCTGAGATCCAAGCAAATGGTAGTCGCTTGGTGACAAATTGAGACCGTGTGGAGGATGTTCAATAGTGGCACAGTTGATTTACTACAGTTTCTCTTGAAACATGGCAGCAGTATGGGACATAGCGTTATTGTGTAAAAGCAACACACTATGGATCAGGACATCACATCTTTTGGAGTGATATGTTGCTTTCATTTTGTCCGGCCATTTGAAGTAGTATGTCTTTACAGGAGTGGTTTTATTTTGCGAACACCATTCCATACTCGACCTCATTTCAAGGGTGTAGTGGTGTACCCATGTCTCGTCACAAGTACAAATCCACTTCAAAAATGCATCCCCTTCAGCTTCATATCGAATCGAAAGTCTCTGATTTCAACTCTCTGAAATTTCAGCTCGCTCAATACTTTGAATGGCTTTCAAAATGCGGGGAACCCATCGTGCAGACATTTTCTGGTACGTCAACTCATTTTTAATAATTGATTACACACTGCCATGGCTTATGCCGATTTTTTAATTCATTTTATCAACTGTTACACAGGTCACCTTTAGTGATGTTGTGAACTTCATTAATTACTTCCATGTTCCATAAGGAAATGGAAGTATGATCATGGCAAAAAAAATTGTGTTCGAGATAACGGCTGATTCTGATTGTACTACCCTCAAAACATGAAGAAAAGTCATTTTTCAAAAAGTGTGTGTGTGTAGAATTTTTTCTATAACGAATGATAACTGCCTCACATTCAAACAACCAAATAATTTTTTGCATACATCCCTGAATTGTAGAGGACTCAAGGCCTATTAATTTTGGTGATGATCGGTTACAGGAAAAAGGTAGTTTACCTGCAACGTTTTATGTTTTAAGAAGAGTAAAGTACTTAATTTTAATAAATAAACTATCCTGATAAGAAGATCATAATAATCCACTGTAGAAACTTAGATGAAATATGTATAAATGAAGAGGCTAGTTGAACGGGGTGGGGGAAATTTTCTATAAATGAAAATTATAGTTGAAGGGGGAGGGGATAATATTTTATATGTACACTACGTTATCGGCAACAAAGAAGTAGTTTGTTGTTAAAATTCCTTCCCGGGCTGTTTGGCCGTAGTCCAATGTTTTCTGCAAAACCAGACGTTTCGGCAGTGCCATCATCAGTGAAAATCGAGTGCGATAACGTGAGGTGATATACGTTAGTGACCAAAGTACCGTGGTTAAGGCTGAAGCAATAAGTATAAAGCAGTAGTTTCTATGGAAATATTTCATTTCGAAAATGATTTTAAATATAAATCTTAGAACATGGAAGTCATGTATGGTTCTCCATACCCATATTTTTTAAAGTGTTATGGTGGTTTTTGGCTGATTTAGATGAGTCAAATTTTGACCACTATAAAAGGACTTGTGCCATGCAAACACTTGTGTGTTTTTTCTTATAACATCTCTTCACTAAACAGTGTAATCTTTGCAAAATTTCACTTTTTTTAATTTTTTCATTTGTAAAAAAATTAATTATAATACGTTGTGGAATGCCATTAGGCACCATGGATGTTTATATACTAACTGGATGCCCGACTGCCAACCCTGTATGCTTGCGAGACTGAAGCAAGTGTGACGTCACGCCGCCATCTTTAAAACGGGCAAGAGATCTCGAGCCCACAGTTCTACCTATAAAACTGGTACATAATTGTGCCATTAATTACGCGACAATTTTTGATGATAAATACACGCTACGGTACGTCCTGAATAATACGATTTTTTGTCAAACCCATCAGCCCGAATGGTAATTCTCACTTACCTGTTAAATCTTTTGCTATTTACACTCGTAATCAAAGAATTTATTAGCCGACACCGTGGGATCATAGTGTTATGGGAACGTAAAATGAAATTTAAAAACAAAAGTTTCTCAACGAAGAATTAGAAATAAAAAGCTGTATTTCCAACTTTCATTATTATTAGGGCTATTTATCTGTATGAAAAGTTACCGGTACTCACCAGGAACTCGCGAGTTCAATTCCGGGGGAGATAGATCGATGTAAAATTTTGGAAAATTCTATAGAGATAAATGAAATTATAAATCTTGAGAAACTTGGGCTCAAGGAGTAGTTGTTTATAATGTATACAAACATTTTTTGTCTAATCACCTGCCAGCGGCGCCCGGGAAAAATTGTTATAAACAAATTAAAATAAAAATTCAGTTTTTCGCTCATATCTCCGTTAATTGTACCCGTAGCTTAATTTTACAAGAGTTAAATTTTAAAGCTAAGGAAATTCTACACGAATTTCATTTTAAAAATATTTTTGTACGAGCAAAAATAAGCGCACTATAAAAAATTGTAAGTAAGAGGGGACCGCGCACCTGCGGTTCTCCACCATTCTATTATATATAATAATAGCACGTTTCCCCACCATTCTATTTTTTTATTATATACTTGCATAATCTCAAAATATTCATATTGAAAAGAGAAATGTATATAGAAGTTATAGATAACCATCGTCGAATTGAAATTACTAAAAGTTGCTGAACAACGCTTGAGCGTGAGACGCGTTGCATCTTCCGTCTCTCTCTTACCTATAGCGCAAACGAACGAAATTAAACTATTATTTACTGCTGAAATATTAATTTTACGAAAAAATTACTAGAGTACTTTTTTGTAGATCTCTATTAGAATAACATTTTTTTGTTACAAATTTTTTTGATTGGATCAGTGATTGGATACCAATTTAATGGTATAAAATTTAATGATTATGCATGCCTTATTTATTAATTTTATTTACTAATTATTATTGCAAACACCTAAAAACGGTGGTTATTTGAACGTCACAACATGCTCGACAACACCTGTAAGTTGCACAAAAATAAAATATTTTTTTATAACTTTTCCAGGCATCGATTTTTTGGCAAATTTTGGAGTCGCGCGGCTATCGGTTGAAGTAGCAACTAATTATTATTAATTATCCCAATTTAACCGTAAATTTTCATACCTATTATAATTAAATCTTAAAGGGCAAGGTTTAAGCTTTCTACATAGCCCAAAAAGAAGTGTCCTGATTATTGCACTTATCGCATAATTATATTTTGAAATTAAGTTATTTTTTTAGTTACGATTTTTCCAAAAAAGTGGATTTTAAAAATGGCGAATCTTAAAAACTAAATTTTTGTAATTTTTTTTTATTCCTTGTAGTAATCAACCAAAGGGTCTAGAAAATGAATTTATACGTGAAAGTTCATTATAAAATTAATTGTTTATTTAATTTCATATTATTTAAAAAAACAGCATTTTGTAATTTCATCTCTTGTACAATATACACATAATGAAATCTTAAACCTTTTTTCATAATAGTCGCATGTAAAAAACTATCATTTTTCGATAGGCACTTTGTTTTGTTAAAATAGTTCAATTTAAACAAGAGTTATAAAGTTCAATGAAGCGCGCGCGTGCCTCCGCTCGCTAGCCTCGTCCCCCACCACGACAGAATTATACGTTATAAACATTTAGACCTCCCGCGCTTGTTTTTGCTCGCACAAAAATATTTTTAAGATGAAATTTGTGTAGAATTTCTTCAGCTTTAAAATTTAACTCTTGTAAAATTAAGCTACGGGCAAAATTAACGGAGATATGAGCGAAAAACTGAATTTTTTTTAAATTTGTTTATAACAATTTTTCCTGGGCGCCGCCGGCAGGTGATTAGACAAAAAATGTTTGGCTACTTCGATTTTTTTTGTTCAATTCAGGCTTACGCCGACAGTTTTCCTGCACTATATAAGGAGGTGGATGACAAAAAATCGCTGCAAAACAAAACATGCCCCTTACGCAAAAAACTGCATGTTCTCTCCTTTTTTCCATCGATTTGTGCAACCTACAGCACAACAAGAGTCAGGCATTTTGTCTTCTTTTCGAAGTGATAAATCAAGCAAGCATTAAATCAATTTACACTCCAAAAGGTCCGCACAAATCAACCTAACACCACGTCTGTTTACATTTTTTGTCCGTTTTAAAGATGGCGGCGTGACGTCACACTTGCTTCACTAGAGAGCGCCCTGTCGGGCATCCAGTTATATTAACATCCATGTTAGGCACTAATACTTGTGCAATGTCATTGCTCACGTGTCTTTTAACAACTAACAGAACAATAGCATGCGGATGCGAACTGCAATAATGAGTCTAGGACACACCCACTGCTCGCACCTGTGTAGTCTTGACACCAACTGTTCAGATGTTTCATTGTTGCAAAGAATTTACAGTTTATATTTGACTGACCTTCATATCTATGTTGCAAAAGCAGCACCGTCGCATGCTAAATTGATGGATATTGATTGTAACATTTTCATGGCAACAACAGGTTAAGTGTATATTATTTCATATTGATATTGTTGACTTAAATGGTCACATTCATGTGTTCATTTAATTATATGAACAAATTTTTTAATATCACTATTTTAATGTAATTTGTAGAGATTCTAAGTTTATTATTATTGTAATATTATGGCTTGCACAGAGATGTACGTTTGTAATCCTTTCCTACGCATTTTTGACTTGACAGTAAGCATAGGCACAATGTTATGTGTGCCACAAAAATAAAACCAAAACAGTATGTAGTTATGTGGATAAAAAAGCATTAAATGAAAGTTTGAAAGTCATTTTCACATCCAACATTCGTACTGCATAATGTACTACTACAACTGCGGAACACTAATTTTTAGATACAAATTTTTACCTTCACTTGATGTAGCTTTCCGCCAATCGTAAACTAGGACAGTGCCGTGCAGATAATGGCTCTGGTTTTTTACATTTAATTATATGATGGATATTTTAATCTCCCGTAGTTTAATATAGTTTGTAGAGATTTAACTTTTATATTTATCTATTTGATTATTACTGCTAATAATATTGATAGAGCAGTAAGCACATACTTGCATTCAGGCAAAGGTAAAGGTTTTTTAACATTATATAAAAATTAAGCATTCTGTAGTCGGAATAGTTCATTGGTATTGCTTGTTAATGCTCCCAACACATCATGGTCAACAAATTTCTTTTACAAACATTTTTGCAGGCAACTTCAAACACAAAATGGAGGCATGATACATAACTTGACAATTTTGTGCGGTTCCTGTAAGCACAAAATTTTTGCTTATATAAATTTTGCCTGTTTCACAAATCTTTGTAATGAACCAGTTTTTAAATAGTGTAAATTTTTTTAACTAAGGTTACATACTCTTTTTCCCAGATGTGTCCTCTTTCTTGTCCATAAAATTTGTCACAGATGTTATTAAAATGTCAGATATAACCTTTGTATGTATTATTAATATATCGTTATATTTTTCATTTTTTCAAATAATATAATTTTGTTATATATTAATTTTCTAGTAATGTGTGCAGCATTTTATTACACATTACTACCCACATGTTGTTCTTAAGCATATAGAAAAAATATTTTAAGTGATCTGAAAACTTAGAATGTCGTTAAAAATAGCACAGTTTTTGTTTAATATTCCTGCATGCAATACAAATGTACAGCTATATCTTCTGTAATGAACTGATAGTGAACAGAAGAAACAAAGAAGCTCAACATGGATCCTGTTAAAGAAATTTTGTTTTGGTATATCGAGTACAAAGACTTAAAATATATATTTTAAAGTGATTTTCTCAAAATAAATGAACAACTGTTGAAAAAGATCAACTCGACCAAAAAGTATGAGTGTACCGTGGCAAGAATTCAATGAAAACAATACATATTCCTGAATACCCAAGGAAAATCATTTTACAGTTTAAAAAAATATATATTAAGGTTATTACATGGTGACAATGTATATAGTACCCTCTCTTTTACAACTGACAAAGAAAAATCCCTCTTTTCTGGGGTTGGAAATAGGTAACCATATTTTAATGGTCATTATTTAAGGCCATTTCATTAATGTCTGTATGGTCCCAGTTAGTAAATGACAGTATCAAAAGTTCTGTGCGTAGGACTATATACAACAAAGTAGTCACATTGCTTATGTTTGCTGACTACTTTCCCTCAGAGTAGTCCCTTGTGCAATAATAAACCACTCCCTGCATTTTTTCCACTTCTGGAAATAGTGGAATGTCTGCTCTCTGGATGTCCTGTTCTTGAGTTCCGAGCAGGAACTGCGATTACTACTCAGTTTCATCAACTGTTTTGAAATAGCAATCCTTCACCTTAAGCATCATCTTCGGGAAGGAGAAAAAGTTGCTGAGAGCTAAATTCAGCTAGTCGGGTGGGTGTGGAAGGATAGTCATGCTGTTGTGGCCTTAAAAAAAAAACTGGTTTTTAATGCTTTATGAGCTGGTGTATTGTGATAATGGAGTGTATTCAGTTGCTTTGCACTGCAGTTCAGGTCTTTTTAAGAAGAGGTACAGAATCCTGAGTGCAGACTTTGTAGCAATGGTGTGCATGTGCAATCAGATGTGAGGATTATTGCCTGTATTGTTTCTATAGATATAGTATGAGTCAGTCAAATATAAATCAAGTTTTTTGCAAGCGACTTTATTAATTGATTTATTTACAAATTATACATACATCAATTTCCACATAGTTTCCATTAACATCCACACACTTTTCCCAGTGATTGGCAGTTTTTTGGGTGTGTGAGAAGCCATTGTGCACAAATTCTTCCACCTCTTTATTGTCAGAAAGTCGTTGTCCTAACACTTCTTTCTGAGATCCAAGCAAATGGTAGTCGCTTGGTGACAAATTGAGACCGTGTGGAGGATGTTCAATAGTGGCACAGTTGATTTACTACAGTTTCTCTTGAAACATGGCAGCAGTATGGGACATAGCGTTATTGTGTAAAAGCAACACACTATGGATCAGGACATCACATCTTTTGGAGTGATATGTTGCTTTCATTTTGGCCGGCCATTTGAAGTAGTATGTCTTTACAGGAGTGGTTTTATTTTGCGAACACCATTCCATACTCGACCTCATTTCAAGGGTGTAGTGGTGTACCCATGTCTCGTCACAAGTACAAATCCACTTCAAAAATGCATCCCCTTCAGCTTCATATCGAATCGAAAGTCTCTGATTTCAACTCTCTGAAATTTCAGCTCGCTCAATACTTTGAATGGCTTTCAAAATGCGGGGAACCCATCGTGCAGACATTTTCTGGTACGTCAACTCATTTTTAATAATTGATTACACACTGCCATGGCTTATGCCGATTTTTTAATTCATTTTATCAACTGTTACACAGGTCACCTTTAGTGATGTTGTGAACTTCATTAATTACTTCCATGTTCCATAAGGAAATGGAAGTATGATCATGGCAAAAAAAATTGTGTTCGAGATAACGGCTGATTCTGATTGTACTACCCTCAAAACATGAAGAAAAGTCATTTTTCAAAAAGTGTGTGTGTGTAGAATTTTTTCTATAACGAATGATAACTGCCACACATTCAAACAACCAAATAATTTTTTGCATACATCCCTGAATTGTAGAGGACTCAAGGCCTATTAATTTTGGTGATGATCGGTTACAGGAAAAAGGTAGTTTACCTGCAACGTTTTATGTTTTAAGAAGAGTAAAGTACTTAATTTTAATAAATAAACTATCCTGATAAGAAGATCATAATAATCCACTGTAGAAACTTAGATGAAATATATATAAATGAAGAGGCTAGTTGAACGGGGTGGGGGAAATTTTCTATAAATGAAAATTATAGTTGAAGGGGGAGGGGATAATATTTTATATGTACACTACGTTATCGGCAACAAAGAAGTAGTTTGTTGTTAAAATTCCTTCCCGGGCTGTTTGGCCGTAGTCCAATGTTTTCTGCAAAACCAGACGTTTCGGCAGTGCCATCTCAGTGAAAATCGAGTGCGATAACATGAGGTGATATACGTTAGTGACCAAAGTACCGTGGTTAAGGCTGAAGCAATAAGTATAAAGCAGTAGTTTCTATGGAAATATTTCATTTCGAAAATGATTTTAAATATAAATCTTAGAACATGGAAGTCATGTATGGTTCTCCATACCCATATTTTTTAAAGTGTTATGGTGGTTTTTGGCTGATTTAGATGAGTCAAATTTTGACCACTATAAAAGGACTTGTGCCATGCAAACACTTGTGTGTTTTTTCTTATAACATCTCTTCACTAAACTGAGTGTAATCTTTGCAAAATTTCACTTTTTTTAATTTTTTCATTTGTAAAAAAATTAATTATAATACGTTGTGGAATGCCATTAGGCACCATGGATGTTTATATACTAACTGGATGCCCGACTGCCAACCCTGTATGCTTGCGAGACTGAAGCAAGTGTGACGTCACGCCGCCATCTTTAAAACGGGCAAGAGATCTCGAGCCCACAGTTCTACCTATAAAACTGGTACATAATTGTGCCATTAATTACGCGACAATTAATTATTTTTTGATGATAAATACACGCTACGGTACGTCCTGAATAATACGATTTTTTGTCAAACCCATCAGCCCGAATGGTAATTCTCACTTACCTGTTAAATCTTTTGCTATTTACACTCGTAATCAAAGAATTTATTAGCCGACACCGTGGGATCATAGTGTTATGGGAACGTAAAATGAAATTTAAAAACAAAAGTTTCTCAACGAAGAATTAGAAATAAAAAGCTGTATTTCCAACTTTCATTATTATTAGGGCTATTTATCTGTATGAAAAGTTACCGGTACTCACCAGGAACTCGCGAGTTCAATTCCGGGGGAGATAGATCGATGTAAAATTTTGGAAAATTCTATAGAGATAAATGAAATTATAAATCTTGAGAAACTTGGGCTCAAGGAGTAGTTGTTTATAATGTATACAAACATTTTTTGTCTAATCACCTGCCAGCGGCGCCCGGGAAAAATTGTTATAAACAAATTGAAATAAAAATTCAGTTTTTCGCTCATATCTCCGTTAATTGTACCCGTAGCTTAATTTTACAAGAGTTAAATTTTAAAGCTAAGGAAATTCTACACGAATTTCATTTTAAAAATATTTTTGTACGAGCAAAAATAAGCGCACTATAAAAAATTGTAAGTAAGAGGGGACCGCGCACCTGCGGTTCTCCACCATTCTATTATATATAATAATAGCACGTTTCCCCACCATTCTATTTTTTTATTATATACTTGCATAATCTCAAAATATTCATATTGAAAAGAGAAATGTATATAGAAGTTATAGATAACCATCGTCGAATTGAAATTACTAAAAGTTGCTGAACAACGCTTGAGCGTGAGACGCGTTGCATCTTCCGTCTCTCTCTTACCTATAGCGCAAACGAACGAAATTAAACTATTATTTACTGCTGAAATATTAATTTTACGAAAAAATTACTAGAGTACTTTTTTGTAGATCTCCATTAGAATAACATTTTTTTGTTACAAATTTTTTTGATTGGATCAGTGATTGGATACCAATTTAATGGTATAAAATTTAATGATTATGCATGCCTTATTTATTAATTTTATTTACTAATTATTATTGCAAACACCTAAAAACGGTGGTTATTTGAACGCACAACATGCTCGACAACACCTGTAAGTTGCACAAAAATAAAATATTTTTTTATAACTTTTCCAGGCATCGATTTTTTGGCAAATTTTGGAGTCGCGCGGCTATCGGTTGAAGTAGCAACTAATTATTATTAATTATCCCAATTTAACCGTAAATTTTCATACCTATTATAATTAAATCTTAAAGGGCAAGGTTTAAGCTTTCTAAATAGCCCAAAAAGAAGTGTCCTGATTATTGCACTTATCGCATAATTATATTTTGAAATTAAGTTATTTTTTTAGTTACGATTTTTCCAAAAAAGTGGATTTTAAAAATGGCGAATCTTAAAAACTAAATTTTTGTAATTTTTTTTTATTCCTTGTAGTAATCAACCAAAGGGTCTAGAAAATGAATTTATACGTGAAAGTTCATTATAAAATTAATTGTTTATTTAATTTCATATTCTTTAAAAAAACAGCATTTTGTAATTTCATCTCTTGTACAATATACACATAATGAAATCTTAAACCTTTTTTCATAATAGTCGCATGTAAAAAACTATCATTTTTCGATAGGCACTTTGTTTTGTTAAAATAGTTCAATTTAAACAAGAGTTATAAAGTTCAATGAAGCGCGCGCGTGCCTCCGCTCGCTAGCCTCGTCCCCCACCACGACAGAATTATACGTTATAAACATTTAGACCTCCCGCGCTTGTTTTTGCTCGCACAAAAATATTTTTAAGATGAAATTTGTGTAGAATTTCTTCAGCTTTAAAATTTAACTCTTGTAAAATTAAGCTACGGGCAAAATTAACGGAGATATGAGCGAAAAACTGAATTTTTTTAAAATTTGTTTATAACAATTTTTCCCGGGCGCCGCCGGCAGGTGATTAGACAAAAAATGTTTGGCTACTTCGATTTTTTTTGTTCAATTCAGGCTTACGCCGACAGTTTTCCTGCACTATATAAGGAGGTGGATGACAAAAAATCGCTGCAAAACAAAACATGCCCCTTACGCAAAAAACTGCATGTTCTCTCCTTTTTTCCGTCGATTTGTGCAACCTACAGCACAACAAGAGTCAGGCATTTTATCTTCTTTTCGAAGTGATAAGTCAAGCAAGCATTAAATCAATTTACACTCCAAAAGGTCCGCACAAATCAACCTAACACCACGTCTGTTTACATTTTTTGTCCGTTTTAAAGATGGCGGCGTGACGTCACACTTGCTTCACTAGAGAGCGCCCTGTCAGGCATCCAGTTATATTAACATCCATGTTAGGCACTAATACATGTGCAATGTCATTGCTCACGTGTCTTTTAACAACTAACAGAACAATAGCATGCGGATGCGAACTGCAATAATGAGTCTAGGACACACCCACTGCTCGCACCTGTGTAGTCTTGACACCAACTGTTCAGATGTTTCATTGTTGCAAAGAATTTACAGTTTATATTTGACTGACCTTCATATCTATGTTGCAAAAGCAGCACCGTCGCATGCTAAATTGATGGATATTGATTGTAACATTTTCATGGCAACAACAGGTTAAGTGTATATTATTTCATATTGATATTGTTGACTTAAATGGTCACATTCATGTGTTCATTTAATTATATGAACAAATTTTTTAATATCACTATTTTAATGTAATTTGTAGAGATTCTAAGTTTATTATTATTGTAATATTATGGCTTGCACAGAGATGTACGTTTGTAATCCTTTCCTACGCATTTTTGACTTGACAGTAAGCATAGGCACAATGTTCTGTGTGCCACAAAAATAAAACCAAAACAGTATGTAGTTATGTGGATAAAAAAGCATTAAATGAAAGTTTGAAAGTCATTTTCACATCCAACATTCGTACTGCATAATGTACTACTACAACTGCGGAACACTAATTTTTAGATACAAATTTTTACCTTCACTTGATGTAGCTTTCCGCCAATCGTAAACTAGGACAGTGCCGTGCAGATAATGGCTCTGGTTTTTTACATTTAATTATATGATGGATATTTTAATCTCCCGTAGTTTAATATAGTTTGTAGAGATTTAACTTTTATATTTATCTATTTGATTATTACTGCTAATAATATTGATAGAGCAGTAAGCACATACTTGCATTCAGGCAAAGGTAAAGGTTTTTTAACATTATATAAAAATTAAGCATTCTGTAGTCGGAATAGTTCATTGGTATTGCTTGTTAATGCTCCCAACACATCATGGTCAACAAATTTCTTTTACAAACATTTTTGCAGGCAACTTCAAACACAAAATGGAGGCATGATACATAACTTGACAATTTTGTGCGGTTCCTGTAAGCACAAAATTTTTGCTTATATAAATTTTGCCTGTTTCACAAATCTTTGTAATGAACCAGTTTTTAAATAGTGTAAATTTTTTTAACTAAGGTTACATACTCTTTTTCCCAGATGTGTCCTCTTTCTTGTCCATAAAATTTGTCACAGATGTTATTAAAATGTCAGATATAACCTTTGTATGTATTATTAATATATCGTTATATTTTTCATTTTTTCAAATAATATAATTTTGTTATATATTAATTTTCTAGTAATGTGTGCAGCATTTTATTACACATTACTACCCACATGTTGTTCTTAAGCATATAGAAAAAATATTTTAAGTGATCTGAAAACTTAGAATGTCGTTAAAAATAGCACAGTTTTTGTTTAATATTCCTGCATGCAATACAAATGTACAGCTATATCTTCTGTAATGAACTGATAGTGAACAGAAGAAACAAAGAAGCTCAACATGGATCCTGTTAAAGAAATTTTGTTTTGGTATATCGAGTACAAAGACTTAAAATATATATTTTAAAGTGATTTTCTCAAAATAAATGAACAACTGTTGAAAAAGATCAACTCGACCAAAAAGTATGAGTGTACCGTGGCAAGAATTCAATGAAAACAATACATATTCCTGAATACCCAAGGAAAATCATTTTACAGTTTAAAAAAATATATATTAAGGTTATTACATGGTGACAATGTATATAGTACCCTCTCTTTTACAACTGACAAAGAAAAATCCCTCTTTTCTGGGGTTGGAAATAGGTAACCATATTTTAATGGTCATTATTTAAGGCCATTTCATTAATGTCTGTTTGGTCCCAGTTAGTAAATGACAGTATCAAAAGTTCTGTGCGTAGGACTATATACAACAAAGTAGTCACATTGCTTATGTTTGCTGACTACTTTCCCTCAGAGTAGTCCCTTGTGCAATAATAAACCACTCCCTGCATTTTTTCCACTTCTGGAAATAGTGGAATGTCTACTCTCTGGATGTCCTGTTCTTGAGTTCCGAGCAGGAACTGCAATTACTACTCAGTTTCATCAACTGTTTTGAAATAGCAATCCTTCACCTTAAGCATCATCTTCGGGAAGGAGAAAAAGTTGCTGAGAGCTAAATTCAGCAAGTCGGGTGGGTGTGGAAGGATAGTCATGCTGTTGTGGCCTTCAAAAAAAAACTGGTTTTTAATGCTTTATGAGCTGGTGTATTGTGATAATGGAGTGTATTCAGTTGCTTTGCACTGCAGTTCAGGTCTTTTTAAGAAGAGGTACAGAATCCTGAGTGCAGACTTTGTAGCAATGGTGTGCATGTGCAATCAGATGTGAGGATTATTGCCTGTATTGTTTCTATAGATATAGTATGAGTCAGTCAAATATAAATCAAGTTTTTTGCAAGCGACTTTATTAATTGATTTATTTACAAATTATACATACATCAATTTCCACATAGTTTCCATTAACATCCACACACTTTTCCCAGTGATTGGCAGTTTTTTGGGTGTGTGAGAAGCCATTGTGCACAAATTCTTCCACCTCTTTATTGTCAGAAAGTCGTTGTCCTAACACTTCTTTCTGAGATCCAAGCAAATGGTAGTCGCTTGGTGACAAATTGAGACCGTGTGGAGGATGTTCAATAGTGGCACAGTTGATTTACTACAGTTTCTCTTGAAACATGGCAGCAGTATGGGACATAGCGTTATTGTGTAAAAGCAACACACTATGGATCAGGACATCACATCTTTTGGAGTGATATGTTGCTTTCATTTTGTCCGGCCATTTGAAGTAGTATGTCTTTACAGGAGTGGTTTTATTTTGCGAACACCATTCCATACTCGACCTCATTTCAAGGGTGTAGTGGTGTACCCATGTCTCGTCACAAGTACAAATCCACTTCAAAAATGCATCCCCTTCAGCTTCATATCGAATCGAAAGTCTCTGATTTCAACTCTCTGAAATTTCAGCTCGCTCAATACTTTGAATGGCTTTCAAAATGCGGGGAACCCATCGTGCAGACATTTTCTGGTACGTCAACTCATTTTTAATAATTGATTACACACTGCCATGGCTTATGCCGATTTTTTAATTCATTTTATCAACTGTTACACAGGTCACCTTTAGTGATGTTGTGAACTTCATTAATTACTTCCATGTTCCATAAGGAAATGGAAGTATGATCATGGCAAAAAAAATTGTGTTCGAGATAACGGCTGATTCTGATTGTACTACCCTCAAAACATGAAGAAAAGTCATTTTTCAAAAAGTGTGTGTGTGTAGAATTTTTTCTATAACGAATGATAACTGCCACACATTCAAACAACCAAATAATTTTTTGCATACATCCCTGAATTGTAGAGGACTCAAGGCCTATTAATTTTGGTGATGATCGGTTACAGGAAAAAGGTAGTTTACCTGCAACGTTTTATGTTTTAAGAAGAGTAAAGTACTTAATTTTAATAAATAAACTATCCTGATAAGAAGATCATAATAATCCACTGTAGAAACTTAGATGAAATATGTATAAATGAAGAGGCTAGTTGAACGGGGTGGGGGAAATTTTCTATAAATGAAAATTATAGTTGAAGGGGGAGGGGATAATATTTTATATGTACACTACGTTATCGGCAACAAAGAAGTAGTTTGTTGTTAAAATTCCTTCCCGGGCTGTTTGGCCGTAGTCCAATGTTTTCTGCAAAACCAGACGTTTCGGCAGTGCCATCTCAGTGAAAATCGAGTGCGATAACATGAGGTGATATACGTTAGTGACCAAAGTACCGTGGTTAAGGCTGAAGCAATAAGTATAAAGCAGTAGTTTCTATGGAAATATTTCATTTCGAAAATGATTTTAAATATAAATCTTAGAACATGGAAGTCATGTATGGTTCTCCATACCCATATTTTTTAAAGTGTTATGGTGGTTTTTGGCTGATTTAGATGAGTCAAATTTTGACCACTATAAAAGGACTTGTGCCATGCAAACACTTGTGTGTTTTTTCTTATAACATCTCTTCACTAAACTGAGTGTAATCTTTGCAAAATTTCACTTTTTTTAATTTTTTCATTTGTAAAAAAATTAATTATAATACGTTGTGGAATGCCATTAGGCACCATGGATGTTTATATACTAACTGGATGCCCGACTGCCAACCCTGTATGCTTGCGAGACTGAAGCAAGTGTGACGTCACGCCGCCATCTTTAAAACGGGCAAGAGATCTCGAGCCCACAGTTCTACCTATAAAACTGGTACATAATTGTGCCATTAATTACGCGACAATTAATTATTTTTTGATGATAAATACACGCTACGGTACGTCCTGAATAATACGATTTTTTGTCAAACCCATCAGCCCGAATGGTAATTCTCACTTACCTGTTAAATCTTTTGCTATTTACACTCGTAATCAAAGAATTTATTAGCCGACACCGTGGGATCATAGTGTTATGGGAACGTAAAATGAAATTTAAAAACAAAAGTTTCTCAACGAAGAATTAGAAATAAAAAGCTGTATTTCCAACTTTCATTATTATTAGGGCTATTTATCTGTATGAAAAGTTACCGGTACTCACCAGGAACTCGCGAGTTCAATTCCGGGGGAGATAGATCGATGTAAAATTTTGGAAAATTCTATAGAGATAAATGAAATTATAAATCTTGAGAAACTTGGGCTCAAGGAGTAGTTGTTTATAATGTATACAAACATTTTTTGTCTAATCACCTGCCAGCGGCGCCCGGGAAAAATTGTTATAAACAAATTGAAATAAAAATTCAGTTTTTCGCTCATATCTCCGTTAATTGTACCCGTAGCTTAATTTTACAAGAGTTAAATTTTAAAGCTAAGGAAATTCTACACGAATTTCATTTTAAAAATATTTTTGTACGAGCAAAAATAAGCGCACTATAAAAAATTGTAAGTAAGAGGGGACCGCGCACCTGCGGTTCTCCACCATTCTATTATATATAATAATAGCACGTTTCCCCACCATTCTATTTTTTTATTATATACTTGCATAATCTCAAAATATTCATATTGAAAAGAGAAATGTATATAGAAGTTATAGATAACCATCGTCGAATTGAAATTACTAAAAGTTGCTGAACAACGCTTGAGCGTGAGACGCGTTGCATCTTCCGTCTCTCTCTTACCTATAGCGCAAACGAACGAAATTAAACTATTATTTACTGCTGAAATATTAATTTTACGAAAAAATTACTAGAGTACTTTTTTGTAGATCTCCATTAGAATAACATTTTTTTGTTACAAATTTTTTTGATTGGATCAGTGATTGGATACCAATTTAATGGTATAAAATTTAATGATTATGCATGCCTTATTTATTAATTTTATTTACTAATTATTATTGCAAACACCTAAAAACGGTGGTTATTTGAACGCACAACATGCTCGACAACACCTGTAAGTTGCACAAAAATAAAATATTTTTTTATAACTTTTCCAGGCATCGATTTTTTGGCAAATTTTGGAGTCGCGCGGCTATCGGTTGAAGTAGCAACTAATTATTATTAATTATCCCAATTTAACCGTAAATTTTCATACCTATTATAATTAAATCTTAAAGGGCAAGGTTTAAGCTTTCTAAATAGCCCAAAAAGAAGTGTCCTGATTATTGCACTTATCGCATAATTATATTTTGAAATTAAGTTATTTTTTTAGTTACGATTTTTCCAAAAAAGTGGATTTTAAAAATGGCGAATCTTAAAAACTAAATTTTTGTAATTTTTTTTTATTCCTTGTAGTAATCAACCAAAGGGTCTAGAAAATGAATTTATACGTGAAAGTTCATTATAAAATTAATTGTTTATTTAATTTCATATTCTTTAAAAAAACAGCATTTTGTAATTTCATCTCTTGTACAATATACACATAATGAAATCTTAAACCTTTTTTCATAATAGTCGCATGTAAAAAACTATCATTTTTCGATAGGCACTTTGTTTTGTTAAAATAGTTCAATTTAAACAAGAGTTATAAAGTTCAATGAAGCGCGCGCGTGCCTCCGCTCGCTAGCCTCGTCCCCCACCACGACAGAATTATACGTTATAAACATTTAGACCTCCCGCGCTTGTTTTTGCTCGCACAAAAATATTTTTAAGATGAAATTTGTGTAGAATTTCTTCAGCTTTAAAATTTAACTCTTGTAAAATTAAGCTACGGGCAAAATTAACGGAGATATGAGCGAAAAACTGAATTTTTTTAAAATTTGTTTATAACAATTTTTCCCGGGCGCCGCCGGCAGGTGATTAGACAAAAAATGTTTGGCTACTTCGATTTTTTTTGTTCAATTCAGGCTTACGCCGACAGTTTTCCTGCACTATATAAGGAGGTGGATGACAAAAAATCGCTGCAAAACAAAACATGCCCCTTACGCAAAAAACTGCATGTTCTCTCCTTTTTTCCGTCGATTTGTGCAACCTACAGCACAACAAGAGTCAGGCATTTTATCTTCTTTTCGAAGTGATAAGTCAAGCAAGCATTAAATCAATTTACACTCCAAAAGGTCCGCACAAATCAACCTAACACCACGTCTGTTTACATTTTTTGTCCGTTTTAAAGATGGCGGCGTGACGTCACACTTGCTTCACTAGAGAGCGCCCTGTCAGGCATCCAGTTATATTAACATCCATGTTAGGCACTAATACATGTGCAATGTCATTGCTCACGTGTCTTTTAACAACTAACAGAACAATAGCATGCGGATGCGAACTGCAATAATGAGTCTAGGACACACCCACTGCTCGCACCTGTGTAGTCTTGACACCAACTGTTCAGATGTTTCATTGTTGCAAAGAATTTACAGTTTATATTTGACTGACCTTCATATCTATGTTGCAAAAGCAGCACCGTCGCATGCTAAATTGATGGATATTGATTGTAACATTTTCATGGCAACAACAGGTTAAGTGTATATTATTTCATATTGATATTGTTGACTTAAATGGTCACATTCATGTGTTCATTTAATTATATGAACAAATTTTTTAATATCACTATTTTAATGTAATTTGTAGAGATTCTAAGTTTATTATTATTGTAATATTATGGCTTGCACAGAGATGTACGTTTGTAATCCTTTCCTACGCATTTTTGACTTGACAGTAAGCATAGGCACAATGTTCTGTGTGCCACAAAAATAAAACCAAAACAGTATGTAGTTATGTGGATAAAAAAGCATTAAATGAAAGTTTGAAAGTCATTTTCACATCCAACATTCGTACTGCATAATGTACTACTACAACTGCGGAACACTAATTTTTAGATACAAATTTTTACCTTCACTTGATGTAGCTTTCCGCCAATCGTAAACTAGGACAGTGCCGTGCAGATAATGGCTCTGGTTTTTTACATTTAATTATATGATGGATATTTTAATCTCCCGTAGTTTAATATAGTTTGTAGAGATTTAACTTTTATATTTATCTATTTGATTATTACTGCTAATAATATTGATAGAGCAGTAAGCACATACTTGCATTCAGGCAAAGGTAAAGGTTTTTTAACATTATATAAAAATTAAGCATTCTGTAGTCGGAATAGTTCATTGGTATTGCTTGTTAATGCTCCCAACACATCATGGTCAACAAATTTCTTTTACAAACATTTTTGCAGGCAACTTCAAACACAAAATGGAGGCATGATACATAACTTGACAATTTTGTGCGGTTCCTGTAAGCACAAAATTTTTGCTTATATAAATTTTGCCTGTTTCACAAATCTTTGTAATGAACCAGTTTTTAAATAGTGTAAATTTTTTTAACTAAGGTTACATACTCTTTTTCCCAGATGTGTCCTCTTTCTTGTCCATAAAATTTGTCACAGATGTTATTAAAATGTCAGATATAACCTTTGTATGTATTATTAATATATCGTTATATTTTTCATTTTTTCAAATAATATAATTTTGTTATATATTAATTTTCTAGTAATGTGTGCAGCATTTTATTACACATTACTACCCACATGTTGTTCTTAAGCATATAGAAAAAATATTTTAAGTGATCTGAAAACTTAGAATGTCGTTAAAAATAGCACAGTTTTTGTTTAATATTCCTGCATGCAATACAAATGTACAGCTATATCTTCTGTAATGAACTGATAGTGAACAGAAGAAACAAAGAAGCTCAACATGGATCCTGTTAAAAAAATTTTGTTTTGGTATATCGAGTACAAAGACTTAAAATATATATTTTAAAGTGATTTTCTCAAAATAAATGAACAACTGTTGAAAAAGATCAACTCGACCAAAAAGTATGAGTGTACCGTGGCAAGAATTCAATGAAAACAATACATATTCCTGAATACCCAAGGAAAATCATTTTACAGTTTAAAAAAATATATATTAAGGTTATTACATGGTGACAATGTATATAGTACCCTCTCTTTTACAACTGACAAAGAAAAATCCCTCTTTTCTGGGGTTGGAAATAGGTAACCATATTTTAATGGTCATTATTTAAGGCCATTTCATTAATGTCTGTTTGGTCCCAGTTAGTAAATGACAGTATCAAAAGTTCTGTGCGTAGGACTATATACAACAAAGTAGTCACATTGCTTATGTTTGCTGACTACTTTCCCTCAGAGTAGTCCCTTGTGCAATAATAAACCACTCCCTGCATTTTTTCCACTTCTGGAAATAGTGGAATGTCTACTCTCTGGATGTCCTGTTCTTGAGTTCCGAGCAGGAACTGCAATTACTACTCAGTTTCATCAACTGTTTTGAAATAGCAATCCTTCACCTTAAGCATCATCTTCGGGAAGGAGAAAAAGTTGCTGAGAGCTAAATTCAGCAAGTCGGGTGGGTGTGGAAGGATAGTCATGCTGTTGTGGCCTTCAAAAAAAAACTGGTTTTTAATGCTTTATGAGCTGGTGTATTGTGATAATGGAGTGTATTCAGTTGCTTTGCACTGCAGTTCAGGTCTTTTTAAGAAGAGGTACAGAATCCTGAGTGCAGACTTTGTAGCAATGGTGTGCATGTGCAATCAGATGTGAGGATTATTGCCTGTATTGTTTCTATAGATATAGTATGAGTCAGTCAAATATAAATCAAGTTTTTTGCAAGCGACTTTATTAATTGATTTATTTACAAATTATACATACATCAATTTCCACATAGTTTCCATTAACATCCACACACTTTTCCCAGTGATTGGCAGTTTTTTGGGTGTGTGAGAAGCCATTGTGCACAAATTCTTCCACCTCTTTATTGTCAGAAAGTCGTTGTCCTAACACTTCTTTCTGAGATCCAAGCAAATGGTAGTCGCTTGGTGACAAATTGAGACCGTGTGGAGGATGTTCAATAGTGGCACAGTTGATTTACTACAGTTTCTCTTGAAACATGGCAGCAGTATGGGACATAGCGTTATTGTGTAAAAGCAACACACTATGGATCAGGACATCACATCTTTTGGAGTGATATGTTGCTTTCATTTTGTCCGGCCATTTGAAGTAGTATGTCTTTACAGGAGTGGTTTTATTTTGCGAACACCATTCCATACTCGACCTCATTTCAAGGGTGTAGTGGTGTACCCATGTCTCGTCACAAGTACAAATCCACTTCAAAAATGCATCCCCTTCAGCTTCATATCGAATCGAAAGTCTCTGATTTCAACTCTCTGAAATTTCAGCTCGCTCAATACTTTGAATGGCTTTCAAAATGCGGGGAACCCATCGTGCAGACATTTTCTGGTACGTCAACTCATTTTTAATAATTGATTACACACTGCCATGGCTTATGCCGATTTTTTAATTCATTTTATCAACTGTTACACAGGTCACCTTTAGTGATGTTGTGAACTTCATTAATTACTTCCATGTTCCATAAGGAAATGGAAGTATGATCATGGCAAAAAAAATTGTGTTCGAGATAACGGCTGATTCTGATTGTACTACCCTCAAAACATGAAGAAAAGTCATTTTTCAAAAAGTGTGTGTGTGTAGAATTTTTTCTATAACGAATGATAACTGCCACACATTCAAACAACCAAATAATTTTTTGCATACATCCCTGAATTGTAGAGGACTCGAGGCCTATTAATTTTGGTGATGATCGGTTACAGGAAAAAGGTAGTTTACCTGCAACGTTTTATGTTTTAAGAAGAGTAAAGTACTTAATTTTAATAAATAAACTATCCTGATAAGAAGATCATAATAATCCACTGTAGAAACTTAGATGAAATATGTATAAATGAAGAGGCTAGTTGAACGGGGTGGGGGAAATTTTCTATAAATGAAAATTATAGTTGAAGGGGGAGGGGATAATATTTTATATGTACACTACGTTATCGGCAACAAAGAAGTAGTTTGTTGTTAAAATTCCTTCCCGGGCTGTTTGGCCGTAGTCCAATGTTTTCTGCAAAACCAGACGTTTCGGCAGTGCCATCATCAGTGAAAATCGAGTGCGATAACGTGAGGTGATATACGTTAGTGACCAAAGTACCGTGGTTAAGGCTGAAGCAATAAGTATAAAGCAGTAGTTTCTATGGAAATATTTCATTTCGAAAATGATTTTAAATATAAATCTTAGAACATGGAAGTCATGTATGGTTCTCCATACCCATATTTTTTAAAGTGTTATGGTGGTTTTTGGCTGATTTAGATGAGTCAAATTTTGACAACTATAAAAGGACTTGTGCCATGCAAACACTTGTGTGTTTTTTCTTATAACATCTCTTCACTAAACTGAGTGTAATATTTGCAAAATTTCACTTTTTTTAATTTTTTCATTTGTAAAAAAATTAATTATAATACGTTGTGGAATGCCATTAGGCACCATGGATGTTTATATACTAACTGGATGCCCGACTGCCAACCCTGTATGCTTGCGAGACTGAAGCAAGTGTGACGTCACGCCGCCATCTTTAAAACGGGCAAGAGATCTCGAGCCCACAGTTCTACCTATAAAACTGGTACATAATTGTGCCATTAATTACGCGACAATTTTTGATGATAAATACACGCTACGGTACGTCCTGAATATTACGATTTTTTGTCAAACCCATCAGCCCGAATGGTAATTCTCACTTACCTGTTAAATCTTTTGCTATTTACACTCGTAATCAAAGAATTTATTAGCCGACACCGTGGGATCATAGTGTTATGGGAACGTAAAATTTAATTTAAAAACAAAAGTTTCTCAACGAAGAATTAGAAATAAAAAGCTGTATTTCCAACTTTCATTATTATTAGGGCTATTTATCTGTATGAAAAGTTACCGGTACTCACCAGGAACTCGCGAGTTCAATTCCGGGGGAGATAGATCGATGTAAAATTTTGGAAAATTCTATAGAGATAAATGAAATTATAAATCTTGAGAAACTTGGGCTCAAGGAGTAGTTGTTTATAATGTATACAAACATTTTTTGTCTAATCACCTGCCAGCGGCGCCCGGGAAAAATTGTTATAAACAAATTAAAATAAAAATTCAGTTTTTCGCTCATATCTCCGTTAATTGTACCCGTAGCTTAATTTTACAAGAGTTAAATTTTAAAGCTAAGGAAATTCTACACGAATTTCATTTTAAAAATATTTTTGTACGAGCAAAAATAAGCGCACTATAAAAAATTGTAAGTAAGAGGGGACCGCGCACCTGCGGTTCTCCACCATTCTATTATATATAATAATAGCACGTTTCCCCACCATTCTATTTTTTTATTATATACTTGCATAATCTCAAAATATTCATATTGAAAAGAGAAATGTATATAGAAGTTATAGATAACCATCGTCGAATTGAAATTACTAAAAGTTGCTGAACAACGCTTGAGCGTGAGACGCGTTGCATCTTCCGTCTCTCTCTTACCTATAGCGCAAACGAACGAAATTAAACTATTATTTACTGCTGAAATATTAATTTTACGAAAAAATTACTAGAGTACTTTTTTGTAGATCTCTATTAGAATAACATTTTTTTGTTACAAATTTTTTTGATTGGATCAGTGATTGGATACCAATTTAATGGTATAAAATTTAATGATTATGCATGCCTTATTTATTAATTTTATTTACTAATTATTATTGCAAACACCTAAAAACGGTGGTTATTTGAACGTCACAACATGCTCGACAACACCTGTAAGTTGCACAAAAATAAAATATTTTTTTATAACTTTTCCAGGCATCGATTTTTTGGCAAATTTTGGAGTCGCGCGGCTATCGGTTGAAGTAGCAACTAATTATTATTAATTATCCCAATTTAACCGTAAATTTTCATACCTATTATAATTAAATCTTAAAGGGCAAGGTTTAAGCTTTCTACATAGCCCAAAAAGAAGTGTCCTGATTATTGCACTTATCGCATAATTATATTTTGAAATTAAGTTATTTTTTTAGTTACGATTTTTCCAAAAAAGTGGATTTTAAAAATGGCGAATCTTAAAAACTAAATTTTTGTAATTTTTTTTTATTCCTTGTAGTAATCAACCAAAGGGTCTAGAAAATGAATTTATACGTGAAAGTTCATTATAAAATTAATTGTTTATTTAATTTCATATTATTTAAAAAAACAGCATTTTGTAATTTCATCTCTTGTACAATATACACATAATGAAATCTTAAACCTTTTTTCATAATAGTCGCATGTAAAAAACTATCATTTTTCGATAGGCACTTTGTTTTGTTAAAATAGTTCAATTTAAACAAGAGTTATAAAGTTCAATGAAGCGCGCGCGTGCCTCCGCTCGCTAGCCTCGTCCCCCACCACGACAGAATTATACGTTATAAACATTTAGACCTCCCGCGCTTGTTTTTGCTCGCACAAAAATATTTTTAAGATGAAATTTGTGTAGAATTTCTTCAGCTTTAAAATTTAACTCTTGTAAAATTAAGCTACGGGCAAAATTAACGGAGATATGAGCGAAAAACTGAATTTTTTTTAAATTTGTTTATAACAATTTTTCCTGGGCGCCGCCGGCAGGTGATTAGACAAAAAATGTTTGGCTACTTCGATTTTTTTTGTTCAATTCAGGCTTACGCCGACAGTTTTCCTGCACTATATAAGGAGGTGGATGACAAAAAATCGCTGCAAAACAAAACATGCCCCTTACGCAAAAAACTGCATGTTCTCTCCTTTTTTCCATCGATTTGTGCAACCTACAGCACAACAAGAGTCAGGCATTTTGTCTTCTTTTCGAAGTGATAAATCAAGCAAGCATTAAATCAATTTACACTCCAAAAGGTCCGCACAAATCAACCTAACACCACGTCTGTTTACATTTTTTGTCCGTTTTAAAGATGGCGGCGTGACGTCACACTTGCTTCACTAGAGAGCGCCCTGTCGGGCATCCAGTTATATTAACATCCATGTTAGGCACTAATACTTGTGCAATGTCATTGCTCACGTGTCTTTTAACAACTAACAGAACAATAGCATGCGGATGCGAACTGCAATAATGAGTCTAGGACACACCCACTGCTCGCACCTGTGTAGTCTTGACACCAACTGTTCAGATGTTTCATTGTTGCAAAGAATTTACAGTTTATATTTGACTGATCTTCATATCTATGTTCAAAAGCAGCACCGTCGCATGCTAAATTGATGGATATTGATTGTAACATTTTCATGGCAACAACAGGTTAAGTGTATATTATTTCATATTGATATTGTTGACTTAAATGGTCACATTCATGTGTTCATTTAATTATATGAACAAATTTTTTAATATCACTATTTTAATGTAATTTGTAGAGATTCTAAGTTTATTATTATTGTAATATTATGGCTTGCACAGAGATGTACGTTTGTAATCCTTTCCTACGCATTTTTGACTTGACAGTAAGCATAGGCACAATGTTCTGCGTGCCACAAAAATAAAACCAAAACAGTATGTAGTTATGTGGATAAAAAAGCATTAAATGAAAGTTTGAAAGTCATTTTCACATCCAACATTCGTACTGCATAATGTACTACTACAACTGCGGAACACTAATTTTTAGATACAAATTTTTACCTTCACTTGATGTAGCTTTCCGCCAATCGTAAACTAGGACAGTGCCGTGCAGATAATGGCTCTGGTTTTTTACATTTAATTATATGATGGATATTTTAATCTCCCGTAGTTTAATATAGTTTGTAGAGATTTAACTTTTATATTTATCTATTTGATTATTACTGCTAATAATATTGATAGAGCAGTAAGCACATACTTGCATTCAGGCAAAGGTAAAGGTTTTTTAACATTATATAAAAATTAAGCATTCTGTAGTCGGAATAGTTCATTGGTATTGCTTGTTAATGCTCCCAACACATCATGGTCAACAAATTTCTTTTACAAACATTTTTGCAGGCAACTTCAAACACAAAATGGAGGCATGATACATAACTTGACAATTTTGTGCGGTTCCTGTAAGCACAAAATTTTTGCTTATATAAATTTTGCCTGTTTCACAAATCTTTGTAATGAACCAGTTTTTAAATAGTGTAAATTTTTTTAACTAAGGTTACATACTCTTTTTCCCAGATGTGTCCTCTTTCTTGTCCATAAAATTTGTCACAGATGTTATTAAAATGTCAGATATAACCTTTGTATGTATTATTAATATATCGTTATATTTTTCATTTTTTCAAATAATATAATTTTGTTATATATTAATTTTCTAGTAATGTGTGCAGCATTTTATTACACATTACTACCCACATGTTGTTCTTAAGCATATAGAAAAAATATTTTAAGTGATCTGAAAACTTAGAATGTCGTTAAAAATAGCACAGTTTTTGTTTAATATTCCTGCATGCAATACAAATGTACAGCTATATCTTCTGTAATGAACTGATAGTGAACAGAAGAAACAAAGAAGCTCAACATGGATCCTGTTAAAGAAATTTTGTTTTGGTATATCGAGTACAAAGACTTAAAATATATATTTTAAAGTGATTTTCTCAAAATAAATGAACAACTGTTGAAAAAGATCAACTCGACCAAAAAGTATGAGTGTACCGTGGCAAGAATTCAATGAAAACAATACATATTCCTGAATACCCAAGGAAAATCATTTTACAGTTTAAAAAAATATATATTAAGGTTATTACATGGTGACAATGTATATAGTACCCTCTCTTTTACAACTGACAAAGAAAAATCCCTCTTTTCTGGGGTTGGAAATAGGTAACCATATTTTAATGGTCATTATTTAAGGCCATTTCATTAATGTCTGTATGGTCCCAGTTAGTAAATGACAGTATCAAAAGTTCTGTGCGTAGGACTATATACAACAAAGTAGTCACATTGCTTATGTTTGCTGACTACTTTCCCTCAGAGTAGTCCCTTGTGCAATAATAAACCACTCCCTGCATTTTTTCCAATTCTGGAAATAGTGGAATGTCTGCTCTCTGGATGTCCTGTTCTTGAGTTCCGAGCAGGAACTGCGATTACTACTCAGTTTCATCAACTGTTTTGAAATAGCAATCCTTCACCTTAAGCATCATCTTCGGGAAGGAGAAAAAGTTGCTGAGAGCTAAATTCAGCTAGTCGGGTGGGTGTGGAAGGATAGTCATGCTGTTGTGGCCTTCAAAAAAAAACTGGTTTTTAATGCTTTATGAGCTGGTGTATTGTGATAATGGAGTGTATTCAGTTGCTTTGCACTGCAGTTCAGGTCTTTTTAAGAAGAGGTACAGAATCCTGAGTGCAGACTTTGTAGCAATGGTGTGCATGTGCAATCAGATGTGAGGATTATTGCCTGTATTGTTTCTATAGATATAGTATGAGTCAGTCAAATATAAATCAAGTTTTTTGCAAGCGACTTTATTAATTGATTTATTTACAAATTATACATACATCAATTTCCACATAGTTTCCATTAACATCCACACACTTTTCCCAGTGATTGGCAGTTTTTTGGGTGTGTGAGAAGCCATTGTGCACAAATTCTTCCACCTCTTTATTGTCAGAAAGTCGTTGTCCTAACACTTCTTTCTGAGATCCAAGCAAATGGTAGTCGCTTGGTGACAAATTGAGACCGTGTGGAGGATGTTCAATAGTGGCACAGTTGATTTACTACAGTTTCTCTTGAAACATGGCAGCAGTATGGGACATAGCGTTATTGTGTAAAAGCAACACACTATGGATCAGGACATCACATCTTTTGGAGTGATATGTTGCTTTCATTTTGTCCGGCCATTTGAAGTAGTATGTCTTTACAGGAGTGGTTTTATTTTGCGAACACCATTCCATACTCGACCTCATTTCAAGGGTGTAGTGGTGTACCCATGTCTCGTCACAAGTACAAATCCACTTCAAAAATGCATCCCCTTCAGCTTCATATCGAATCGAAAGTCTCTGATTTCAACTCTCTGAAATTTCAGCTCGCTCAATACTTTGAATGGCTATCAAAATGCGGGGAACCCATCGTGCAGACATTTTCTGGTACGTCAACTCATTTTTAATAATTGATTACACACTGCCATGGCTTATGCCGATTTTTTAATTCATTTTATCAACTGTTACACAGGTCACCTTTAGTGATGTTGTGAACTTCATTAATTACTTCCATGTTCCATAAGGAAATGGAAGTATGATCATGGCAAAAAAAATTGTGTTCGAGATAACGGCTGATTCTGATTGTACTACCCTCAAAACATGAAGAAAAGTCATTTTTCAAAAAGTGTGTGTGTGTAGAATTTTTTCTATAACGAATGATAACTGCCACACATTCAAACAACCAAATAATTTTTTGCATACATCCCTGAATTGTAGAGGACTCAAGGCCTATTAATTTTGGTGATGATCGGTTACAGGAAAAAGGTAGTTTACCTGCAACGTTTTATGTTTTAAGAAGAGTAAAGTACTTAATTTTAATAAATAAACTATCCTGATAAGAAGATCATAATAATCCACTGTAGAAACTTAGATGAAATATGTATAAATGAAGAGGCTAGTTGAACGGGGTGGGGGAAATTTTCTATAAATGAAAATTATAGTTGAAGGGGGAGGGGATAATATTTTATATGTACACTACGTTATCGGCAACAAAGAAGTAGTTTGTTGTTAAAATTCCTTCCCGGGCTGTTTGGCCGTAGTCCAATGTTTTCTGCAAAACCAGACGTTTCGGCAGTGCCATCATCAGTGAAAATCGAGTGCGATAACGTGAGGTGATATACGTTAGTGACCAAAGTACCGTGGTTAAGGCTGAAGCAATAAGTATAAAGCAGTAGTTTCTATGGAAATATTTCATTTCGAAAATGATTTTAAATATAAATCTTAGAACATGGAAGTCATGTATGGTTCTCCATACCCATATTTTTTAAAGTGTTATGGTGGTTTTTGGCTGATTTAGATGAGTCAAATTTTGACCACTATAAAAGGACTTGTGCCATGCAAACACTTGTGTGTTTTTTCTTATAACATCTCTTCACTAAACTGAGTGTAATCTTTGCAAAATTTCACTTTTTTTAATTTTTTCATTTGTAAAAAAATTAATTATAATACGTTGTGGAATGCCATTAGGCACCATGGATGTTTATATACTAACTGGATGCCCGACTGCCAACCCTGTATGCTTGCGAGACTGAAGCAAGTGTGACGTCATGCCGCCATCTTTAAAACGGGCAAGAGATCTCGAGCCCACAGTTCTACCTATAAAACTGGTACATAATTGTGCCATTAATTACGCGACAATTAATTATTTTTTGATGATAAACACACGCTACGGTACGTCCTGAATAATACGATTTTTTGTCAAACCCATCAGCCCGAATGGTAATTCTCACTTACCTGTTAAATCTTTTGCTATTTACACTCGTAATCAAAGAATTTATTAGCCGACACCGTGGGATCATAGTGTTATGGGAACGTAAAATGAAATTTAAAAACAAAAGTTTCTCAACGAAGAATTAGAAATAAAAAGCTGTATTTCCAACTTTCATTATTATTAGGGCTATTTATCTGTATGAAAAGTTACCGGTACTCACCAGGAACTCGCGAGTTCAATTCCGGGGGAGATAGATCGATGTAAAATTTTGGAAAATTCTATAGAGATAAATGAAATTATAAATCTTGAGAAACTTGGGCTCAAGGAGTAGTTGTTTATAATGTATACAAACATTTTTTGTCTAATCACCTGCCAGCGGCGCCCGGGAAAAATTGTTATAAACAAATTAAAATAAAAATTCAGTTTTTCGCTCATATCTCCGTTAATTGTACCCGTAGCTTAATTTTACAAGAGTTAAATTTTAAAGCTAAGGAAATTCTACACGAATTTCATTTTAAAAATATTTTTGTACGAGCAAAAATAAGCGCACTATAAAAAATTGTAAGTAAGAGGGGACCGCGCACCTGCGGTTCTCCACCATTCTATTATATATAATAATAGCACGTTTCCCCACCATTCTATTTTTTTATTATATACTTGCATAATCTCAAAATATTCATATTGAAAAGAGAAATGTATATAGAAGTTATAGATAACCATCGTCGAATTGAAATTACTAAAAGTTGCTGAACAACGCTTGAGCGTGAGACGCGTTGCATCTTCCGTCTCTCTCTTACCTATAGCGCAAACGAACGAAATTAAACTATTATTTACTGCTGAAATATTAATTTTACGAAAAAATTACTAGAGTACTTTTTTGTAGATCTCCATTAGAATAACATTTTTTTGTTACAAATTTTTTTGATTGGATCAGTGATTGGATACCAATTTAATGGTATAAAATTTAATGATTATGCATGCCTTATTTATTAATTTTATTTACTAATTATTATTGCAAACACCTAAAAACGGTGGTTATTTGAACGCACAACATGCTCGACAACACCTGTAAGTTGCACAAAAATAAAATATTTTTTTATAACTTTTCCAGGCATCGATTTTTTGGCAAATTTTGGAGTCGCGCGGCTATCGGTTGAAGTAGCAACTAATTATTATTAATTATCCCAATTTAACCGTAAATTTTCATACCTATTATAATTAAATCTTAAAGGGCAAGGTTTAAGCTTTCTAAATAGCCCAAAAAGAAGTGTCCTGATTATTGCACTTATCGCATAATTATATTTTGAAATTAAGTTATTTTTTTAGTTACGATTTTTCCAAAAAAGTGGATTTTAAAAATGGCGAATCTTAAAAACTAAATTTTTGTAATTTTTTTTTATTCCTTGTAGTAATCAACCAAAGGGTCTAGAAAATGAATTTATACGTGAAAGTTCATTATAAAATTAATTGTTTATTTAATTTCATATTCTTTAAAAAAACAGCATTTTGTAATTTCATCTCTTGTACAATATACACATAATGAAATCTTAAACCTTTTTTCATAATAGTCGCATGTAAAAAACTATCATTTTTCGATAGGCACTTTGTTTTGTTAAAATAGTTCAATTTAAACAAGAGTTATAAAGTTCAATGAAGCGCGCGCGTGCCTCCGCTCGCTAGCCTCGTCCCCCACCACGACAGAATTATACGTTATAAACATTTAGACCTCCCGCGCTTGTTTTTGCTCGCACAAAAATATTTTTAAGATGAAATTTGTGTAGAATTTCTTCAGCTTTAAAATTTAACTCTTGTAAAATTAAGCTACGGGCAAAATTAACGGAGATATGAGCGAAAAACTGAATTTTTTTTAAATTTGTTTATAACAATTTTTCCTGGGCGCCGCCGGCAGGTGATTAGACAAAAAATGTTTGGCTACTTCGATTTTTTTTGTTCAATTCAGGCTTACGCCGACAGTTTTCCTGCACTATATAAGGAGGTGGATGACAAAAAATCGCTGCAAAACAAAACATGCCCCTTACGCAAAAAACTGCATGTTCTCTCCTTTTTTCCATCGATTTGTGCAACCTACAGCACAACAAGAGTCAGGCATTTTGTCTTCTTTTCGAAGTGATAAATCAAGCAAGCATTAAATCAATTTACACTCCAAAAGGTCCGCACAAATCAACCTAACACCACGTCTGTTTACATTTTTTGTCCGTTTTAAAGATGGCGGCGTGACGTCACACTTGCTTCACTAGAGAGCGCCCTGTCGGGCATCCAGTTATATTAACATCCATGTTAGGCACTAATACTTGTGCAATGTCATTGCTCACGTGTCTTTTAACAACTAACAGAACAATAGCATGCGGATGCGAACTGCAATAATGAGTCTAGGACACACCCACTGCTCGCACCTGTGTAGTCTTGACACCAACTGTTCAGATGTTTCATTGTTGCAAAGAATTTACAGTTTATATTTGACTGACCTTCATATCTATGTTCAAAAGCAGCACCGTCGCATGCTAAATTGATGGATATTGATTGTAACATTTTCATGGCAACAACAGGTTAAGTGTATATTATTTCATATTGATATTGTTGACTTAAATGGTCACATTCATGTGTTCATTTAATTATATGAACAAATTTTTTAATATCACTATTTTAATGTAATTTGTAGAGATTCTAAGTTTATTATTATTGTAATATTATGGCTTGCACAGAGATGTACGTTTGTAATCCTTTCCTACGCATTTTTGACTTGACAGTAAGCATAGGCACAATGTTCTGCGTGCCACAAAAATAAAACCAAAACAGTATGTAGTTATGTGGATAAAAAAGCATTAAATGAAAGTTTGAAAGTCATTTTCACATCCAACATTCGTACTGCATAATGTACTACTACAACTGCGGAACACTAATTTTTAGATACAAATTTTTACCTTCACTTGATGTAGCTTTCCGCCAATCGTAAACTAGGACAGTGCCGTGCAGATAATGGCTCTGGTTTTTTACATTTAATTATATGATGGATATTTTAATCTCCCGTAGTTTAATATAGTTTGTAGAGATTTAACTTTTATATTTATCTATTTGATTATTACTGCTAATAATATTGATAGAGCAGTAAGCACATACTTGCATTCAGGCAAAGGTAAAGGTTTTTTAACATTATATAAAAATTAAGCATTCTGTAGTCGGAATAGTTCATTGGTATTGCTTGTTAATGCTCCCAACACATCATGGTCAACAAATTTCTTTTACAAACATTTTTGCAGGCAACTTCAAACACAAAATGGAGGCATGATACATAACTTGACAATTTTGTGCGGTTCCTGTAAGCACAAAATTTTTGCTTATATAAATTTTGCCTGTTTCACAAATCTTTGTAATGAACCAGTTTTTAAATAGTGTAAATTTTTTTAACTAAGGTTACATACTCTTTTTCCCAGATGTGTCCTCTTTCTTGTCCATAAAATTTGTCACAGATGTTATTAAAATGTCAGATATAACCTTTGTATGTATTATTAATATATCGTTATATTTTTCATTTTTTCAAATAATATAATTTTGTTATATATTAATTTTCTAGTAATGTGTGCAGCATTTTATTACACATTACTACCCACATGTTGTTCTTAAGCATATAGAAAAAATATTTTAAGTGATCTGAAAACTTAGAATGTCGTTAAAAATAGCACAGTTTTTGTTTAATATTCCTGCATGCAATACAAATGTACAGCTATATCTTCTGTAATGAACTGATAGTGAACAGAAGAAACAAAGAAGCTCAACATGGATCCTGTTAAAGAAATTTTGTTTTGGTATATCGAGTACAAAGACTTAAAATATATATTTTAAAGTGATTTTCTCAAAATAAATGAACAACTGTTGAAAAAGATCAACTCGACCAAAAAGTATGAGTGTACCGTGGCAAGAATTCAATGAAAACAATACATATTCCTGAATACCCAAGGAAAATCATTTTACAGTTTAAAAAAATATATATTAAGGTTATTACATGGTGACAATGTATATAGTACCCTCTCTTTTACAACTGACAAAGAAAAATCCCTCTTTTCTGGGGTTGGAAATAGGTAACCATATTTTAATGGTCATTATTTAAGGCCATTTCATTAATGTCTGTATGGTCCCAGTTAGTAAATGACAGTATCAAAAGTTCTGTGCGTAGGACTATATACAACAAAGTAGTCACATTGCTTATGTTTGCTGACTACTTTCCCTCAGAGTAGTCCCTTGTGCAATAATAAACCACTCCCTGCATTTTTTCCAATTCTGGAAATAGTGGAATGTCTGCTCTCTGGATGTCCTGTTCTTGAGTTCCGAGCAGGAACTGCGATTACTACTCAGTTTCATCAACTGTTTTGAAATAGCAATCCTTCACCTTAAGCATCATCTTCGGGAAGGAGAAAAAGTTGCTGAGAGCTAAATTCAGCTAGTCGGGTGGGTGTGGAAGGATAGTCATGCTGTTGTGGCCTTCAAAAAAAAACTGGTTTTTAATGCTTTATGAGCTGGTGTATTGTGATAATGGAGTGTATTCAGTTGCTTTGCACTGCAGTTCAGGTCTTTTTAAGAAGAGGTACAGAATCCTGAGTGCAGACTTTGTAGCAATGGTGTGCATGTGCAATCAGATGTGAGGATTATTGCCTGTATTGTTTCTATAGATATAGTATGAGTCAGTCAAATATAAATCAAGTTTTTTGCAAGCGACTTTATTAATTGATTTATTTACAAATTATACATACATCAATTTCCACATAGTTTCCATTAACATCCACACACTTTTCCCAGTGATTGGCAGTTTTTTGGGTGTGTGAGAAGCCATTGTGCACAAATTCTTCCACCTCTTTATTGTCAGAAAGTCGTTGTCCTAACACTTCTTTCTGAGATCCAAGCAAATGGTAGTCGCTTGGTGACAAATTGAGACCGTGTGGAGGATGTTCAATAGTGGCACAGTTGATTTACTACAGTTTCTCTTGAAACATGGCAGCAGTATGGGACATAGCGTTATTGTGTAAAAGCAACACACTATGGATCAGGACATCACATCTTTTGGAGTGATATGTTGCTTTCATTTTGTCCGGCCATTTGAAGTAGTATGTCTTTACAGGAGTGGTTTTATTTTGCGAACACCATTCCATACTCGACCTCATTTCAAGGGTGTAGTGGTGTACCCATGTCTCGTCACAAGTACAAATCCACTTCAAAAATGCATCCCCTTCAGCTTCATATCGAATCGAAAGTCTCTGATTTCAACTCTCTGAAATTTCAGCTCGCTCAATACTTTGAATGGCTATCAAAATGCGGGGAACCCATCGTGCAGACATTTTCTGGTACGTCAACTCATTTTTAATAATTGATTACACACTGCCATGGCTTATGCCGATTTTTTAATTCATTTTATCAACTGTTACACAGGTCACCTTTAGTGATGTTGTGAACTTCATTAATTACTTCCATGTTCCATAAGGAAATGGAAGTATGATCATGGCAAAAAAAATTGTGTTCGAGATAACGGCTGATTCTGATTGTACTACCCTCAAAACATGAAGAAAAGTCATTTTTCAAAAAGTGTGTGTGTGTAGAATTTTTTCTATAACGAATGATAACTGCCACACATTCAAACAACCAAATAATTTTTTGCATACATCCCTGAATTGTAGAGGACTCAAGGCCTATTAATTTTGGTGATGATCGGTTACAGGAAAAAGGTAGTTTACCTGCAACGTTTTATGTTTTAAGAAGAGTAAAGTACTTAATTTTAATAAATAAACTATCCTGATAAGAAGATCATAATAATCCACTGTAGAAACTTAGATGAAATATGTATAAATGAAGAGGCTAGTTGAACGGGGTGGGGGAAATTTTCTATAAATGAAAATTATAGTTGAAGGGGGAGGGGATAATATTTTATATGTACACTACGTTATCGGCAACAAAGAAGTAGTTTGTTGTTAAAATTCCTTCCCGGGCTGTTTGGCCGTAGTCCAATGTTTTCTGCAAAACCAGACGTTTCGGCAGTGCCATCATCAGTGAAAATCGAGTGCGATAACGTGAGGTGATATACGTTAGTGACCAAAGTACCGTGGTTAAGGCTGAAGCAATAAGTATAAAGCAGTAGTTTCTATGGAAATATTTCATTTCGAAAATGATTTTAAATATAAATCTTAGAACATGGAAGTCATGTATGGTTCTCCATACCCATATTTTTTAAAGTGTTATGGTGGTTTTTGGCTGATTTAGATGAGTCAAATTTTGACCACTATAAAAGGACTTGTGCCATGCAAACACTTGTGTGTTTTTTCTTATAACATCTCTTCACTAAACTGAGTGTAATCTTTGCAAAATTTCACTTTTTTTAATTTTTTCATTTGTAAAAAAATTAATTATAATACGTTGTGGAATGCCATTAGGCACCATGGATGTTTATATACTAACTGGATGCCCGACTGCCAACCCTGTATGCTTGCGAGACTGAAGCAAGTGTGACGTCATGCCGCCATCTTTAAAACGGGCAAGAGATCTCGAGCCCACAGTTCTACCTATAAAACTGGTACATAATTGTGCCATTAATTACGCGACAATTAATTATTTTTTGATGATAAACACACGCTACGGTACGTCCTGAATAATACGATTTTTTGTCAAACCCATCAGCCCGAATGGTAATTCTCACTTACCTGTTAAATCTTTTGCTATTTACACTCGTAATCAAAGAATTTATTAGCCGACACCGTGGGATCATAGTGTTATGGGAACGTAAAATGAAATTTAAAAACAAAAGTTTCTCAACGAAGAATTAGAAATAAAAAGCTGTATTTCCAACTTTCATTATTATTAGGGCTATTTATCTGTATGAAAAGTTACCGGTACTCACCAGGAACTCGCGAGTTCAATTCCGGGGGAGATAGATCGATGTAAAATTTTGGAAAATTCTATAGAGATAAATGAAATTATAAATCTTGAGAAACTTGGGCTCAAGGAGTAGTTGTTTATAATGTATACAAACATTTTTTGTCTAATCACCTGCCAGCGGCGCCCGGGAAAAATTGTTATAAACAAATTAAAATAAAAATTCAGTTTTTCGCTCATATCTCCGTTAATTGTACCCGTAGCTTAATTTTACAAGAGTTAAATTTTAAAGCTAAGGAAATTCTACACGAATTTCATTTTAAAAATATTTTTGTACGAGCAAAAATAAGCGCACTATAAAAAATTGTAAGTAAGAGGGGACCGCGCACCTGCGGTTCTCCACCATTCTATTATATATAATAATAGCACGTTTCCCCACCATTCTATTTTTTTATTATATACTTGCATAATCTCAAAATATTCATATTGAAAAGAGAAATGTATATAGAAGTTATAGATAACCATCGTCGAATTGAAATTACTAAAAGTTGCTGAACAACGCTTGAGCGTGAGACGCGTTGCATCTTCCGTCTCTCTCTTACCTATAGCGCAAACGAACGAAATTAAACTATTATTTACTGCTGAAATATTAATTTTACGAAAAAATTACTAGAGTACTTTTTTGTAGATCTCCATTAGAATAACATTTTTTTGTTACAAATTTTTTTGATTGGATCAGTGATTGGATACCAATTTAATGGTATAAAATTTAATGATTATGCATGCCTTATTTATTAATTTTATTTACTAATTATTATTGCAAACACCTAAAAACGGTGGTTATTTGAACGCACAACATGCTCGACAACACCTGTAAGTTGCACAAAAATAAAATATTTTTTTATAACTTTTCCAGGCATCGATTTTTTGGCAAATTTTGGAGTCGCGCGGCTATCGGTTGAAGTAGCAACTAATTATTATTAATTATCCCAATTTAACCGTAAATTTTCATACCTATTATAATTAAATCTTAAAGGGCAAGGTTTAAGCTTTCTAAATAGCCCAAAAAGAAGTGTCCTGATTATTGCACTTATCGCATAATTATATTTTGAAATTAAGTTATTTTTTTAGTTACGATTTTTCCAAAAAAGTGGATTTTAAAAATGGCGAATCTTAAAAACTAAATTTTTGTAATTTTTTTTTATTCCTTGTAGTAATCAACCAAAGGGTCTAGAAAATGAATTTATACGTGAAAGTTCATTATAAAATTAATTGTTTATTTAATTTCATATTCTTTAAAAAAACAGCATTTTGTAATTTCATCTCTTGTACAATATACACATAATGAAATCTTAAACCTTTTTTCATAATAGTCGCATGTAAAAAACTATCATTTTTCGATAGGCACTTTGTTTTGTTAAAATAGTTCAATTTAAACAAGAGTTATAAAGTTCAATGAAGCGCGCGCGTGCCTCCGCTCGCTAGCCTCGTCCCCCACCACGACAGAATTATACGTTATAAACATTTAGACCTCCCGCGCTTGTTTTTGCTCGCACAAAAATATTTTTAAGATGAAATTTGTGTAGAATTTCTTCAGCTTTAAAATTTAACTCTTGTAAAATTAAGCTACGGGCAAAATTAACGGAGATATGAGCGAAAAACTGAATTTTTTTAAAATTTGTTTATAACAATTTTTCCCGGGCGCCGCCGGCAGGTGATTAGACAAAAAATGTTTGGCTACTTCGATTTTTTTTGTTCAATTCAGGCTTACGCCGACAGTTTTCCTGCACTATATAAGGAGGTAGATGACAAAAAATCGCTGCAAAACAAAACATGCCCCTTACGCAAAAAACTGCATGTTCTCTCCTTTTTTCCGTCGATTTGTGCAACCTACAGCACAACAAGAGTCAGGCATTTTATCTTCTTTTCGAAGTGATAAGTCAAGCAAGCATTAAATCAATTTACACTCCAAAAGGTCCGCACAAATCAACCTAACACCACGTCTGTTTACATTTTTTGTCCGTTTTAAAGATGGCGGCGTGACGTCACACTTGCTTCACTAGAGAGCGCCCTGTCGGGCATCCAGTTATATTAACATCCATGTTAGGCACTAATACATGTGCAATGTCATTGCTCACGTGTCTTTTAACAACTAACAGAACAATAGCATGCGGATGCGAACTGCAATAATGAGTCTAGGACACACCCACTGCTCGCACCTGTGTAGTCTTGACACCAACTGTTCAGATGTTTCATTGTTACAAAGAATTTACAGTTTATATTTGACTGACCTTCATATCTATGTTGCAAAAGCAGCACCGTCGCATGCTAAATTGATGGATATTGATTGTAACATTTTCATGGCAACAACAGGTTAAGTGTATATTATTTCATATTGATATTGTTGACTTAAATGGTCACATTCATGTGTTCATTTAATTATATGAACAAATTTTTTAATATCACTATTTTAATGTAATTTGTAGAGATTCTAAGTTTATTATTATTGTAATATTATGGCTTGCACAGAGATGTACGTTTGTAATCCTTTCCTACGCATTTTTGACTTGACAGTAAGCATAGGCACAATGTTCTGTGTGCCACAAAAATAAAACCAAAACAGTATGTAGTTATGTGGATAAAAAAGCATTAAATGAAAGTTTGAAAGTCATTTTCACATCCAACATTCGTACTGCATAATGTACTACTACAACTGCGGAACACTAATTTTTAGATACAAATTTTTACCTTCACTTGATGTAGCTTTCCGCCAATCGTAAACTAGGACAGTGCCGTGCAGATAATGGCTCTGGTTTTTTACATTTAATTATATGATGGATATTTTAATCTCCCGTAGTTTAATATAGTTTGTAGAGATTTAACTTTTATATTTATCTATTTGATTATTACTGCTAATAATATTGATAGAGCAGTAAGCACATACTTGCATTCAGGCAAAGGTAAAGGTTTTTTAACATTATATAAAAATTAAGCATTCTGTAGTCGGAATAGTTCATTGGTATTGCTTGTTAATGCTCCCAACACATCATGGTCAACAAATGAATGGGTGGCTGGAAAAACGTTGTATGTTGCAATTCGGGCAAAATTACTTTTTCGATGAAAAGTGATGTATGTGACCTCTTCTGTTGAGTCAAACTCTCGTTTTAGTTCCTGAAGTTACTAGTAGATGGCATACAAATGATCTGCAGCTGATTTTCAAGTTAGTTTTCAGTGGAAGAACGTTGTATGTGCATGCCGCGTCTTGTTGACAGTGGGTTGCTCTCACTGCCATGTTGTCCATGTGTAACAGCGTTCATTAAATTTCTTGTTTATTCGTACTTTTATAATAAAATTGTGTTCATTCAAATGTTTTAAAAATATATCCATGATGAGTAAATTAAATTTCTCGTTAAGTGATCAAGAATGCGCGAATAACAGAAAACGCAAAATTCAAGTGAGTGAATGGCAAGACAAAAAACGTAAAGCTCTGAAAGACTCTGGTCAACATTATATCAATAACTGTGGAAAAGGAATACAAATTGAAGGAAAGAAAACGCCAACTGATGTAAGTAATTTCCTTTGTACTACGTTTAAAAATGAAATTTCTTAAAATCGTAATCATATTATAGAATAACAGTTCAAAACCTTGCCTTTACCATAGAACGTGTTTATAACCTATAATAATACCTTATTCATGTTTTGCGTGCCGTGTATTAGTGTTGAACATTACCTGTCTTTCTGTTTTTGTTTTCATTACACCATGATATTTGACAATGGAAATCCATTTGTGTATGAGAATTGAAAATCATTTTAAAATACGTTATTATGTAACTGCAGCTATATGACAAAAATACGTTAATAATTTTTTTCTATTTATGATAATCAACATCAACTGTTTCTGTCGAATCTTTATTTAATACCCAAATTGTGAAAGTTTACCCTTAGCCGGTTTTTAGTGTATCAAGACATACTAGAATGGTTCCTGATATCTTTTCTTTTTTTTCAGGCTCGAGGCTGTAAATTATCATGCCATAAATCTGGATGTGAAACACTAACTTTGGAAACAGTTCTTGCATTGCACAAAAGCTTTTATGAATTATCATACAATGAACAATCCTTGTGCTTTTAAAATATATCAATATTCGAGAAACAAAACGTAGACGCCCTGGAAAGTCAGAGAATACATCACGAAAGCTTGCCTCTTTTGATTATAACATAAATGGTCAACCAGTATGCCTCAAAACATTATTAAATGGTTTTTCTATAACTGCACGTCGTATACAAGTCCTTCAAAGTAAAATAAAAGATGGACAAGTTGCTCCTAAAGATCTAAGGGGTTTACATTTGAATCGACCTCATGCAGTTGATAATGATGTACGCCAATTAGTTAGGGAACACATCAAAACTTTTCCTGTAACACTGAGTCACTATAGTAGAAACGTTTCATCTAAGCAATGTTTAAGTCCAGATTTGTCATTAAAAAAATGTATAAACTATTCTGTAACCAACATCAATGTATTAGAGTAAGTTTGACGTTGTACAGGAAAATTTTCAAAACTGAATTTAATCTTAGATTTGGCAGCCCAAGATCTGATACGTGTAATAAGTGTGATCAATTTTATGCAAAACTTATTTTGGCTAACAACGATGAAGAACGCAAACAGATAGAAACTGACAGTAAACTTCATCATTATAAAGCTGAACAGGCATATAAAACCCTTGCAGCAGATGCATCAAATAAGAATTTTATTGTTATCTGTGTAGACCTCCAACAAGTGCTGTACACACCTACTTTAACACATTCCAGTATGTACTATCAGCGACAATACAGCACATACAATTTTGCTGTACACGATGTGACAACACAGGAGGCGTCAATGTTCTTGTGGCATGAAGTTATTGCTAAGCGGGGTTCGAAAGAAATAGCTTCTTGTCTGCTAAATTTTGTAATGTCAAACTATAAAAAACTGGAAACTGGAGAGGAAAGAAAAATTATTGTCTGGTCAGACAGATGTGTTGGCCAAAATAATAACTGGACCATGCTGAGTTTGTATAACTACCTTGTGCGATGCAGATACTTTACAGAAATACACCAAAAATTTATGATCTCTGGTCACAGGTTCCTTCCGTGTGACAGAGATTTTGCTCTCATTGAACGCCAGAAAAAGAAAACTAAACCAGTGGTACCATCAGATTGGAAATACGTAATAGCATCTTCCAAATTAAATAAACCTTTCAATGTCATAGAAATGCACTTTAAAAATCACTAAATTTGTTTGGTTCAAAATAACAGCAGATGACCCGTCAACATTGTATGCTAGGGACAGCCATAATATTTTGAAACCATGGATTTCTTGTAACGTGTTTCCAACTAATATGAACTATTGTGATTACAATGAGATACCAGATTTATACTCTGAACTTGTTCCAATAAGTAACGAAAAGAAAAAAGACTTGCTTGATATGATACACTATCTCACAAATGATGAACATGTTTCTTTTTATGACAGTTTACCTACTTCCTAATTTGTTATGAATGCTTGTGTTCTGTAATATAATTTAATTTTGTAAATTCTAATTATTTTAGTTATTTTAATTTTACATTGTAAATATAATTTAATTTGTAAATTTACTTAATAAAAAAGTTAACATTGTGATATTTCTGTATGTCTTGCATTTTACGTTTCTTATCACAGCATTGGAAAAATGTTGTATGTTACATGAAGTGCGGTAACATGTTCAACAATAGCTATCACATGGTATTTATGTGTTTTTCTCAAAATGCGCAAAATGTAACATACAACGTTTTTCCAGCCACCTATTCAAATATCTTTTACAAACATTTTTGCAGGCAACTTCAAACACAAAATGGAGGCATGATACATAACTTGACAATTTTGTGCGGTTCCTGTAAGCACAAAATTTTTGCTTATATAAATTTTGCCTGTTTCACAAATCTTTGTAATGAACCAGTTTTTAAATAGTGTAAATTTTTTTAACTAAGGTTACATACTCTTTTTCCCAGATGTGTCCTCTTTCTTGTCCATAAAATTTGTCACAGATGTTATTAAAATGTCAGATATAACCTTTGTATGTATTATTAATATATCGTTATATTTTTCATTTTTTCAAATAATATAATTTTGTTATATATTAATTTTCTAGTAATGTGTGCAGCATTTTATTACACATTACTACCCACATGTTGTTCTTAAGCATATAGAAAAAATATTTTAAGTGATCTGAAAACTTAGAATGTCGTTAAAAATAGCACAGTTTTTGTTTAATATTCCTGCATGCAATACAAATGTACAGCTATATCTTCTGTAATGAACTGATAGTGAACAGAAGAAACAAAGAAGCTCAACATGGATCCTGTTAAAGAAATTTTGTTTTGGTATATCGAGTACAAAGACTTAAAATATATATTTTAAAGTGATTTTCTCAAAATAAATGAACAACTGTTGAAAAAGATCAACTCGACCAAAAAGTATGAGTGTACCGTGGCAAGAATTCAATGAAAACAATACATATTCCTGAATACCCAAGGAAAATCATTTTACAGTTTAAAAAAATATATATTAAGGTTATTACATGGTGACAATGTATATAGTACCCTCTCTTTTACAACTGACAAAGAAAAATCCCTCTTTTCTGGGGTTGGAAATAGGTAACCATATTTTAATGGTCATTATTTAAGGCCATTTCATTAATGTCTGTATGGTCCCAGTTAGTAAATGACAGTATCAAAAGTTCTGTGCGTAGGACTATATACAACAAAGTAGTCACATTGCTTATGTTTGCTGACTACTTTCCCTCAGAGTAGTCCCTTGTGCAATAATAAACCACTCCCTGCATTTTTTCCACTTCTGGAAATAGTGGAATGTCTGCTCTCTGGATGTCCTGTTCTTGAGTTCCGAGCAGGAACTGCGATTACTACTCGGTTTCATCAACTGTTTTGAAATAGCAATCCTTCACCTTAAGCATCATCTTCGGGAAGGAGAAAAAGTTGCTGAGAGCTAAATTCAGCTAGTCGGGTGGGTGTGGAAGGATAGTCATGCTGTTGTGGCCTTCAAAAAAAAACTGGTTTTTAATGCTTTATGAGCTGGTGTATTGTGATAATGGAGTGTATTCAGTTGCTTTGCACTGCAGTTCAGGTCTTTTTAAGAAGAGGTACAGAATCCTGAGTGCAGACTTTGTAGCAATGGTGTGCATGTGCAATCAGATGTGAGGATTATTGCCTGTATTGTTTCTATAGATATAGTATGAGTCAGTCAAATATAAATCAAGTTTTTTGCAAGCGACTTTATTAATTGATTTATTTACAAATTATACATACATCAATTTCCACATAGTTTCCATTAACATCCACACACTTTTCCCAGTGATTGGCAGTTTTTTGGGTGTGTGAGAAGCCATTGTGCACAAATTCTTCCACCTCTTTATTGTCAGAAAGTCGTTGTCCTAACACTTCTTTCTGAGATCCAAGCAAATGGTAGTCGCTTGGTGACAAATTGAGACCGTGTGGAGGATGTTCAATAGTGGCACAGTTGATTTACTACAGTTTCTCTTGAAACATGGCAGCAGTATGGGACATAGCGTTATTGTGTAAAAGCAACACACTATGGATCAGGACATCACATCTTTTGGAGTGATATGTTGCTTTCATTTTGTCCGGCCATTTGAAGTAGTATGTCTTTACAGGAGTGGTTTTATTTTGCGAACACCATTCCATACTCGACCTCATTTCAAGGGTGTAGTGGTGTACCCATGTCTCGTCACAAGTACAAATCCACTTCAAAAATGCATCCCCTTCAGCTTCATATCGAATCGAAAGTCTCTGATTTCAACTCTCTGAAATTTCAGCTCGCTCAATACTTTGAATGGCTTTCAAAATGCGGGGAACCCATCGTGCAGACATTTTCTGGTACGTCAACTCATTTTTAATAATTGATTACACACTGCCATGGCTTATGTCGATTTTTTAATTCATTTTATCAACTGTTACACAGGTCACCTTTAGTGATGTTGTGAACTTCATTAATTACTTCCATGTTCCATAAGGAAATGGAAGTATGATCATGGCAAAAAAAATTGTGTTCGAGATAACGGCTGTTTCTGATTGTACTACCCTCAAAACATGAAGAAAAGTCATTTTTCAAAAAGTGTGTGTGTGTGTAGAATTTTTTCTATAACGAATGATAACTGCCACACATTCAAACAACCAAATAATTTTTTGCATACATCCCTGAATTGTAGAGGACTCAAGGCCTATTAATTTTGGTGATGATCGGTTACAGGAAAAAGGTAGTTTACCTGCAACGTTTTATGTTTTAAGAAGAGTAAAGTACTTAATTTTAATAAATAAACTATCCTGATAAGAAGATCATAATAATCCACTGTAGAAACTTAGATGAAATATGTATAAATGAAGAGGCTAGTTGAACGGGGTGGGGGAAATTTTCTATAAATGAAAATTATAGTTGAAGGGGGAGGGGATAATATTTTATATGTACACTACGTTATCGGCAACAAAGAAGTAGTTTGTTGTTAAAATTCCTTCCCGGGCTGTTTGGCCGTAGTCCAATGTTTTCTGCAAAACCAGACGTTTCGGCAGTGCCATCTCAGTGAAAATCGAGTGCAATAACGTGAGGTGATATACGTTAGTGACCAAAGTACCGTGGTTAAGGCTGAAGCAATAAGTATAAAGCAGTAGTTTCTATGGAAATATTTCATTTCGAAAATGATTTTAAATATAAATCTTAGAACATGGAAGTCATGTATGGTTCTCCATACCCATATTTTTTAAAGTGTTATGGTGGTTTTTGGCTGATTTAGATGAGTCAAATTTTGACCACTATAAAAGGACTTGTGCCATGCAAACACTTGTGTGTTTTTTCTTATAACATCTCTTCACTAAACTGAGTGTAATCTTTGCAAAATTTCACTTTTTTTAATTTTTTCATTTGTAAAAAAATTAATTATAATACGTTGTGGAATGCCATTAGGCACCATGGATGTTTATATACTAACTGGATGCCCGACTGCCAACCCTGTATGCTTGCGAGACTGAAGCAAGTGTGACGTCACGCCGCCATCTTTAAAACGGGCAAGAGATCTCGAGCCCACAGTTCTACCTATAAAACTGGTACATAATTGTGCCATTAATTACGCGACAATTAATTATTTTTTGATGATAAATACACGCTACGGTACGTCCTGAATAATACGATTTTTTGTCAAACCCATCAGCCCGAATGGTAATTCTCACTTACCTGTTAAATCTTTTGCTATTTACACTCGTAATCAAAGAATTTATTAGCCGACACCGTGGGATCATAGTGTTATGGGAACGTAAAATGAAATTTAAAAACAAAAGTTTCTGAACGAAGAATTAGAAATAAAAAGCTGTATTTCCAACTTTCATTATTATTAGGGCTATTTATCTGTATGAAAAGTTACTGGTACTCACCAGGAACTCGCGAATTCAATTCCGGGGGAGATAGATCGATGTAAAATTTTGGAAAATTCTATAGAGATAAATGAAATTATAAATCTTGAGAAACTTGGGCTCAAGGAGTAGTTGTTTATAATGTATACAAACATTTTTTGTCTAATCACCTGCCAGTGGCGCCCGGGAAAAATTGTTATAAACAAATTGAAATAAAAATTAAGTTTTTCGCTCATATCTCCGTTAATTGTACCCGTAGCTTAATTTTACAAGAGTTAAATTTTAAAGCTAAGGAAATTCTACACGAATTTCATTTTAAAAATATTTTTGTACGAGCAAAAATAAGCGCACTATAAAAAATTGTAAGTAAGAGGGGACCGCGCACCTGCGGTTCTCCACCATTCTATTATATATAATAATAGCACGTTTCCCCACCATTCTATTTTTTTATTATATACTTGCATAATCTCAAAATATTCATATTGAAAAGAGAAATGTATATAGAAGTTATAGATAACCATCGTCGAATTGAAATTACTAAAAGTTGCTGAACAACGCTTGAGCGTGAGACGCGTTGCATCTTCCGTCTCTCTCTTACCTATAGCGCAAACGAACGAAATTAAACTATTATTTACTGCTGAAATATTAATTTTACGAAAAAATTACTAGAGTACTTTTTTGTAGATCTCCATTAGAATAACATTTTTTTGTTACAAATTTTTTTGATTGGATCAGTGATTGGATACCAATTTAATGGTATAAAATTTAATGATTATGCATGCCTTATTTATTAATTTTATTTACTAATTATTATTGCAAACACCTAAAAACGGTGGTTATTTGAACGTCACAACATACTCGACAACACCTGTAAGTTGCACAAAAATAAAATATTTTTTTATAACTTTTCCAGGCATCGATTTTTTGGCAAATTTTGGAGTCGCGCGGCTATCGGTTGAAGTAGCAACTAATTATTATTAATTATCCCAATTTAACCGTAAATTTTCATACCTATTATAATTAAATCTTAAAGGGCAAGGTTTAAGCTTTCTAAATAGCCCAAAAAGAAGTGTCCTGATTATTGCACTTATCGCATAATTATATTTTGAAATTAAGTTATTTTTTTAGTTACGATTTTTCCAAAAAAGTGGATTTTAAAAATGGCGAATCTTAAAAACTAAATTTTTGTAATTTTTTTTTATTCCTTGTAGTAATCAACCAAAGGGTCTAGAAAATGAATTTATACGTGAAAGTTCATTATAAAATTAATTGTTTATTTAATTTCATATTCTTTAAAAAAACAGCATTTTGTAATTTCATCTCTTGTACAATATACACATAATGAAATCTTAAACCTTTTTTCATAATAGTCGCATGTAAAAAACTATCATTTTTCGATAGGCACTTTGTTTTGTTAAAATAGTTCAATTGAAACAAGAGTTATAAAGTTCAATGAAGCGCGCGCGTGCCTCCGCTCGCTAGCCTCGTCCCCCACCACGACAGAATTATACGTTATAAACATTTAGACCTCCCGCGCTTGTTTTTGCTCGCACAAAAATATTTGTAAGATGAAATTTGTGTAGAATTTCTTCAGCTTTAAAATTTAACTCTTGTAAAATTAAGCTACGGGCAAAATTAACGGAGATATGAGCGAAAAACTGAATTTTTTTAAAATTTGTTTATAACAATTTTTCCCGGGCGCCGCCGGCAGGTGATTAGACAAAAAATGTTTGGCTACTTCGATTTTTTTTGTTCAATTCAGGCTTACGCCGACAGTTTTCCTGCACTATATAAGGAGGTGGATGACAAAAAATCGCTGCAAAACAAAACATGCCCCTTACGCAAAAAACTGCATGTTCTCTCCTTTTTTCCGTCGATTTGTGCAACCTACAGCACAACAAGAGTCAGGCATTTTATCTTCTTTTCGAAGTGATAAGTCAAGCAAGCATTAAATCAATTTACACTCCAAAAGGTCCGCACAAATCAACCTAACACCACGTCTGTTTACATTTTTTGTCCGTTTTAAAGATGGCGGCGTGACGTCACACTTGCTTCACTAGAGAGCGCCCTGTCGGGCATCCAGTTATATTAACATCCATGTTAGGCACTAATACATGTGCAATGTCATTGCTCACGTGTCTTTTAACAACTATCAGAACAATAGCATGCGGATGCGAACTGCAATAATGAGTCTAGGACACACCTACTGCTCGCACCTGTGTAGTCTTGACACCAACTGTTCAGATGTTTCATTGTTGCAAAGAATTTACAGTTTATATTTGACTGACCTTCATATCTATGTTGCAAAAGCAGCACCGTCGCATGCTAAATTGATGGATATTGATTGTAACATTTTCATGGCAACAACAGGTTAAGTGTATATTATTTCATATTGATATTGTTGACTTAAATGGTCACATTCATGTGTTCATTTAATTATATGAACAAATTTTTTAATATCACTATTTTAATGTAATTTGTAGAGATTCTAAGTTTATTATTATTGTAATATTATGGCTTGCACAGAGATGTACGTTTGTAATCCTTTCCTACGCATTTTTGACTTGACAGTAAGCATAGGCACAATGTTCTGTGTGCCACAAAAATAAAACCAAAACAGTATGTAGTTATGTGGATAAAAAAGCATTAAATGAAAGTTTGAAAGTCATTTTCACATCCAACATTCGTACTGCATAATGTACTACTACAACTGCGGAACACTAATTTTTAGATACAAATTTTTACCTTCACTTGATGTAGCTTTCCGCCAATCGTAAACTAGGACAGTGCCGTGCAGATAATGGCTCTGGTTTTTTACATTTAATTATATGATGGATATTTTAATCTCCCGTAGTTTAATATAGTTTGTAGAGATTTAACTTTTATATTTCTCTATTTGATTATTACTGCTAATAATATTGATAGAGCAGTAAGCACATACTTGCATTCAGGCAAAGGTAAAGGTTTTTTAACATTATATAAAAATTAAGCATTCTGTAGTCGGAATAGTTCATTGGTATTGCTTGTTAATGCTCCCAACACATCATGGTCAACAAATTTCTTTTACAAACATTTTTGCAGGCAACTTCAAACACAAAATGGAGGCATGATACATAACTTGACAATTTTGTGCGGTTCCTGTAAGCACAAAATTTTTGCTTATATAAATTTTGCCTGTTTCACAAATCTTTGTAATGAACCAGTTTTTAAATAGTGTAAATTTTTTAACTAAGGTTACATACTCTTTTTCCCAGATGTGTCCTCTTTCTTGTCCATAAAATTTGTCACAGATGTTATTAAAATGTCAGATATAACCTTTGTATGTATTATTAATATATCGTTATATTTTTCATTTTTTCAAATAATATAATTTTGTTATATATTAATTTTCTAGTAATGTGTGCAGCATTTTATTACACATTACTACCCACATGTTGTTCTTAAGCATATAGAAAAAATATTTTAAGTGATCTGAAAACTTAGAATGTCGTTAAAAATAGCACAGTTTTTGTTTAATATTCCTGCATGCAATACAAATGTACAGCTATATCTTCTGTAATGAACTGATAGTGAACAGAAGAAACAAAGAAGCTCAACATGGATCCTGTTAAAGAAATTTTGTTTTGGTATATCGAGTACAAAGACTTAAAATATATATTTTAAAGTGATTTTCTCAAAATAAATGAACAACTGTTGAAAAAGATCAACTCGACCAAAAAGTATGAGTGTACCGTGGCAAGAATTCAATGAAAACAATACATATTCCTGAATACCCAAGGAAAATCATTTTACAGTTTAAAAAAATATATATTAAGGTTATTACATGGTGACAATGTATATAGTACCCTCTCTTTTACAACTGACAAAGAAAAATCCCTCTTTTCTGGGGTTGGAAATAGGTAACCATATTTTAATGGTCATTATTTAAGGCCATTTCATTAATGTCTGTTTGGTCCCAGTTAGTAAATGACAGTATCAAAAGTTCTGTGCGTAGGACTATATACAACAAAGTAGTCACATTGCTTATGTTTGCTGACTACTTTCCCTCAGAGTAGTCCCTTGTGCAATAATAAACCACTCCCTGCATTTTTTCCACTTCTGGAAATAGTGGAATGTCTGCTCTCTGGATGTCCTGTTCTTGAGTTCCGAGCAGGAACTGCGATTACTACTCAGTTTCATCAACTGTTTTGAAATAGCAATCCTTCACCTTAAGCATCATCTTCGGGAAGGAGAAAAAGTTGCTGAGAGCTAAATTCAGCTAGTCGGGTGGGTGTGGAAGGATAGTCATGCTGTTGTGGCCTTAAAAAAAAAACTGGTTTTTAATGCTTTATGAGCTGGTGTATTGTGATAATGGAGTGTATTCAGTTGCTTTGCACTGCAGTTCAGGTCTTTTTAAGAAGAGGTACAGAATCCTGAGTGCAGACTTTGTAGCAATGGTGTGCATGTGCAATCAGATGTGAGGATTATTGCCTGTATTGTTTCTATAGATATAGTATGAGTCAGTCAAATATAAATCAAGTTTTTTGCAAGCGACTTTATTAATTGATTTATTTACAAATTATACATACATCAATTTCCACATAGTTTCCATTAACATCCACACACTTTTCCCAGTGATTGGCAGTTTTTTGGGTGTGTGAGAAGCCATTGTGCACAAATTCTTCCACCTCTTTATTGTCAGAAAGTCGTTGTCCTAACACTTCTTTCTGAGATCCAAGCAAATGGTAGTCGCTTGGTGACAAATTGAGACCGTGTGGAGGATGTTCAATAGTGGCACAGTTGATTTACTACAGTTTCTCTTGAAACATGGCAGCAGTATGGGACATAGCGTTATTGTGTAAAAGCAACACACTATGGATCAGGACATCACATCTTTTGGAGTGATATGTTGCTTTCATTTTGTCCGGCCATTTGAAGTAGTATGTCTTTACAGGAGTGGTTTTATTTTGCGAACACCATTCCATACTCGACCTCATTTCAAGGGTGTAGTGGTGTACCCATGTCTCGTCACAAGTACAAATCCACTTCAAAAATGCATCCCCTTCAGCTTCATATCGAATCGAAAGTCTCTGATTTCAACTCTCTGAAATTTCAGCTCGCTCAATACTTTGAATGGCTTTCAAAATGCGGGGAACCCATCGTGCAGACATTTTCTGGTACGTCAACTCATTTTTAATAATTGATTACACACTGCCATGGCTTATGCCGATTTTTTAATTCATTTTATCAACTGTTACACAGGTCACCTTTAGTGATGTTGTGAACTTCATTAATTACTTCCATGTTCCATAAGGAAATGGAAGTATGATCATGGCAAAAAAAATTGTGTTCGAGATAACGGCTGATTCTGATTGTACTACCCTCAAAACATGAAGAAAAGTCATTTTTCAAAAAGTGTGTGTGTGTAGAATTTTTTCTATAACGAATGATAACTGCCACACATTCAAACAACCAAATAATTTTTTGCATACATCCCTGAATTGTAGAGGACTCAAGGCCTATTAATTTTGGTGATGATCGGTTACAGGAAAAAGGTAGTTTACCTGCAACGTTTTATGTTTTAAGAAGAGTAAAGTACTTAATTTTAATAAATAAACTATCCTGATAAGAAGATCATAATAATCCACTGTAGAAACTTATATGAAATATGTATAAATGAAGAGGCTAGTTGAACGGGGTGGGGGAAATTTTCTATAAATGAAAATTATAGTTGAAGGGGGAGGGGATAATATTTTATATGTACACTACGTTATCGGCAACAAAGAAGTAGTTTGTTGTTAAAATTCCTTCCCGGGCTGTTTGGCCGTAGTCCAATGTTTTCTGCAAAACCAGACGTTTCGGCAGTGCCATCTCAGTGAAAATCGAGTGCGATAACATGAGGTGATATACGTTAGTGACCAAAGTACCGTGGTTAAGGCTGAAGCAATAAGTATAAAGCAGTAGTTTCTATGGAAATATTTCATTTCGAAAATGATTTTAAATATAAATCTTAGAACATGGAAGTCATGTATGGTTCTCCATACCCATATTTTTTAAAGTGTTATGGTGGTTTTTGGCTGATTTAGATGAGTCAAATTTTGACCACTATAAAAGGACTTGTGCCATGCAAACACTTGTGTGTTTTTTCTTATAACATCTCTTCACTAAACTGAGTGTAATCTTTGCAAAATTTCACTTTTTTTAATTTTTTCATTTGTAAAAAAATTAATTATAATACGTTGTGGAATGCCATTAGGCACCATGGATGTTTATATACTAACTGGATGCCCGACTGCCAACCCTGTATGCTTGCGAGACTGAAGCAAGTGTGACGTCACGCCGCCATCTTTAAAACGGGCAAGAGATCTCGAGCCCACAGTTCTACCTATAAAACTGGTACATAATTGTGCCATTAATTACGCGACAATTAATTATTTTTTGATGATAAATACACGCTACGGTACGTCCTGAATAATACGATTTTTTGTCAAACCCATCAGCCCGAATGGTAATTCTCACTTACCTGTTAAATCTTTTGCTATTTACACTCGTAATCAAAGAATTTATTAGCCGACACCGTGGGATCATAGTGTTATGGGAACGTAAAATGAAATTTAAAAACAAAAGTTTCTCAACGAAGAATTAGAAATAAAAAGCTGTATTTCCAACTTTCATTATTATTAGGGCTATTTATCTGTATGAAAAGTTACCGGTACTCACCAGGAACTCGCGAGTTCAATTCCGGGGGAGATAGATCGATGTAAAATTTTGGAAAATTCTATAGAGATAAATGAAATTATAAATCTTGAGAAACTTGGGCTCAAGGAGTAGTTGTTTATAATGTATACAAACATTTTTTGTCTAATCACCTGCCAGCGGCGCCCGGGAAAAATTGTTATAAACAAATTGAAATAAAAATTCAGTTTTTCGCTCATATCTCCGTTAATTGTACCCGTAGCTTAATTTTACAAGAGTTAAATTTTAAAGCTAAGGAAATTCTACACGAATTTCATTTTAAAAATATTTTTGTACGAGCAAAAATAAGCGCACTATAAAAAATTGTAAGTAAGAGGGGACCGCGCACCTGCGGTTCTCCACCATTCTATTATATATAATAATAGCACGTTTCCCCACCATTCTATTTTTTTATTATATACTTGCATAATCTCAAAATATTCATATTGAAAAGAGAAATGTATATAGAAGTTATAGATAACCATCGTCGAATTGAAATTACTAAAAGTTGCTGAACAACGCTTGAGCGTGAGACGCGTTGCATCTTCCGTCTCTCTCTTACCTATAGCGCAAACGAACGAAATTAAACTATTATTTACTGCTGAAATATTAATTTTACGAAAAAATTACTAGAGTACTTTTTTGTAGATCTCCATTAGAATAACATTTTTTTGTTACAAATTTTTTTGATTGGATCAGTGATTGGATACCAATTTAATGGTATAAAATTTAATGATTATGCATGCCTTATTTATTAATTTTATTTACTAATTATTATTGCAAACACCTAAAAACGGTGGTTATTTGAACGTCACAACATACTCGACAACACCTGTAAGTTGCACAAAAATAAAATATTTTTTTATAACTTTTCCAGGTATCGATTTTTTGGCAAATTTTGGAGTCGCGCGGCTATCGGTTGAAGTAGCAACTAATTATTATTAATTATCCCAATTTAACCGTAAATTTTCATACCTATTATAATTAAATCTTAAAGGGCAAGGTTTAAGCTTTCTAAATAGCCCAAAAAGAAGTGTCCTGATTATTGCACTTATCGCATAATTATATTTTGAAATTAAGTTATTTTTTTAGTTACGATTTTTCCAAAAAAGTGGATTTTAAAAATGGCGAATCTTAAAAACTAAATTTTTGTAATTTTTTTTTATTCCTTGTAGTAATCAACCAAAGGGTCTAGAAAATGAATTTATACGTGAAAGTTCATTATAAAATTAATTGTTTATTTAATTTCATATTCTTTAAAAAAACAGCATTTTGTAATTTCATCTCTTGTACAATATACACATAATGAAATCTTAAACCTTTTTTCATAATAGTCGCATGTAAAAAACTATCATTTTTCGATAGGCACTTTGTTTTGTTAAAATAGTTCAATTTAAACAAGAGTTATAAAGTTCAATGAAGCGCGCGCGTGCCTCCGCTCGCTAGCCTCGTCCCCCACCACGACAGAATTATACGTTATAAACATTTAGACCTCCCGCGCTTGTTTTTGCTCGCACAAAAATATTTTTAAGATGAAATTTGTGTAGAATTTCTTCAGCTTTAAAATTTAACTCTTGTAAAATTAAGCTACGGGCAAAATTGACGGAGATATGAGCGAAAAACTGAATTTTTTTAAAATTTGTTTATAACAATTTTTCCCGGGCGCCGCCGGCAGGTGATTAGACAAAAAATGTTTGGCTACTTCGATTTTTTTTGTTCAATTCAGGCTTACGCCGACAGTTTTCCTGCACTATATAAGGAGGTGGATGACAAAAAATCGCTGCAAAACAAAACATGCCCCTTACGCAAAAAACTGCATGTTCTCTCCTTTTTTCCGTCGATTTGTGCAACCTACAGCACAACAAGAGTCAGGCATTTTATCTTCTTTTCGAAGTGATAAGTCAAGCAAGCATTAAATCAATTTACACTCCAAAAGGTCCGCACAAATCAACCTAACACCACGTCTGTTTACATTTTTTGTCCGTTTTAAAGATGGCGGCGTGACGTCACACTTGCTTCACTAGAGAGCGCCCTGTCGGGCATCCAGTTATATTAACATCCATGTTAGGCACTAATACATGTGCAATGTCATTGCTCACGTGTCTTTTAACAACTAACAGAACAATAGCATGCGGATGCGAACTGCAATAATGAGTCTAGGACACACCCACTGCTCGCACCTGTGTAGTCTTGACACCAACTGTTCAGATGTTTCATTGTTGCAAAGAATTTACAGTTTATATTTGACTGACCTTCATATCTATGTTGCAAAAGCAGCACCGTCGCATGCTAAATTGATGGATATTGATTGTAACATTTTCATGGCAACAACAGGTTAAGTGTATATTATTTCATATTGATATTGTTGACTTAAATGGTCACATTCATGTGTTCATTTAATTATATGAACAAATTTTTTAATATCACTATTTTAATGTAATTTGTAGAGATTCTAAGTTTATTATTATTGTAATATTATGGCTTGCACAGAGATGTACGTTTGTAATCCTTTCCTACGCATTTTTGACTTGACAGTAAGCATAGGCACAATGTTCTGTGTGCCACAAAAATAAAACCAAAACAGTATGTAGTTATGTGGATAAAAAAGCATTAAATGAAAGTTTGAAAGTCATTTTCACATCCAACATTCGTACTGCATAATGTACTACTACAACTGCGGAACACTAATTTTTAGATACAAAGTTTTACCTTCACTTGATGTAGCTTTCCGCCAATCGTAAACTAGGACAGTGCCGTGCAGATAATGGCTCGGGTTTTTTACATTTAATTATATGACGGATATTTTAATCTCCCGTAGTTTAATATAGTTTGTAGAGATTTAACTTTTATATTTATCTATTTGATTATTACTGCTAATAATATTGATAGAGCAGTAAGCACATACTTGCATTCAGGCAAAGGTAAAGGTTTTTTAACATTATATAAAAATTAAGCATTCTGTAGTCGGAATAGTTCATTGGTATTGCTTGTTAATGCTCCCAACACATCATGGTCAACAAATTTCTTTTACAAACATTTTTGCAGGCAACTTCAAACACAAAATGGAGGCATGATACATAACTTGACAATTTTGTGCGGTTCCTGTAAGCACAAAATTTTTGCTTATATAAATTTTGCCTGTTTCACAAATCTTTGTAATGAACCAGTTTTTAAATAGTGTAAATTTTTTTAACTAAGGTTACATACTCTTTTTCCCAGATGTGTCCTCTTTCTTGTCCATAAAATTTGTCACAGATGTTATTAAAATGTCAGATATAACCTTTGTATGTATTATTAATATATCGTTATATTTTTCATTTTTTCAAATAATATAATTTTGTTATATATTAATTTTCTAGTAATGTGTGCAGCATTTTATTACACATTACTACCCACATGTTGTTCTTAAGCATATAGAAAAAATATTTTAAGTGATCTGAAAACTTAGAATGTCGTTAAAAATAGCACAGTTTTTGTTTAATATTCCTGCATGCAATACAAATGTACAGCTATATCTTCTGTAATGAACTGATAGTGAACAGAAGAAACAAAGAAGCTCAACATGGATCCTGTTAAAGAAATTTTGTTTTGGTATATCGAGTACAAAGACTTAAAATATATATTTTAAAGTGATTTTCTCAAAATAAATGAACAACTGTTGAAAAAGATCAACTCGACCAAAAAGTATGAGTGTACCGTGGCAAGAATTCAATGAAAACAATACATATTCCTGAATACCCAAGGAAAATCATTTTACAGTTTAAAAAAATATATATTAAGGTTATTACATGGTGACAATGTATATAGTACCCTCTCTTTTACAACTGACAAAGAAAAATCCCTCTTTTCTGGGGTTGGAAATAGGTAACCATATTTTAATGGTCATTATTTAAGGCCATTTCATTAATGTCTGTTTGGTCCCAGTTAGTAAATGACAGTATCAAAAGTTCTGTGCGTAGGACTATATACAACAAAGTAGTCACATTGCTTATGTTTGCTGACTACTTTCCCTCAGAGTAGTCCCTTGTGCAATAATAAACCACTCCCTGCATTTTTTCCACTTCTGGAAATAGTGGAATGTCTGCTCTCTGGATGTCCTGTTCTTGAGTTCCGAGCAGGAACTGCGATTACTACTCAGTTTCATCAACTGTTTTGAAATAGCAATCCTTCACCTTAAGCATCATCTTCGGGAAGGAGAAAAAGTTGCTGAGAGCTAAATTCAGCTAGTCGGGTGGGTGTGGAAGGATAGTCATGCTGTTGTGGCCTTCAAAAAAAAACTGGTTTTTAATGCTTTATGAGCTGGTGTATTGTGATAATGGAGTGTATTCAGTTGCTTTGCACTGCAGTTCAGGTCTTTTTAAGAAGAGGTACAGAATCCTGAGTGCAGACTTTGTAGCAATGGTGTGCATGTGCAATCAGATGTGAGGATTATTGCCTGTATTGTTTCTATAGATATAGTATGAGTCAGTCAAATATAAATCAAGTTTTTTGCAAGCGACTTTATTAATTGATTTATTTACAAATTATACATACATCAATTTCCACATAGTTTCCATTAACATCCACACACTTTTCCCAGTGATTGGCAGTTTTTTGGGTGTGTGAGAAGCCATTGTGCACAAATTCTTCCACCTCTTTATTGTCAGAAAGTCGTTGTCCTAACACTTCTTTCTGAGATCCAAGCAAATGGTAGTCGCTTGGTGACAAATTGAGACCGTGTGGAGGATGTTCAATAGTGGCACAGTTGATTTACTACAGTTTCTCTTGAAACATGGCAGCAGTATGGGACATAGCGTTATTGTGTAAAAGCAACACACTATGGATCAGGACATCACATCTTTTGGAGTGATATGTTGCTTTCATTTTGTCCGGCCATTTGAAGTAGTATGTCTTTACAGGAGTGGTTTTATTTTGCGAACACCATTCCATACTCGACCTCATTTCAAGGGTGTAGTGGTGTACCCATGTCTCGTCACAAGTACAAATCCACTTCAAAAATGCATCCCCTTCAGCTTCATATCGAATCGAAAGTCTCTGATTTCAACTCTCTGAAATTTCAGCTCGCTCAATACTTTGAATGGCTTTCAAAATGCGGGGAACCCATCGTGCAGACATTTTCTGGTACGTCAACTCATTTTTAATAATTGATTACACACTGCCATGGCTTATGCCGATTTTTTAATTCATTTTATCAACTGTTACACAGGTCACCTTTAGTGATGTTGTGAACTTCATTAATTACTTCCATGTTCCATAAGGAAATGGAAGTATGATCATGGCAAAAAAAATTGTGTTCGAGATAACGGCTGATTCTGATTGTACTACCCTCAAAACATGAAGAAAAGTCATTTTTCAAAAAGTGTGTGTGTGTAGAATTTTTTCTATAACGAATGATAACTGCCACACATTCAAACAACCAAATAATTTTTTGCATACATCCCTGAATTGTAGAGGACTCAAGGCCTATTAATTTTGGTGATGATCGGTTACAGGAAAAAGGTAGTTTACCTGCAACGTTTTATGTTTTAAGAAGAGTAAAGTACTTAATTTTAATAAATAAACTATCCTGATAAGAAGATCATAATAATCCACTGTAGAAACTTAGATGAAATATGTATAAATGAAGAGGCTAGTTGAACGGGGTGGGGGAAATTTTCTATAAATGAAAATTATAGTTGAAGGGGGAGGGGATAATATTTTATATGTACACTACGTTATCGGCAACAAAGAAGTAGTTTGTTGTTAAAATTCCTTCCCGGGCTGTTTGGCCGTAGTCCAATGTTTTCTGCAAAACCAGACGTTTCGGCAGTGCCATCTCAGTGAAAATCGAGTGCGATAACGTGAGGTGATATACGTTAGTGACCAAAGTACCGTGGTTAAGGCTGAAGCAATAAGTATAAAGCAGTAGTTTCTATGGAAATATTTCATTTCGAAAATGATTTTAAATATAAATCTTAGAACATGGAAGTCATGTATGGTTCTCCATACCCATATTTTTTAAAGTGTTATAGTGGTTTTTGGCTGATTTAGATGAGTCAAATTTTGACCACTATAAAAGGACTTGTGCCATGCAAACACTTGTGTGTTTTTTCTTATAACATCTCTTCACTAAACTGAGTGTAATCTTTGCAAAATTTCACTTTTTTTAATTTTTTCATTTGTAAAAAAATTAATTATAATACGTTGTGGAATGCCATTAGGCACCATGGATGTTTATATACTAACTGGATGCCCGACTGCCAACCCTGTATGCTTGCGAGACTGAAGCAAGTGTGACGTCACGCCGCCATCTTTAAAACGGGCAAGAGATCTCGAGCCCACAGTTCTACCTATAAAACTGGTACATAATTGTGCCATTAATTACGCGACAATTAATTATTTTTTGATGATAAATACACGCTACGGTACGTCCTGAATAATACGATTTTTTGTCAAACCCATCAGCCCGAATGGTAATTCTCACTTACCTGTTAAATCTTTTGCTATTTACACTCGTAATCAAAGAATTTATTAGCCGGCACCGTGGGATCATAGTGTTATGGGAACGTAAAATGAAATTTAAAAACAAAAGTTTCTCAACGAAGAATTAGAAATAAAAAGCTGTATTTCCAACTTTCATTATTATTAGGGCTATTTATCTGTATGAAAAGTTACCGGTACTCACCAGGAACTCGCGAGTTCAATTCCGGGAGAGATAGATCGATGTAAAATTTTGGAAAATTCTATAGAGATAAATGAAATTATAAATCTTGAGAAACTTGGGCTCAAGGAGTAGTTGTTTATAATGTATACAAACATTTTTTGTCTAATCACCTGCCAGCGGCGCCCGGGAAAAATTGTTATAAACAAATAAAAATAAAAATTCAGTTTTTCGCTCATATCTCCGTTAATTGTACCCGTAGCTTAATTTTACAAGAGTTAAATTTTAAAGCTAAGGAAATTCTACACGAATTTCGTTTTAAAAATATTTTTGTACGAGCAAAAATAAGCGCACTATAAAAAATTGTAAGTAAGAGGGGACCGCGCACCTGCGGTTCTCCACCATTCTATTATATATAATAATAGCACGTTTCCCCACCATTCTATTTTTTTATTATATACTTGCATAATCTCAAAATATTCATATTGAAAAGAGAAATGTATATAGAAGTTATAGATAACCATCGTCGAATTGAAATTACTAAAAGTTGCTGAACAACGCTTGAGCGTGAGACGCGTTGCATCTTCCGTCTCTCTCTTACCTATAGCGCAAACGAACGAAATTAAACTATTATTTACTGCTGAAATATTAATTTTACGAAAAAATTACTAGAGTACTTTTTTGTAGATCTCCATTAGAATAACATTTTTTTGTTACAAATTTTTTTGATTGGATCAGTGATTGGATACCAATTTAATGGTATAAAATTTAATGATTATGCATGCCTTATTTATTAATTTTATTTACTAATTATTATTGCAAACACCTAAAAACGGTGGTTATTTGAACGTCACAACATACTCGACAACACCTGTAAGTTGCACAAAAATAAAATATTTTTTTATAACTTTTCCAGGCATCGATTTTTTGGCAAATTTTGGAGTCGCGCGGCTATCGGTTGAAGTAGCAACTAATTATTATTAATTATCCCAATTTAACCGTAAATTTTCATACCTATTATAATTAAATCTTAAAGGGCAAGGTTTAAGCTTTCTAAATAGCCCAAAAAGAAGTGTCCTGATTATTGCACTTATCGCATAATTATATTTTGAAATTAAGTTATTTTTTTAGTTACGATTTTTCCAAAAAAGTGGATTTTAAAAATGGCGAATCTTAAAAACTAAATTTTTGTAATTTTTTTTTATTCCTTGTAGTAATCAACCAAAGGGTCTAGAAAATGAATTTATACGTGAAAGTTCATTATAAAATTAATTGTTTATTTAATTTCATATTCTTTAAAAAAACAGCATTTTGTAATTTCATCTCTTGTACAATATACACATAATGAAATCTTAAACCTTTTTTCATAATAGTCGCATGTAAAAAACTATCATTTTTCGATAGGCACTTTGTTTTGTTAAAATAGTTCAATTTAAACAAGAGTTATAAAGTTCAATGAAGCGCGCGCGTGCCTCCGCTCGCTAGCCTCGTCCCCCACCACGACAGAATTATACGTTATAAACATTTAGACCTCCCGCGCTTGTTTTTGCTCGCACAAAAATATTTTTAAGATGAAATTTGTGTAGAATTTCTTCAGCTTTAAAATTTAACTCTTGTAAAATTAAGCTACGGGCAAAATTAACGGAGATATGAGCGAAAAACTGAATTTTTTTAAAATTTGTTTATAACAATTTTTCCCGGGCGCCGCCGGCAGGTGATTAGACAAAAAATGTTTGGCTACTTCGATTTTTTTTGTTCAATTCAGGCTTACGCCGACAGTTTTCCTGCACTATATAAGGAGGTGGATGACAAAAAATCGCTGCAAAACAAAACATGCCCCTTACGCAAAAAACTGCATGTTCTCTCCTTTTTTCCGTCGATTTGTGCAACCTACAGCACAACAAGAGTCAGGCATTTTATCTTCTTTTCGAATTGATAAGTCAAGCAAGCATTAAATCAATTTACATTCCAAAATGTCCGCACAAATCAACCTAACACCACGTCTGTTTACATTTTTTGTCCGTTTTAAAGATGGCGGCGTGACGTCACACTTGCTTCACTAGAGAGCGCCCTGTCGGGCATCCATTATATTAACATCCATGTTAGGCACTAATACATGTGCAATGTCATTGCTCACGTGTCTTTTAACAACTAACAGAACAATAGCATGCGGATGCGAACTGCAATAATGAGTCTAGGACACACCCACTGCTCGCACCTGTGTAGTCTTGACACCAACTGTTCAGATGTTTCATTGTTGCAAAGAATTTACAGTTTATATTTGACTGACCTTCATATCTATGTTGCAAAAGCAGCACCGTCGCATGCTAAATTGATGGATATTGATTGTAACATTTTCATGGCAACAACAGGTTAAGTGTATATTATTTCATATTGATATTGTTGACTTAAATGGTCACATTCATGTGTTCATTTAATTATATGAACAAATTTTTTAATATCACTATTTTAATGTAATTTGTAGAGATTCTAAGTTTATTATTATTGTAATATTATGGCTTGCACAGAGATGTACGTTTGTAATCCTTTCCTACGCATTTTTGACTTGACAGTAAGCATAGGCACAATGTTCTGTGTGCCACAAAAATAAAACCAAAACAGTATGTAGTTATGTGGATAAAAAAGCATTAAATGAAAGTTTGAAAGTCATTTTCACATCCAACATTCGTACTGCATAATGTACTACTACAACTGCGGAACACTAATTTTTAGATACAAATTTTTACCTTCACTTGATGTAGCTTTCCGCCAATCGTAAACTAGGACAGTGCCGTGCAGATAATGGCTCGGGTTTTTTACATTTAATTATATGACGGATATTTTAATCTCCTGTAGTTTAATATAGTTTGTAGAGATTTAACTTTTATATTTATCTATTTGATTATTACTGCTAATAATATTGATAGAGCAGTAAGCACATACTTGCATTCAGGCAAAGGTAAAGGTTTTTTAACATTATATAAAAATTAAGCATTCTGTAGTCGGAATAGTTCATTGGTATTGCTTGTTAATGCTCCCAACACATCATGGTCAACAAATTTCTTTTACAAACATTTTTGCAGGCAACTTCAAACACAAAATGGAGGCATGATACATAACTTGACAATTTTGTGCGGTTCCTGTAAGCACAAAATTTTTGCTTATATAAATTTTGCCTGTTTCACAAATCTTTGTAATGAACCAGTTTTTAAATAGTGTAAATTTTTTTAACTAAGGTTACATACTCTTTTTCCCAGATGTGTCCTCTTTCTTGTCCATAAAATTTGTCACAGATGTTATTAAAATGTCAGATATAACCTTTGTATGTATTATTAATATATCGTTATATTTTTCATTTTTTCAAATAATATAATTTTGTTATATATTAATTTTCTAGTAATGTGTGCAGCATTTTATTACACATTACTACCCACATGTTGTTCTTAAGCATATAGAAAAAATATTTTAAGTGATCTGAAAACTTAGAATGTCGTTAAAAATAGCACAGTTTTTGTTTAATATTCCTGCATGCAATACAAATGTACAGCTATATCTTCTGTAATGAACTGATAGTGAACAGAAGAAACAAAGAAGCTCAACATGGATCCTGTTAAAGAAATTTTGTTTTGGTATATCGAGTACAAAGACTTAAAATATATATTTTAAAGTGATTTTCTCAAAATAAATGAACAACTGTTGAAAAAGATCAACTCGACCAAAAAGTATGAGTGTACCGTGGCAAGAATTCAATGAAAACAATACATATTTCTGAATACCCAAGGAAAATCATTTTACAGTTTAAAAAAATATATATTAAGGTTATTACATGGTGACAATGTATATAGTACCCTCTCTTTTACAACTGACAAAGAAAAATCCCTCTTTTCTGGGGTTGGAAATAGGTAACCATATTTTAATGGTCATTATTTAAGGCCATTTCATTAATGTCTGTTTGGTCCCAGTTAGTAAATGACAGTATCAAAAGTTCTGTGCGTAGGACTATATACAACAAAGTAGTCACATTGCTTATGTTTGCTGACTACTTTCCCTCAGAGTAGTCCCTTGTGCAATAATAAACCACTCCCTGCATTTTTTCCACTTCTGGAAATAGTGGAATGTCTGCTCTCTGGATGTCCTGTTCTTGAGTTCCGAGCAGGAACTGCGATTACTACTCAGTTTCATCAACTGTTTTGAAATAGCAATCATTCACCTTAAGCATCATCTTCGGGAAGGAGAAAAAGTTGCTGAGAGCTAAATTCAGCAAGTCGGGTGGGTGTGGAAGGATAGTCATGCTGTTGTGGCCTTCAAAAAAAAACTGGTTTTTAATGCTTTATGAGCTGGTGTATTGTGATAATGGAGTGTATTCAGTTGCTTTGCACTGCAGTTCAGGTCTTTTTAAGAAGAGGTACAGAATCCTGAGTGCAGACTTTGTAGCAATGGTGTGCATGTGCAATCAGATGTGAGGATTATTGCCTGTATTGTTTCTATAGATATAGTATGAGTCAGTCAAATATAAATCAAGTTTTTTGCAAGCGACTTTATTAATTGATTTATTTACAAATTATACATACATCAATTTCCACATAGTTTCCATTAACATCCACACACTTTTCCCAGTGATTGGCAGTTTTTTGGGTGTGTGAGAAGCCATTGTGCACAAATTCTTCCACCTCTTTATTGTCAGAAAGTCGTTGTCCTAACACTTCTTTCTGAGATCCAAGCAAATGGTAGTCGCTTGGTGACAAATTGAGACCGTGTGGAGGATGTTCAATAGTGGCACAGTTGATTTACTACAGTTTCTCTTGAAACATGGCAGCAGTATGGGACATAGCGTTATTGTGTAAAAGCAACACACTATGGATCAGGACATCACATCTTTTGGAGTGATATGTTGCTTTCATTTTGTCCGGCCATTTGAAGTAGTATGTCTTTACAGGAGTGGTTTTATTTTGCGAACACCATTCCATACTCGACATCATTTCAAGGGTGTAGTGGTGTACCCATGTCTCGTCACAAGTACAAATCCACTTCAAAAATGCATCCCCTTCAGCTTCATATCGAATCGAAAGTCTCTGATTTCAACTCTCTGAAATTTCAGCTCGCTCAATACTTTGAATGGCTTTCAAAATGCGGGGAACCCATCGTGCAGACATTTTCTGGTACGTCAACTCATTTTTAATAATTGATTACACACTGCCATGGCTTATGCCGATTTTTTAATTCATTTTATCAACTGTTACACAGGTCACCTTTAGTGATGTTGTGAACTTCATTAATTACTTCCATGTTCCATAAGGAAATGGAAGTATGATCATGGCAAAAAAAATTGTGTTCGAGATAACGGCTGATTCTGATTGTACTACCCTCAAAACATGAAGAAAAGTCATTTTTCAAAAAGTGTGTGTGTGTAGAATTTTTTCTATAACGAATGATAACTGCCACACATTCAAACAACCAAATAATTTTTTGCATACATCCCTGAATTGTAGAGGACTCAAGGCCTATTAATTTTGGTGATGATCGGTTACAGGAAAAAGGTAGTTTACCAGCAACGTTTTATGTTTTAAGAAGAGTAAAGTACTTAATTTTAATAAATAAACTATCCTGATAAGAAGATCATAATAATCCACTGTAGAAACTTAGATGAAATATGTATAAATGAAGAGGCTAGTTGAACGGGGTGGGGGAAATTTTCTATAAATGAAAATTATAGTTGAAGGGGGAGGGGATAATATTTTATATGTACACTACGTTATCGGCAACAAAGAAGTAGTTTGTTGTTAAAATTCCTTCCCGGGCTGTTTGGCCGTAGTCCAATGTTTTCTGCAAAACCAGACGTTTCGGCAGTGCCATCTCAGTGAAAATCGAGTGCGATAACGTGAGGTGATATACGTTAGTGACCAAAGTACCGTGGTTAAGGCTGAAGCAATAAGTATAAAGCAGTAGTTTCTATGAAAATATTTCATTTCGAAAATGATTTTAAATATAAATCTTAGAACATGGAAGTCATGTATGGTTCTCCATACCCATATTTTTTAAAGTGTTATGGTGGTTTTTGGCTGATTTAGATGAGTCAAATTTTGACCACTATAAAATGACTTGTGCCATGCAAACACTTGTGTGTTTTTTCTTATAACATCTCTTCACTAAACTGAGTGTAATCTTTGCAAAATTTCACTTTTTTTAATTTTTTCATTTGTAAAAAAATTAATTATAATACGTTGTGGAATGCCATTAGGCACCATGGATGTTTATATACTAACTGGATGCCCGACTGCCAACCCTGTATGCTTGCGAGACTGAAGCAAGTGTGACGTCACGCCGCCATCTTTAAAACGGGCAAGAGATCTCGAGCCCACAGTTCTACCTATAAAACTGGTACATAATTGTGCCATTAATTACGCGACAATTAATTATTTTTTGATGATAAATACACGCTACGGTACGTCCTGAATAATACGATTTTTTGTCAAACCCATCAGCCCGAATGGTAATTCTCACTTACCTGTTAAATCTTTTGCTATTTACACTCGTAATCAAAGAATTTATTAGCCGACACCGTGGGATCATAGTGTTATGGGAACGTAAAATGAAATTTAAAAATAAAAGTTTCTCAACGAAGAATTAGAAATAAAAAGCTGTATTTCCAACTTTCATTATTATTAGGGCTATTTATCTGTATGAAAAGTTACCGGTACTCACCAGGAACTCGCGAGTTCAATTCCGGGGGAGATAGATCGATGTAAAATTTTGGAAAATTCTATAGAGATAAATGAAATTATAAATCTTGAGAAACTTGGGCTCAAGGAGTAGTTGTTTATAATGTATACAAACATTTTTTGTCTAATCACCTGCCAGCGGCGCCCGGGAAAAATTGTTATAAACAAATTGAAATAAAAATTCAGTTTTTTGCTCATATCTCCGTTAATTGTACCCGTAGCTTAATTTTACAAGAGTTAAATTTTAAAGCTAAGGAAATTCTACACGAATTTCATTTTAAAAATATTTTTGTACGAGCAAAAATAAGCGCACTATAAAAAATTGTAAGTAAGAGGGGACCGCGCACCTGCGGTTCTCCACCATTCTATTATATATAATAATAGCACGTTTCCCCACCATTCTATTTTTTTATTATATACTTGCATAATCTCAAAATATTCATATTGAAAAGAGAAATGTATATAGAAGTTATAGATAACCATCGTCGAATTGAAATTACTAAAAGTTGCTGAACAACGCTTGAGCGTGAGACGCGTTGCATCTTCCGTCTCTCTCTTACCTATAGCGCAAACGAACGAAATTAAACTATTATTTACTGCTGAAATATTAATTTTACGAAAAAATTACTAGAGTACTTTTTTGTAGATCTCCATTAGAATAACATTTTTTTGTTACAAATTTTTTTGATTGGATCAGTGATTGGATACCAATTTAATGGTATAAAATTTAATGATTATGCATGCCTTATTTATTAATTTTATTTACTAATTATTATTGCAAACACCTAAAAACGGTGGTTATTTGAACGTCACAACATGCTCGACAACACCTGTAAGTTGCACAAAAATAAAATATTTTTTTATAACTTTTCCAGGCATCGATTTTTTGGCAAATTTTGGAGTCGCGCGGCTATCGGTTGAAGTAGCAACTAATTATTATTAATTATCCCAATTTAACCGTAAATTTTCATACCTATTATAATTAAATCTTAAAGGGCAAGGTTTAAGCTTTCTAAATAGCCCAAAAAGAAGTGTCCTGATTATTGCACTTATCGCATAATTATATTTTGAAATTAAGTTATTTTTTTAGTTACGATTTTTCCAAAAAAGTGGATTTTAAAAATGGCGAATCTTAAAAACTAAATTTTTGTAATTTTTTTTTATTCCTTGTAGTAATCAACCAAAGGGTCTAGAAAATGAATTTATACGTGAAAGTTCATTATAAAATTAATTGTTTATTTAATTTCATATTCTTTAAAAAAACAGCATTTTGTAATTTCATCTCTTGTACAATATACACATAATGAAATCTTAAACCTTTTTTCATAATAGTCGCATGTAAAAAACTATCATTTTTCGATAGGCACTTTGTTTTGTTAAAATAGTTCAATTTAAACAAGAGTTATAAAGTTCAATGAAGCGCGCGCGTGCCTCCGCTCGCTAGCCTCGTCCCCCACCACGACAGAATTATACGTTATAAACATTTAGACCTCCCGCGCTTGTTTTTGCTCGCACAAAAATATTTTTAAGATGAAATTTGTGTAGAATTTCTTCAGCTTTAAAATTTAACTCTTGTAAAATTAAGCTACGGGCAAAATTAACGGAGATATGAGCGAAAAACTGAATTTTTTTTAAATTTGTTTATAACAATTTTTCCCGGGCGCCGCCGGCAGGTGATTAGACAAAAAATGTTTGGCTACTTCGATTTTTTTTGTTCAATTCAGGCTTACGCCGACAGTTTTCCTGCACTATATAAGGAGGTGGATGACAAAAAATCGCTGCAAAACAAAACATGCCCCTTACGCAAAAAACTGCATGTTCTCTCCTTTTTTCCGTCGATTTGTGCAACCTACAGCACAACAAGAGTCAGGCATTTTATCTTCTTTTCGAAGTGATAAGTCAAGCAAGCATTAAATCAATTTACACTCCAAAAGGTCCGCACAAATCAACCTAACACCACGTCTGTTTACATTTTTTGTCCGTTTTAAAGATGGCGGCGTGACGTCACACTTGCTTCACTAGAGAGCGCCCTGTCGGGCATCCAGTTATATTAACATCCATGTTAGGCACTAATACATGTGCAATGTCATTGCTCACGTGTCTTTTAACAACTAACAGAACAATAGCATGCGGATGCGAACTGCAATAATGAGTCTAGGACACACCCACTGCTCGCACCTGTGTAGTCTTGACACCAACTGTTCAGATGTTTCATTGTTGCAAAGAATTTACAGTTTATATTTGACTGACCTTCATATCTATGTTGCAAAAGCAGCACCGTCGCATGCTAAATTGATGGATATTGATTGTAACATTTTCATGGCAACAACAGGTTAAGTGTATATTATTTCATATTGATATTGTTGACTTAAATGGTCACATTCATGTGTTCATTTAATTATATGAACAAATTTTTTAATATCACTATTTTAATGTAATTTGTAGAGATTCTAAGTTTATTATTATTGTAATATTATGGCTTGCACAGAGATGTACGTTTGTAATCCTTTCCTACGCATTTTTGACTTGACAGTAAGCATAGGCACAATGTTCTGCGTGCCACAAAAATAAAACCAAAACAGTATGTAGTTATGTGGATAAAAAAGCATTAAATGAAAGTTTGAAAGTCATTTTCACATCCAACATTCGTACTGCATAATGTACTACTACAACTGCGGAACACTAATTTTTAGATACAAATTTTTACCTTCACTTGATGTAGCTTTCCGCCAATCGTAAACTAGGACAGTGCCGTGCAGATAATGGCTCTGGTTTTTTACATTTAATTATATGATGGATATTTTAATCTCCCGTAGTTTAATATAGTTTGTAGAGATTTAACTTTTATATTTATCTATTTGATTATTACTGCTAATAATATTGATAGAGCAGTAAGCACATACTTGCATTCAGGCAAAGGTAAAGGTTTTTTAACATTATATAAAAATTAAGCATTCTGTAGTCGGAATAGTTCATTGGTATTGCTTGTTAATGCTCCCAACACATCATGGTCAACAAATTTCTTTTACAAACATTTTTGCAGGCAACTTCAAACACAAAATGGAGGCATGATACATAACTTGACAATTTTGTGCGGTTCCTGTAAGCACAAAATTTTTGCTTATATAAATTTTGCCTGTTTCACAAATCTTTGTAATGAACCAGTTTTTAAATAGTGTAAATTTTTTTAACTAAGGTTACATACTCTTTTTCCCAGATGTGTCCTCTTTCTTGTCCATAAAATTTGTCACAGATGTTATTAAAATGTCAGATATAACCTTTGTATGTATTATTAATATATCGTTATATTTTTCATTTTTTCAAATAATATAATTTTGTTATATATTAATTTTCTAGTAATGTGTGCAGCATTTTATTACTCATTACTACCCACATGTTGGTCTTAAGCATATAGAAAAAATATTTTAAGTGATCTGAAAACTTAGAATGTCGTTAAAAATAGCACAGTTTTTGTTTAATATTCCTGCATGCAATACAAATGTACAGCTATATCTTCTGTAATGAACTGATAGTGAACAGAAGAAACAAAGAAGCTCAACATGGATCCTGTTAAAGAAATTTTGTTTTGGTATATCGAGTACAAAGACTTAAAATATATATTTTAAAGTGATTTTCTCAAAATAAATGAACAACTGTTGAAAAAGATCAACTCGACCAAAAAGTATGAGTGTACCGTGGCAAGAATTCAATGAAAACAATACATATTCCTGAATACCCAAGGAAAATCATTTTACAGTTTAAAAAAATATATATTAAGGTTATTACATGGTGACAATGTATATAGTACCCTCTCTTTTACAACTGACAAAGAAAAATCCCTCTTTTCTGGGGTTGGAAATAGGTAACCATATTTTAATGGTCATTATTTAAGGCCATTTCATTAATGTCTGTTTGGTCCCAGTTAGTAAATGACAGTATCAAAAGTTCTGTGCGTAGGACTATATACAACAAAGTAGTCACATTGCTTATGTTTGCTGACTACTTTCCCTCAGAGTAGTCCCTTGTGCAATAATAAACCACTCCCTGCATTTTTTCCACTTCTGGAAATAGTGGAATGTTTGCTCTCTGGATGTCCTGTTCTTGAGTTCCGAGCAGGAACTGCGATTACTACTCAGTTTCATCAACTGTTTTGAAATAGCAATCCTTCACCTTAAGCATCATCTTCGGGAAGGAGAAAAAGTTGCTGAGAGCTAAATTCAGCTAGTCGGGTGGGTGTGGAAGGATAGTCATGCTGTTGTGGCCTTCAAAAAAAAACTGGTTTTTAATGCTTTATGAGCTGGTGTATTGTGATAATGGAGTGTATTCAGTTGCTTTGCACTGCAGTTCAGGTCTTTTTAAGAAGAGGTACAGAATCCTGAGTGCAGACTTTGTAGCAATGGTGTGCATGTGCAATCAGATGTGAGGATTATTGCCTGTATTGTTTCTATAGATATAGTATGAGTCAGTCAAATATAAATCAAGTTTTTTGCAAGCGACTTTATTAATTGATTTATTTACAAATTATACATACATCAATTTCCACATAGTTTCCATTAACATCCACACACTTTTCCCAGTGATTGGCAGTTTTTTGGGTGTGTGAGAAGCCATTGTGCACAAATTCTTCCACCTCTTTATTGTCAGAAAGTCGTTGTCCTAACACTTCTTTCTGAGATCCAAGCAAATGGTAGTCGCTTGGTGACAAATTGAGACCGTGTGGAGGATGTTCAATAGTGGCACAGTTGATTTACTACAGTTTCTCTTGAAACATGGCAGCAGTATGGGACATAGCGTTATTGTGTAAAAGCAACACACTATGGATCAGGACATCACATCTTTTGGAGTGATATGTTGCTTTCATTTTGTCCGGCCATTTGAAGTAGTATGTCTTTACAGGAGTGGTTTTATTTTGCGAACACCATTCCATACTCGACCTCATTTCAAGGGTGTAGTGGTGTACCCATGTCTCGTCACAAGTACAAATCCACTTCAAAAATGCATCCCCTTCAGCTTCATATCGAATCGAAAGTCTCTGATTTCAACTCTCTGAAATTTCAGCTCGCTCAATACTTTGAATGGCTTTCAAAATGCGGGGAACCCATCGTGCAGACATTTTCTGGTACGTCAACTCATTTTTAATAATTGATTACACACTGCCATGGCTTATGCCGATTTTTTAATTCATTTTATCAACTGTTACACAGGTCACCTTTAGTGATGTTGTGAACTTCATTAATTACTTCCATGTTCCATAAGGAAATGGAAGTATGATCATGGCAAAAAAAATTGTGTTCGAGATAACGGCTGATTCTGATTGTACTACCCTCAAAACATGAAGAAAAGTCATTTTTCAAAAAGTGTGTGTGTGTAGAATTTTTTCTATAACGAATGATAACTGCCACACATTCAAACAACCAAATAATTTTTTGCATACATCCCTGAATTGTAGAGGACTCAAGGCCTATTAATTTTGGTGATGATCGGTTACAGGAAAAAGGTAGTTTACCTGCAACGTTTTATGTTTTAAGAAGAGTAAAGTACTTAATTTTAATAAATAAACTATCCTGATAAGAAGATCATAATAATCCACTGTAGAAACTTAGATGAAATATGTATAAATGAAGAGGCTAGTTGAACGGGGTGGGGGAAATTTTCTATAAATGAAAATTATAGTTGAAGGGGGAGGGGATAATATTTTATATGTACACTACGTTATCGGCAACAAAGAAGTAGTTTGTTGTTAAAATTCCTTCCCGGGCTGTTTGGCCGTAGTCCAATGTTTTCTGCAAAACCAGACGTTTCGGCAGTGCCATCTCAGTGAAAATCGAGTGCGATAACGTGAGGTGATATACGTTAGTGACCAAAGTACCGTGGTTAAGGCTGAAGCAATAAGTATAAAGCAGTAGTTTCTATGGAAATATTTCATTTCGAAAATGATTTTAAATATAAATCTTAGAACATGGAAGTCATGTATGGTTCTCCATACCCATATTTTTTAAAGTGTTATGGTGGTTTTTGGCTGATTTAGATGAGTCAAATTTTGACCACTATAAAAGGACTTGTGCCATGCAAACACTTGTGTGTTTTTTCTTATAACATCTCTTCACTAAACTGAGTGTAATCTTTGCAAAATTTCACTTTTTTTAATTTTTTCATTTGTAAAAAAATTAATTATAATACGTTGTGGAATGCCATTAGGCACCATGGATGTTTATATACTAACTGGATGCCCGACTGCCAACCCTGTATGCTTGCGAGACTGAAGCAAGTGTGACGTCACGCCGCCATCTTTAAAACGGGCAAGAGATCTCGAGCCCACAGTTCTACCTATAAAACTGGTACATAATTGTGCCATTAATTACGCGACAATTAATTATTTTTTGATGATAAATACACGCTACGGTACGTCCTGAATAATACGATTTTTTGTCAAACCCATCAGCCCGAATGGTAATTCTCACTTACCTGTTAAATCTTTTGCTATTTACACTCGTAATCAAAGAATTTATTAGCCGACACCGTGGGATCATAGTGTTATGGGAACGTAAAATGAAATTTAAAAACAAAAGTTTCTCAACGAAGAATTAGAAATAAAAAGCTGTATTTCCAACTTTCATTATTATTAGGGCTATTTATCTGTATGAAAAGTTACCGGTACTCACCAGGAACTCGCGAGTTCAATTCCGGGGGAGATAGATCGATGTAAAATTTTGGAAAATTCTATAGAGATAAATGAAATTATAAATCTTGAGAAACTTGGGCTCAAGGAGTAGTTGTTTATAATGTATACAAACATTTTTTGTCTAATCACCTGCCAGCGGCGCCCGGGAAAAATTGTTATAAACAAATTGAAATAAAAATTCAGTTTTTCGCTCATATCTCCGTTAATTGTACCCGTAGCTTAATTTTACAAGAGTTAAATTTTAAAGCTAAGGAAATTCTACACGAATTTCATTTTAAAAATATTTTTGTACGAGCAAAAATAAGCGCACTATAAAAAATTGTAAGTAAGAGGGGACCGCGCACCTGCGGTTCTCCACCATTCTATTATATATAATAATAGCACGTTTCCCCACCATTCTATTTTTTTATTATATACTTGCATAATCTCAAAATATTCATATTGAAAAGAGAAATGTATATAGAAGTTATAGATAACCATCGTCGAATTGAAATTACTAAAAGTTGCTGAACAACGCTTGAGCGTGAGACGCGTTGCATCTTCCGTCTCTCTCTTACCTATAGCGCAAACGAACGAAATTAAACTATTATTTACTGCTGAAATATTAATTTTACGAAAAAATTACTAGAGTATTTTTTTGTAGATCTCCATTAGAATAACATTTTTTTGTTACAAATTTTTTTGATTGGATCAGTGATTGGATACCAATTTAATGGTATAAAATTTAATGATTATGCATGCCTTATTTATTAATTTTATTTACTAATTATTATTGCAAACACCTAAAAACGGTGGTTATTTGAATGCACAACATGCTCGACAACACCTGTAAGTTGCACAAAAATAAAATATTTTTTTATAACTTTTCCAGGCATCGATTTTTTGGCAAATTTTGGAGTCGCGCGGCTATCGGTTGAAGTAGCAACTAATTATTATTAATTATCCCAATTTAACCGTAAATTTTCATACCTATTATAATTAAATCTTAAAGGGCAAGGTTTAAGCTTTCTAAATAGCCCAAAAAGAAGTGTCCTGATTATTGCACTTATCGCATAATTATATTTTGAAATTAAGTTATTTTTTTAGTTACGATTTTTCCAAAAAAGTGGATTTTAAAAATGGCGAATCTTAAAAACTAAATTTTTGTAATTTTTTTTTATTCCTTGTAGTAATCAACCAAAGGGTCTAGAAAATGAATTTATACGTGAAAGTTCATTATAAAATTAATTGTTTATTTAATTTCATATTCTTTAAAAAAACAGCATTTTGTAATTTCATCTCTTGTACAATATACACATAATGAAATCTTAAACCTTTTTTCATAATAGTCGCATGTAAAAAACTATCATTTTTCGATAGGCACTTTGTTTTGTTAAAATAGTTCAATTTAAACAAGAGTTATAAAGTTCAATGAAGCGCGCGCGTGCCTCCGCTCGCTAGCCTCGTCCCCCACCACGACAGAATTATACGTTATAAACATTTAGACCTCCCGCGCTTGTTTTTGCTCGCACAAAAATATTTTTAAGATGAAATTTGTGTAGAATTTCTTCAGCTTTAAAATTTAACTCTTGTAAAATTAAGCTACGGGCAAAATTAACGGAGATATGAGCGAAAAACTGAATTTTTTTTAAATTTGTTTATAACAATTTTTCCCGGGCGCCGCCGGCAGGTGATTAGACAAAAAATGTTTGGCTACTTCGATTTTTTTTGTTCAATTCAGGCTTACGCCGACAGTTTTCCTGCACTATATAAGGAGGTGGATGACAAAAAATCGCTGCAAAACAAAACATGCCCCTTACGCAAAAAACTGCATGTTCTCTCCTTTTTTCCGTCGATTTGTGCAACCTACAGCACAACAAGAGTCAGGCATTTTATCTTCTTTTCGAAGTGATAAGTCAAGCAAGCATTAAATCAATTTACACTCCAAAAGGTCCGCACAAATCAACCTAACACCACGTCTGTTTACATTTTTTGTCCGTTTTAAAGATGGCGGCGTGACGTCACACTTGCTTCACTAGAGAGCGCCCTGTCGGGCATCCAGTTATATTAACATCCATGTTAGGCACTAATACATGTGCAATGTCATTGCTCACGTGTCTTTTAACAACTAACAGAACAATAGCATGCGGATGCGAACTGCAATAATGAGTCTAGGACACACCCACTGCTCGCACCTGTGTAGTCTTGACACCAACTGTTCAGATGTTTCATTGTTGCAAAGAATTTACAGTTTATATTTGACTGACCTTCATATCTATGTTGCAAAAGCAGCACCGTCGCATGCTAAATTGATGGATATTGATTGTAACATTTTCATGGCAACAACAGGTTAAGTGTATATTATTTCATATTGATATTGTTGACTTAAATGGTCACATTCATGTGTTCATTTAATTATATGAACAAATTTTTTAATATCACTATTTTAATGTAATTTGTAGAGATTCTAAGTTTATTATTATTGTAATATTATGGCTTGCACAGAGATGTACGTTTGTAATCCTTTCCTACGCATTTTTGACTTGACAGTAAGCATAGGCACAATGTTCTATGTGCCACAAAAATAAAACCAAAACAGTATGTAGTTATGTGGATAAAAAAGCATTAAATGAAAGTTTGAAAGTCATTTTCACATCCAACATTCGTACTGCATAATGTACTACTACAACTGCGGAACACTAATTTTTAGATACAAATTTTTACCTTCACTTGATGTAGCTTTCCGCCAATCGTAAACTAGGACAGTGCCGTGCAGATAATGGCTCGGGTTTTTTACATTTAATTATATGACGGATATTTTAATCTCCCGTAGTTTAATATAGTTTGTAGAGATTTAACTTTTATATTTATCTATTTGATTATTACTGCTAATAATATTGATAGAGCAGTAAGCACATACTTGCATTCAGGCAAAGGTAAAGGTTTTTTAACATTATATAAAAATTAAGCATTCTGTAGTCGGAATAGTTCATTGGTATTGCTTGTTAATGCTCCCAACACATCATGGTCAACAAATTTCTTTTACAAACATTTTTGCAGGCAACTTCAAACACAAAATGGAGGCATGATACATAACTTGACAATTTTGTGCGGTTCCTGTAAGCACAAAATTTTTGCTTATATAAATTTTGCCTGTTTCACAAATCTTTGTAATGAACCAGTTTTTAAATAGTGTAAATTTTTTTAACTAAGGTTACATACTCTTTTTCCCAGATGTGTCCTCTTTCTTGTCCATAAAATTTGTCACAGATGTTATTAAAATGTCAGATATAACCTTTGTATGTATTATTAATATATCGTTATATTTTTCATTTTTTCAAATAATATAATTTTGTTATATATTAATTTTCTAGTAATGTGTGCAGCATTTTATTACACATTACTACCCACATGTTGTTCTTAAGCATATAGAAAAAATATTTTAAGTGATCTGAAAACTTAGAATGTCGTTAAAAATAGCACAGTTTTTGTTTAATATTCCTGCATGCAATACAAATGTACAGCTATATCTTCTGTAATGAACTGATAGTGAACAGAAGAAACAAAGAAGCTCAACATGGATCCTGTTAAAGAAATTTTGTTTTGGTATATCGAGTACAAAGACTTAAAATATATATTTTAAAGTGATTTTCTCAAAATAAATGAACAACTGTTGAAAAAGATCAACTCGACCAAAAAGTATGAGTGTACCGTGGCAAGAATTCAATGAAAACAATACATATTCCTGAATACCCAAGGAAAATCATTTTACAGTTTAAAAAAATATATATTAAGGTTATTACATGGTGACAATGTATATAGTACCCTCTCTTTTACAACTGACAAAGAAAAATCCCTCTTTTCTGGGGTTGGAAATAGGTAACCATATTTTAATGGTCATTATTTAAGGCCATTTCATTAATGTCTGTTTGGTCCCAGTTAGTAAATGACAGTATCAAAAGTTCTGTGCGTAGGACTATATACAACAAAGTAGTCACATTGCTTATGTTTGCTGACTACTTTCCCTCAGAGTAGTCCCTTGTGCAATAATAAACCACTCCCTGCATTTTTTCCACTTCTGGAAATAGTGGAATGTCTGCTCTCTGGATGTCCTGTTCTTGAGTTCCGAGCAGGAACTGCGATTACTACTCAGTTTCATCAACTGTTTTGAAATAGCAATCCTTCACCTTAAGCATCATCTTCGGGAAGGAGAAAAAGTTGCTGAGAGCTAAATTCAGCTAGTCGGGTGGGTGTGGAAGGATAGTCATGCTGTTGTGGCCTTCAAAAAAAAACTGGTTTTTAATGCTTTATGAGCTGGTGTATTGTGATAATGGAGTGTATTCAGTTGCTTTGCACTGCAGTTCAGGTCTTTTTAAGAAGAGGTACAGAATCCTGAGTGCAGACTTTGTAGCAATGGTGTGCATGTGCAATCAGATGTGAGGATTATTGCCTGTATTGTTTCTATAGATATAGTATGAGTCAGTCAAATATAAATCAAGTTTTTTGCAAGCGACTTTATTAATTGATTTATTTACAAATTATACATACATCAATTTCCACATAGTTTCCATTAACATCCACACACTTTTCCCAGTGATTGGCAGTTTTTTGGGTGTGTGAGAAGCCATTGTGCACAAATTCTTCCACCTCTTTATTGTCAGAAAGTCGTTGTCCTAACACTTCTTTCTGAGATCCAAGCAAATGGTAGTCGCTTGGTGACAAATTGAGACCGTGTGGAGGATGTTCAATAGTGGCACAGTTGATTTACTACAGTTTCTCTTGAAACATGGCAGCAGTATGGGACATAGCATTATTGTGTAAAAGCAACACACTATGGATCAGGACATCACATCTTTTGGAGTGATATGTTGCTTTCATTTTGTCCGGCCATTTGAAGTAGTATGTCTTTACAGGAGTGGTTTTATTTTGCGAACACCATTCCATACTCGACCTCATTTCAAGGGTGTAGTGGTGTACCCATGTCTCGTCACAAGTACAAATCCACTTCAAAAATGCATCCCCTTCAGCTTCATATCGAATCGAAAGTCTCTGATTTCAACTCTCTGAAATTTCAGCTCGCTCAATACTTTGAATGGCTTTCAAAATGCGGGGAACCCATCGTGCAGACATTTTCTGGTACGTCAACTCATTTTTAATAATTGATTACACACTGCCATGGCTTATGCCGATTTTTTAATTCATTTTATCAACTGTTACACAGGTCACCTTTAGTGATGTTGTGAACTTCATTAATTACTTCCATGTTCCATAAGGAAATGGAAGTATGATCATGGCAAAAAAAATTGTGTTCGAGATAACGGCTGATTCTGATTGTACTACCCTCAAAACATGAAGAAAAGTCATTTTTCAAAAAGTGTGTGTGTGTAGAATTTTTTCTATAACGAATGATAACTGCCACACATTCAAACAACCAAATAATTTTTTGCATACATCCCTGAATTGTAGAGGACTCAAGGCCTATTAATTTTGGTGATGATCGGTTACAGGAAAAAGGTAGTTTACCTGCAACGTTTTATGTTTTAAGAAGAGTAAAGTACTTAATTTTAATAAATAAACTATCCTGATAAGAAGATCATAATAATCCACTGTAGAAACTTAGATGAAATATGTATAAATGAAGAGGCTAGTTGAACGGGGTGGGGGAAATTTTCTATAAATGAAAATTATAGTTGAAGGGGGAGGGGATAATATTTTATATGTACACTACGTTATCGGCAACAAAGAAGTAGTTTGTTGTTAAAATTCCTTCCCGGGCTGTTTGGCCGTAGTCCAATGTTTTCTGCAAAACCAGACGTTTCGGCAGTGCCATCTCAGTGAAAATCGAGTGCGATAACGTGAGGTGATATACGTTAGTGACCAAAGTACCGTGGTTAAGGCTGAAGCAATAAGTATAAAGCAGTAGTTTCTATGGAAATATTTCATTTCGAAAATGATTTTAAATATAAATCTTAGAACATGGAAGTCATGTATGGTTCTCCATACCCATATTTTTTAAAGTGTTATGGTGGTTTTTGGCTGATTTAGATGAGTCAAATTTTGACCACTATAAAAGGACTTGTGCCATGCAAACACTTGTGTGTTTTTTCTTATAACATCTCTTCACTAAACTGAGTGTAATCTTTGCAAAATTTCACTTTTTTTAATTTTTTCATTTGTAAAAAAATTAATTATAATACGTTGTGGAATGCCATTAGGCACCATGGATGTTTATATACTAACTGGATGCCCGACTGCCAACCCTGTATGCTTGCGAGACTGAAGCAAGTGTGACGTCACGCCGCCATCTTTAAAACGGGCAAGAGATCTCGAGCCCACAGTTCTACCTATAAAACTGGTACATAATTGTGCCATTAATTACGCGACAATTAATTATTTTTTGATGATAAATACACGCTACGGTACGTCCTGAATAATACGATTTTTTGTCAAACCCATCAGCCCGAATGGTAATTCTCACTTACCTGTTAAATCTTTTGCTATTTACACTCGTAATCAAAGAATTTGTTAGCCGACACCGTGGGATCATAGTGTTATGGGAACGTAAAATGAAATTTAAAAACAAAAGTTTCTCAACGAAGAATTAGAAATAAAAAGCTGTATTTCCAACTTTCATTATTATTAGGGCTATTTATCTGTATGAAAAGTTACCGGTACTCACCAGGAACTCGCGAGTTCAATTCCGGGGGAGATAGATCGATGTAAAATTTTGGAAAATTCTATAGAGATAAATGAAATTATAAATCTTGAGAAACTTGGGCTCAAGGAGTAGTTGTTTATAATGTATACAAACATTTTTTGTCTAATCACCTGCCAGCGGCGCCCGGGAAAAATTGTTATAAACAAATTGAAATAAAAATTCAGTTTTTCGCTCATATCTCCGTTAATTGTACCCGTAGCTTAATTTTACAAGAGTTAAATTTTAAAGCTAAGGAAATTCTACACGAATTTCATTTTAAAAATATTTTTGTACGAGCAAAAATAAGCGCACTATAAAAAATTGTAAGTAAGAGGGGACCGCGCACCTGCGGTTCTCCACCATTCTATTATATATAATAATAGCACGTTTCCCCACCATTCTATTTTTTTATTATATACTTGCATAATCTCAAAATATTCATATTGAAAAGAGAAATGTATATAGAAGTTATAGATAACCATCGTCGAATTGAAATTACTAAAAGTTGCTGAACAACGCTTGAGCGTGAGACGCGTTGCATCTTCCGTCTCTCTCTTACCTATAGCGCAAACAAACGAAATTAAACTATTATTTACTGCTGAAATATTAATTTTACGAAAAAATTACTAGAGTACTTTTTTGTAGATCTCCATTAGAATAACATTTTTTTGTTACAAATTTTTTTGATTGGATCAGTGATTGGATACCAATTTAATGGTATAAAATTTAATGATTATGCATGCCTTATTTATTAATTTTATTTACTAATTATTATTGCAAACACCTAAAAACGGTGGTTATTTGAACGTCACAACATACTCGACAACACCTGTAAGTTGCACAAAAATAAAATATTTTTTTATAACTTTTCCAGGCATCGATTTTTTGGCAAATTTTGGAGTCGCGCGGCTATCGGTTGAAGTAGCAACTAATTATTATTAATTATCCCAATTTAACCGTAAATTTTCATACCTATTATAATTAAATCTTAAAGGGCAAGGTTTAAGCTTTCTAAATAGCCCAAAAAGAAGTGTCCTGATTATTGCACTTATCGCATAATTATATTTTGAAATTAAGTTATTTTTTTAGTTACGATTTTTCCAAAAAAGTGGATTTTAAAAATGGCGAATCTTAAAAACTAAATTTTTGTAATTTTTTTTTATTCCTTGTAGTAATCAACCAAAGGGTCTAGAAAATGAATTTATACGTGAAAGTTCATTATAAAATTAATTGTTTATTTAATTTCATATTCTTTAAAAAAACAGCATTTTGTAATTTCATCTCTTGTACAATATACACATAATGAAATCTTAAACCTTTTTTCATAATAGTCGCATGTAAAAAACTATCATTTTTCGATAGGCACTTTGTTTTGTTAAAATAGTTCAATTTAAACAAGAGTTATAAAGTTCAATGAAGCGCGCGCGTGCCTCCGCTCGCTAGCCTCGTCCCCCACCACGACAGAATTATACGTTATAAACATTTAGACCTCCCGCGCTTGTTTTTGCTCGCACAAAAATATTTTTAAGATGAAATTTGTGTAGAATTTCTTCAGCTTTAAAATTTAACTCTTGTAAAATTAAGCTACGGGCAAAATTAACGGAGATATGAGCGAAAAACTGAATTTTTTTAAAATTTTTTTATAACACTTTTTCCCGGGCGCCGCCGGCAGGTGATTAGACAAAAAATGTTTGGCTACTTCGATTTTTTTTGTTCAATTCAGGCTTACGCCGACAGTTTTCCTGCACTATATAAGGAGGTGGATGACAAAAAATCGCTGCAAAACAAAACATGCCCCTTACGCAAAAAACTGCATGTTCTCTCCTTTTTTCCGTCGATTTGTGCAACCTACAGCACAACAAGAGTCAGGCATTTTATCTTCTTTTCGAAGTGATAAGTCAAGCAAGCATTAAATCAATTTACACTCCAAAAGGTCCGCACAAATCAACCTAACACCACGTCTGTTTACATTTTTTGTCCGTTTTAAAGATGGCGGCATGACGTCACACTTGCTTCACTAGAGAGCGCCCTGTCGGGCATCCAGTTATATTAACATCCATGTTAGGCACTAATACATGTGCAATGTCATTGCTCACGTGTCTTTTAACAACTAACAGAACAATAGCATGCGGATGCGAACTGCAATAATGAGTCTAGGACACACCCACTGCTCGCACCTGTGTAGTCTTGACACCAACTGTTCAGATGTTTCATTGTTGCAAAGAATTTACAGTTTATATTTGACTGACCTTCATATCTATGTTGCAAAAGCAGCACCGTCGCATGCTAAATTGATGGATATTGATTGTAACATTTTCATGGCAACAACAGGTTAAGTGTATATTATTTCATATTGATATTGTTGACTTAAATGGTCACATTCATGTGTTCATTTAATTATATGAACAAATTTTTTAATATCACTATTTTAATGTAATTTGTAGAGATTCTAAGTTTATTATTATTGTAATATTATGGCTTGCACAGAGATGTACGTTTGTAATCCTTTCCTACGCATTTTTGACTTGACAGTAAGCATAGGCACAATGTTCTGTGTGCCACAAAAATAAAACCAAAACAGTATGTAGTTATGTGGATAAAAAAGCATTAAATGAAAGTTTGAAAGTCATTTTCACATCCAACATTCGTACTGCATAATGTACTACTACAACTGCGGAACACTAATTTTTAGATACAAATTTTTACCTTCACTTGATGTAGCTTTCCGCCAATCGTAAACTAGGACAGTGCCGTGCAGATAATGGCTCTGGTTTTTTACATTTAATTATATGACGGATATTTTAATCTCCCGTAGTTTAATATAGTTTGTAGAGATTTAACTTTTATATTTATCTATTTGATTATTACTGCTAATAATATTGATAGAGCAGTAAGCACATACTTGCATTCAGGCAAAGGTAAAGGTTTTTTAACATTATATAAAAATTAAGCATTCTGTAGTCGGAATAGTTCATTGGTATTGCTTGTTAATGCTCCCAACACATCATGGTCAACAAATTTCTTTTACAAACATTTTTGCAGGCAACTTCAAACACAAAATGGAGGCATGATACATAACTTGACAATTTTGTGCGGTTCCTGTAAGCACAAAATTTTTGCTTATATAAATTTTGCCTGTTTCACAAATCTTTGTAATGAACCAGTTTTTAAATAGTGTAAATTTTTTTAACTAAGGTTACATACTCTTTTTCCCAGATGTGTCCTCTTTCTTGTCCATAAAATTTGTCACAGATGTTATTAAAATGTCAGATATAACCTTTGTATGTATTATTAATATATCGTTATATTTTTCATTTTTTCAAATAATATAATTTTGTTATATATTAATTTTCTAGTAATGTGTGCAGCATTTTATTACACATTACTACCCACATGTTGTTCTTAAGCATATAGAAAAAATATTTTAAGTGATCTGAAAACTTAGAATGTCGTTAAAAATAGCACAGTTTTTGTTTAATATTCCTGCATGCAATACAAATGTACAGCTATATCTTCTGTAATGAACTGATAGTGAACAGAAGAAACAAAGAAGCTCAACATGGATCCTGTTAAAGAAATTTTGTTTTGGTATATCGAGTACAAAGACTTAAAATATATATTTTAAAGTGATTTTCTCAAAATAAATGAACAACTGTTGAAAAAGATCAACTCGACCAAAAAGTATGAGTGTACCGTGGCAAGAATTCAATGAAAACAATACATATTCCTGAATACCCAAGGAAAATCATTTTACAGTTTAAAAAAATATATATTAAGGTTATTACATGGTGACAATGTATATAGTACCCTCTCTTTTACAACTGACAAAGAAAAATCCCTCTTTTCTGGGGTTGGAAATAGGTAACCATATTTTAATGGTCATTATTTAAGGCCATTTCATTAATGTCTGTTTGGTCCCAGTTAGTAAATGACAGTATCAAAAGTTCTGTGCGTAGGACTATATACAACAAAGTAGTCACATTGCTTATGTTTGCTGACTACTTTCCCTCAGAGTAGTCCCTTGTGCAATAATAAACCACTCCCTGCATTTTTTCCACTTCTGGAAATAGTGGAATGTCTGCTCTCTGGATGTCCTGTTCTTGAGTTCCGAGCAGGAACTGCGATTACTACTCAGTTTCATCAACTGTTTTGAAATAGCAATCCTTCACCTTAAGCATCATCTTCGGGAAGGAGAAAAAGTTGCTGAGAGCTAAATTCAGCTAGTCGGGTGGGTGTGGAAGGATAGTCATGCTGTTGTGGCCTTCAAAAAAAAAACTGGTTTTTAATGCTTTATGAGCTGGTGTATTGTGATAATGGAGTGTATTCAGTTGCTTTGCACTGCAGTTCAGGTCTTTTTAAGAAGAGGTACAGAATCCTGAGTGCAGACTTTGTAGCAATGGTGTGCATGTGCAATCAGATGTGAGGATTATTGCCTGTATTGTTTCTATAGATATAGTATGAGTCAGTCAAATATAAATCAAGTTTTTTGCAAGCGACTTTATTAATTGATTTATTTACAAATTATACATACATAAATTTCCACATAGTTTCCATTAACATCCACACACTTTTCCCAGTGATTGGCAGTTTTTTGGGTGTGTGAGAAGCCATTGTGCACAAATTCTTCCACCTCTTTATTGTCAGAAAGTCGTTGTCCTAACACTTCTTTCTGAGATCCAAGCAAATGGTAGTCGCTTGGTGACAAATTGAGACCGTGTGGAGGATGTTCAATAGTGGCACAGTTGATTTACTACAGTTTCTCTTGAAACATGGCAGCAGTATGGGACATAGCGTTATTGTGTAAAAGCAACACACTATGGATCAGGACATCACATCTTTTGGAGTGATATGTTGCTTTCATTTTGTCCGGCCATTTGAAGTAGTATGTCTTTACAGGAGTGGTTTTATTTTGCGAACACCATTCCATACTCGACCTCATTTCAAGGGTGTAGTGGTGTACCCATGTCTCGTCACAAGTACAAATCCACTTCAAAAATGCATCCCCTTCAGCTTCATATCGAATCGAAAGTCTCTGATTTCAACTCTCTGAAATTTCAGCTCGCTCAATACTTTGAATGGCTTTCAAAATGCGGGGAACCCATCGTGCAGACATTTTCTGGTACGTCAACTCATTTTTAATAATTGATTACACACTGCCATGGCTTATGCCGATTTTTTAATTCATTTTATCAACTGTTACACAGGTCACCTTTAGTGATGTTGTGAACTTCATTAATTACTTCCATGTTCCATAAGGAAATGGAAGTATGATCATGGCAAAAAAAATTGTGTTCGAGATAACGGCTGATTCTGATTGTACTACCCTCAAAACATGAAGAAAAGTCATTTTTCAAAAAGTGTGTGTGTGTAGAATTTTTTCTATAACGAATGATAACTGCCACACATTCAAACAACCAAATAATTTTTTGCATACATCCCTGAATTGTAGAGGACTCAAGGCCTATTAATTTTGGTGATGATCGGTTACAGGAAAAAGGTAGTTTACCTGCAACGTTTTATGTTTTAAGAAGAGTAAGTACTTAATTTTAATAAATAAACTATCCTGATAAGAAGATCATAATAATCCACTGTAGAAACTTAGATGAAATATGTATAAATGAAGAGGCTAGTTGAACGGGGTGGGGGAAATTTTCTATAAATGAAAATTATAGTTGAAGGGGGAGGGGATAATATTTTATATGTACACTACGTTATCGGCAACAAAGAAGTAGTTTGTTGTTAAAATTCCTTCCCGGGCTGTTTGGCCGTAGTCCAATGTTTTCTGCAAAACCAGACGTTTCGGCAGTGCCATCTCAGTGAAAATCGAGTGCGATAACGTGAGGTGATATACGTTAGTGACCAAAGTACCGTGGTTAAGGCTGAAGCAATAAGTATAAAGCAGTAGTTTCTATGAAAATATTTCATTTCGAAAATGATTTTAAATATAAATCTTAGAACATGGAAGTCATGTATGGTTCTCCATACCCATATTTTTTAAAGTGTTATGGTGGTTTTTGGCTGATTTAGATGAGTCAAATTTTGACCACTATAAAATGACTTGTGCCATGCAAACACTTGTGTGTTTTTTCTTATAACATCTCTTCACTAAACTGAGTGTAATCTTTGCAAAATTTCACTTTTTTTAATTTTTTCATTTGTAAAAAAATTAATTATAATACGTTGTGGAATGCCATTAGGCACCATGGATGTTTATATACTAACTGGATGCCCGACTGCCAACCCTGTATGCTTGCGAGACTGAAGCAAGTGTGACGTCACGCCGCCATCTTTAAAACGGGCAAGAGATCTCGAGCCCACAGTTCTACCTATAAAACTGGTACATAATTGTGCCATTAATTACGCGACAATTAATTATTTTTTGATGATAAATACACGCTACGGTACGTCCTGAATAATACGATTTTTTGTCAAACCCATCAGCCCGAATGGTAATTCTCACTTACCTGTTAAATCTTTTGCTATTTACACTCGTAATCAAAGAATTTATTAGCCGACACCGTGGGATCATAGTGTTATGGGAACGTAAAATGAAATTTAAAAATAAAAGTTTCTCAACGAAGAATTAGAAATAAAAAGCTGTATTTCCAACTTTCATTATTATTAGGGCTATTTATCTGTATGAAAAGTTACCGGTACTCACCAGGAACTCGCGAGTTCAATTCCGGGGGAGATAGATCGATGTAAAATTTTGGAAAATTCTATAGAGATAAATGAAATTATAAATCTTGAGAAACTTGGGCTCAAGGAGTAGTTGTTTATAATGTATACAAACATTTTTTGTCTAATCACCTGCCAGCGGCGCCCGGGAAAAATTGTTATAAACAAATTGAAATAAAAATTCAGTTTTTTGCTCATATCTCCGTTAATTGTACCCGTAGCTTAATTTTACAAGAGTTAAATTTTAAAGCTAAGGAAATTCTACACGAATTTCATTTTAAAAATATTTTTGTACGAGCAAAAATAAGCGCACTATAAAAAATTGTAAGTAAGAGGGGACCGCGCACCTGCGGTTCTCCACCATTCTATTATATATAATAATAGCACGTTTCCCCACCATTCTATTTTTTTATTATATACTTGCATAATCTCAAAATATTCATATTGAAAAGAGAAATGTATATAGAAGTTATAGATAACCATCGTCGAATTGAAATTACTAAAAGTTGCTGAACAACGCTTGAGCGTGAGACGCGTTGCATCTTCCGTCTCTCTCTTACCTATAGCGCAAACGAACGAAATTAAACTATTATTTACTGCTGAAATATTAATTTTACGAAAAAATTACTAGAGTACTTTTTTGTAGATCTCCATTAGAATAACATTTTTTTGTTACAAATTTTTTTGATTGGATCAGTGATTGGATACCAATTTAATGGTATAAAATTTAATGATTATGCATGCCTTATTTATTAATTTTATTTACTAATTATTATTGCAAACACCTAAAAACGGTGGTTATTTGAACGTCACAACATGCTCGACAACACCTGTAAGTTGCACAAAAATAAAATATTTTTTTATAACTTTTCCAGGCATCGATTTTTTGGCAAATTTTGGAGTCGCGCGGCTATCGGTTGAAGTAGCAACTAATTATTATTAATTATCCCAATTTAACCGTAAATTTTCATACCTATTATAATTAAATCTTAAAGGGCAAGGTTTAAGCTTTCTAAATAGCCCAAAAAGAAGTGTCCTGATTATTGCACTTATCGCATAATTATATTTTGAAATTAAGTTATTTTTTTAGTTACGATTTTTCCAAAAAAGTGGATTTTAAAAATGGCGAATCTTAAAAACTAAATTTTTGTAATTTTTTTTTATTCCTTGTAGTAATCAACCAAAGGGTCTAGAAAATGAATTTATACGTGAAAGTTCATTATAAAATTAATTGTTTATTTAATTTCATATTCTTTAAAAAAACAGCATTTTGTAATTTCATCTCTTGTACAATATACACATAATGAAATCTTAAACCTTTTTTCATAATAGTCGCATGTAAAAAACTATCATTTTTCGATAGGCACTTTGTTTTGTTAAAATAGTTCAATTTAAACAAGAGTTATAAAGTTCAATGAAGCGCGCGCGTGCCTCCGCTCGCTAGCCTCGTCCCCCACCACGACAGAATTATACGTTATAAACATTTAGACCTCCCGCGCTTGTTTTTGCTCGCACAAAAATATTTTTAAGATGAAATTTGTGTAGAATTTCTTCAGCTTTAAAATTTAACTCTTGTAAAATTAAGCTACGGGCAAAATTAACGGAGATATGAGCGAAAAACTGAATTTTTTTTAAATTTGTTTATAACAATTTTTCCCGGGCGCCGCCGGCAGGTGATTAGACAAAAAATGTTTGGCTACTTCGATTTTTTTTGTTCAATTCAGGCTTACGCCGACAGTTTTCCTGCACTATATAAGGAGGTGGATGACAAAAAATCGCTGCAAAACAAAACATGCCCCTTACGCAAAAAACTGCATGTTCTCTCCTTTTTTCCGTCGATTTGTGCAACCTACAGCACAACAAGAGTCAGGCATTTTATCTTCTTTTCGAAGTGATAAGTCAAGCAAGCATTAAATCAATTTACACTCCAAAAGGTCCGCACAAATCAACCTAACACCACGTCTGTTTACATTTTTTGTCCGTTTTAAAGATGGCGGCGTGACGTCACACTTGCTTCACTAGAGAGCGCCCTGTCGGGCATCCAGTTATATTAACATCCATGTTAGGCACTAATACATGTGCAATGTCATTGCTCACGTGTCTTTTAACAACTAACAGAACAATAGCATGCGGATGCGAACTGCAATAATGAGTCTAGGACACACCCACTGCTCGCACCTGTGTAGTCTTGACACCAACTGTTCAGATGTTTCATTGTTGCAAAGAATTTACAGTTTATATTTGACTGACCTTCATATCTATGTTGCAAAAGCAGCACCGTCGCATGCTAAATTGATGGATATTGATTGTAACATTTTCATGGCAACAACAGGTTAAGTGTATATTATTTCATATTGATATTGTTGACTTAAATGGTCACATTCATGTGTTCATTTAATTATATGAACAAATTTTTTAATATCACTATTTTAATGTAATTTGTAGAGATTCTAAGTTTATTATTATTGTAATATTATGGCTTGCACAGAGATGTACGTTTGTAATCCTTTCCTACGCATTTTTGACTTGACAGTAAGCATAGGCACAATGTTCTGCGTGCCACAAAAATAAAACCAAAACAGTATGTAGTTATGTGGATAAAAAAGCATTAAATGAAAGTTTGAAAGTCATTTTCACATCCAACATTCGTACTGCATAATGTACTACTACAACTGCGGAACACTAATTTTTAGATACAAATTTTTACCTTCACTTGATGTAGCTTTCCGCCAATCGTAAACTAGGACAGTGCCGTGCAGATAATGGCTCTGGTTTTTTACATTTAATTATATGATGGATATTTTAATCTCCCGTAGTTTAATATAGTTTGTAGAGATTTAACTTTTATATTTATCTATTTGATTATTACTGCTAATAATATTGATAGAGCAGTAAGCACATACTTGCATTCAGGCAAAGGTAAAGGTTTTTTAACATTATATAAAAATTAAGCATTCTGTAGTCGGAATAGTTCATTGGTATTGCTTGTTAATGCTCCCAACACATCATGGTCAACAAATTTCTTTTACAAACATTTTTGCAGGCAACTTCAAACACAAAATGGAGGCATGATACATAACTTGACAATTTTGTGCGGTTCCTGTAAGCACAAAATTTTTGCTTATATAAATTTTGCCTGTTTCACAAATCTTTGTAATGAACCAGTTTTTAAATAGTGTAAATTTTTTTAACTAAGGTTACATACTCTTTTTCCCAGATGTGTCCTCTTTCTTGTCCATAAAATTTGTCACAGATGTTATTAAAATGTCAGATATAACCTTTGTATGTATTATTAATATATCGTTATATTTTTCATTTTTTCAAATAATATAATTTTGTTATATATTAATTTTCTAGTAATGTGTGCAGCATTTTATTACTCATTACTACCCACATGTTGGTCTTAAGCATATAGAAAAAATATTTTAAGTGATCTGAAAACTTAGAATGTCGTTAAAAATAGCACAGTTTTTGTTTAATATTCCTGCATGCAATACAAATGTACAGCTATATCTTCTGTAATGAACTGATAGTGAACAGAAGAAACAAAGAAGCTCAACATGGATCCTGTTAAAGAAATTTTGTTTTGGTATATCGAGTACAAAGACTTAAAATATATATTTTAAAGTGATTTTCTCAAAATAAATGAACAACTGTTGAAAAAGATCAACTCGACCAAAAAGTATGAGTGTACCGTGGCAAGAATTCAATGAAAACAATACATATTCCTGAATACCCAAGGAAAATCATTTTACAGTTTAAAAAAATATATATTAAGGTTATTACATGGTGACAATGTATATAGTACCCTCTCTTTTACAACTGACAAAGAAAAATCCCTCTTTTCTGGGGTTGGAAATAGGTAACCATATTTTAATGGTCATTATTTAAGGCCATTTCATTAATGTCTGTTTGGTCCCAGTTAGTAAATGACAGTATCAAAAGTTCTGTGCGTAGGACTATATACAACAAAGTAGTCACATTGCTTATGTTTGCTGACTACTTTCCCTCAGAGTAGTCCCTTGTGCAATAATAAACCACTCCCTGCATTTTTTCCACTTCTGGAAATAGTGGAATGTTTGCTCTCTGGATGTCCTGTTCTTGAGTTCCGAGCAGGAACTGCGATTACTACTCAGTTTCATCAACTGTTTTGAAATAGCAATCCTTCACCTTAAGCATCATCTTCGGGAAGGAGAAAAAGTTGCTGAGAGCTAAATTCAGCTAGTCGGGTGGGTGTGGAAGGATAGTCATGCTGTTGTGGCCTTCAAAAAAAAACTGGTTTTTAATGCTTTATGAGCTGGTGTATTGTGATAATGGAGTGTATTCAGTTGCTTTGCACTGCAGTTCAGGTCTTTTTAAGAAGAGGTACAGAATCCTGAGTGCAGACTTTGTAGCAATGGTGTGCATGTGCAATCAGATGTGAGGATTATTGCCTGTATTGTTTCTATAGATATAGTATGAGTCAGTCAAATATAAATCAAGTTTTTTGCAAGCGACTTTATTAATTGATTTATTTACAAATTATACATACATCAATTTCCACATAGTTTCCATTAACATCCACACACTTTTCCCAGTGATTGGCAGTTTTTTGGGTGTGTGAGAAGCCATTGTGCACAAATTCTTCCACCTCTTTATTGTCAGAAAGTCGTTGTCCTAACACTTCTTTCTGAGATCCAAGCAAATGGTAGTCGCTTGGTGACAAATTGAGACCGTGTGGAGGATGTTCAATAGTGGCACAGTTGATTTACTACAGTTTCTCTTGAAACATGGCAGCAGTATGGGACATAGCGTTATTGTGTAAAAGCAACACACTATGGATCAGGACATCACATCTTTTGGAGTGATATGTTGCTTTCATTTTGTCCGGCCATTTGAAGTAGTATGTCTTTACAGGAGTGGTTTTATTTTGCGAACACCATTCCATACTCGACCTCATTTCAAGGGTGTAGTGGTGTACCCATGTCTCGTCACAAGTACAAATCCACTTCAAAAATGCATCCCCTTCAGCTTCATATCGAATCGAAAGTCTCTGATTTCAACTCTCTGAAATTTCAGCTCGCTCAATACTTTGAATGGCTTTCAAAATGCGGGGAACCCATCGTGCAGACATTTTCTGGTACGTCAACTCATTTTTAATAATTGATTACACACTGCCATGGCTTATGCCGATTTTTTAATTCATTTTATCAACTGTTACACAGGTCACCTTTAGTGATGTTGTGAACTTCATTAATTACTTCCATGTTCCATAAGGAAATGGAAGTATGATCATGGCAAAAAAAATTGTGTTCGAGATAACGGCTGATTCTGATTGTACTACCCTCAAAACATGAAGAAAAGTCATTTTTCAAAAAGTGTGTGTGTGTAGAATTTTTTCTATAACGAATGATAACTGCCACACATTCAAACAACCAAATAATTTTTTGCATACATCCCTGAATTGTAGAGGACTCAAGGCCTATTAATTTTGGTGATGATCGGTTACAGGAAAAAGGTAGTTTACCTGCAACGTTTTATGTTTTAAGAAGAGTAAAGTACTTAATTTTAATAAATAAACTATCCTGATAAGAAGATCATAATAATCCACTGTAGAAACTTAGATGAAATATGTATAAATGAAGAGGCTAGTTGAACGGGGTGGGGGAAATTTTCTATAAATGAAAATTATAGTTGAAGGGGGAGGGGATAATATTTTATATGTACACTACGTTATCGGCAACAAAGAAGTAGTTTGTTGTTAAAATTCCTTCCCGGGCTGTTTGGCCGTAGTCCAATGTTTTCTGCAAAACCAGACGTTTCGGCAGTGCCATCTCAGTGAAAATCGAGTGCGATAACGTGAGGTGATATACGTTAGTGACCAAAGTACCGTGGTTAAGGCTGAAGCAATAAGTATAAAGCAGTAGTTTCTATGGAAATATTTCATTTCGAAAATGATTTTAAATATAAATCTTAGAACATGGAAGTCATGTATGGTTCTCCATACCCATATTTTTTAAAGTGTTATGGTGGTTTTTGGCTGATTTAGATGAGTCAAATTTTGACCACTATAAAAGGACTTGTGCCATGCAAACACTTGTGTGTTTTTTCTTATAACATCTCTTCACTAAACTGAGTGTAATCTTTGCAAAATTTCACTTTTTTTAATTTTTTCATTTGTAAAAAAATTAATTATAATACGTTGTGGAATGCCATTAGGCACCATGGATGTTTATATACTAACTGGATGCCCGACTGCCAACCCTGTATGCTTGCGAGACTGAAGCAAGTGTGACGTCACGCCGCCATCTTTAAAACGGGCAAGAGATCTCGAGCCCACAGTTCTACCTATAAAACTGGTACATAATTGTGCCATTAATTACGCGACAATTAATTATTTTTTGATGATAAATACACGCTACGGTACGTCCTGAATAATACGATTTTTTGTCAAACCCATCAGCCCGAATGGTAATTCTCACTTACCTGTTAAATCTTTTGCTATTTACACTCGTAATCAAAGAATTTATTAGCCGACACCGTGGGATCATAGTGTTATGGGAACGTAAAATGAAATTTAAAAACAAAAGTTTCTCAACGAAGAATTAGAAATAAAAAGCTGTATTTCCAACTTTCATTATTATTAGGGCTATTTATCTGTATGAAAAGTTACCGGTACTCACCAGGAACTCGCGAGTTCAATTCCGGGGGAGATAGATCGATGTAAAATTTTGGAAAATTCTATAGAGATAAATGAAATTATAAATCTTGAGAAACTTGGGCTCAAGGAGTAGTTGTTTATAATGTATACAAACATTTTTTGTCTAATCACCTGCCAGCGGCGCCCGGGAAAAATTGTTATAAACAAATTGAAATAAAAATTCAGTTTTTCGCTCATATCTCCGTTAATTGTACCCGTAGCTTAATTTTACAAGAGTTAAATTTTAAAGCTAAGGAAATTCTACACGAATTTCATTTTAAAAATATTTTTGTACGAGCAAAAATAAGCGCACTATAAAAAATTGTAAGTAAGAGGGGACCGCGCACCTGCGGTTCTCCACCATTCTATTATATATAATAATAGCACGTTTCCCCACCATTCTATTTTTTTATTATATACTTGCATAATCTCAAAATATTCATATTGAAAAGAGAAATGTATATAGAAGTTATAGATAACCATCGTCGAATTGAAATTACTAAAAGTTGCTGAACAACGCTTGAGCGTGAGACGCGTTGCATCTTCCGTCTCTCTCTTACCTATAGCGCAAACGAACGAAATTAAACTATTATTTACTGCTGAAATATTAATTTTACGAAAAAATTACTAGAGTATTTTTTTGTAGATCTCCATTAGAATAACATTTTTTTGTTACAAATTTTTTTGATTGGATCAGTGATTGGATACCAATTTAATGGTATAAAATTTAATGATTATGCATGCCTTATTTATTAATTTTATTTACTAATTATTATTGCAAACACCTAAAAACGGTGGTTATTTGAATGCACAACATGCTCGACAACACCTGTAAGTTGCACAAAAATAAAATATTTTTTTATAACTTTTCCAGGCATCGATTTTTTGGCAAATTTTGGAGTCGCGCGGCTATCGGTTGAAGTAGCAACTAATTATTATTAATTATCCCAATTTAACCGTAAATTTTCATACCTATTATAATTAAATCTTAAAGGGCAAGGTTTAAGCTTTCTAAATAGCCCAAAAAGAAGTGTCCTGATTATTGCACTTATCGCATAATTATATTTTGAAATTAAGTTATTTTTTTAGTTACGATTTTTCCAAAAAAGTGGATTTTAAAAATGGCGAATCTTAAAAACTAAATTTTTGTAATTTTTTTTTATTCCTTGTAGTAATCAACCAAAGGGTCTAGAAAATGAATTTATACGTGAAAGTTCATTATAAAATTAATTGTTTATTTAATTTCATATTCTTTAAAAAAACAGCATTTTGTAATTTCATCTCTTGTACAATATACACATAATGAAATCTTAAACCTTTTTTCATAATAGTCGCATGTAAAAAACTATCATTTTTCGATAGGCACTTTGTTTTGTTAAAATAGTTCAATTTAAACAAGAGTTATAAAGTTCAATGAAGCGCGCGCGTGCCTCCGCTCGCTAGCCTCGTCCCCCACCACGACAGAATTATACGTTATAAACATTTAGACCTCCCGCGCTTGTTTTTGCTCGCACAAAAATATTTTTAAGATGAAATTTGTGTAGAATTTCTTCAGCTTTAAAATTTAACTCTTGTAAAATTAAGCTACGGGCAAAATTAACGGAGATATGAGCGAAAAACTGAATTTTTTTTAAATTTGTTTATAACAATTTTTCCCGGGCGCCGCCGGCAGGTGATTAGACAAAAAATGTTTGGCTACTTCGATTTTTTTTGTTCAATTCAGGCTTACGCCGACAGTTTTCCTGCACTATATAAGGAGGTGGATGACAAAAAATCGCTGCAAAACAAAACATGCCCCTTACGCAAAAAACTGCATGTTCTCTCCTTTTTTCCGTCGATTTGTGCAACCTACAGCACAACAAGAGTCAGGCATTTTATCTTCTTTTCGAAGTGATAAGTCAAGCAAGCATTAAATCAATTTACACTCCAAAAGGTCCGCACAAATCAACCTAACACCACGTCTGTTTACATTTTTTGTCCGTTTTAAAGATGGCGGCGTGACGTCACACTTGCTTCACTAGAGAGCGCCCTGTCGGGCATCCAGTTATATTAACATCCATGTTAGGCACTAATACATGTGCAATGTCATTGCTCACGTGTCTTTTAACAACTAACAGAACAATAGCATGCGGATGCGAACTGCAATAATGAGTCTAGGACACACCCACTGCTCGCACCTGTGTAGTCTTGACACCAACTGTTCAGATGTTTCATTGTTGCAAAGAATTTACAGTTTATATTTGACTGACCTTCATATCTATGTTGCAAAAGCAGCACCGTCGCATGCTAAATTGATGGATATTGATTGTAACATTTTCATGGCAACAACAGGTTAAGTGTATATTATTTCATATTGATATTGTTGACTTAAATGGTCACATTCATGTGTTCATTTAATTATATGAACAAATTTTTTAATATCACTATTTTAATGTAATTTGTAGAGATTCTAAGTTTATTATTATTGTAATATTATGGCTTGCACAGAGATGTACGTTTGTAATCCTTTCCTACGCATTTTTGACTTGACAGTAAGCATAGGCACAATGTTCTATGTGCCACAAAAATAAAACCAAAACAGTATGTAGTTATGTGGATAAAAAAGCATTAAATGAAAGTTTGAAAGTCATTTTCACATCCAACATTCGTACTGCATAATGTACTACTACAACTGCGGAACACTAATTTTTAGATACAAATTTTTACCTTCACTTGATGTAGCTTTCCGCCAATCGTAAACTAGGACAGTGCCGTGCAGATAATGGCTCGGGTTTTTTACATTTAATTATATGACGGATATTTTAATCTCCCGTAGTTTAATATAGTTTGTAGAGATTTAACTTTTATATTTATCTATTTGATTATTACTGCTAATA